>OY757016.1:140877021-141477021 GCA_963580285.1 Lucinisca nassula | reverse complement strand
AAATGGGGATACCAAGAACTTCCCATATAATTTGAAAATTGAGCCAGCGCATGACAAAACCTACAATTAGACCAGTGCAACCAATAGAGACTCAAATCAACCTGCATACCTATCCACTGTGACAACCATGTGTGAGACGCCAAGTTCTGCAACGGAAGGTCAGGTGGTTTTTCTCCGGGTACTCCGGTTTTCGCCCACCTCTGATTAACGATCGGCTCGATATGAGTGAAATAATCTTGAAAGGGCCGTAAAACCCAAACCAAAAAAAAAAAAAAAAATCCACTGTGACAAGACCTTTTGCTTATGTCTCTTTGAAAAGATATTAGCCTATAGTAGGTACATGCAATCAGCGAAGACTCTGATCAGACTGCGCGAATGCGCAGGCTGATCTAAGTCTTCGCTGGTCGCTCAAGACTTCCTTGTAGATTTTATCATGCGCTGGCTCAATTTAGATACACAGATCCTTTATAAAATAGGTATTCTAAATATTGTAAAAAGTATCTTTATTACTTGCATACTTGCAGAATTGTAAAAAGTGTACATTCTGATCAGACTGGTAAATTAATAGTGCAAAGAATGGTCATAAGCTTCTATTGGCAAATGATTTGCTTAACACACATACATCACTGTTCTTCTTCTAGTTTACTCTTTCACCCCTGAATCTTTCATCATTAAATTTGAACATGTGTATTCTTGTACATAGGGGCTTTAGTCAAAAATCCGAGACAATGGTTGCATAGCTATTTGTACCAGTTCACAGAATTGAAAGAATTAACCCTTGTTCTGCTGAATATTTATATATGCCACACCCACTACTGATTATCAGCCAATCAGATTACTTGATTCAAATTATTGCAACAAATTCACAATCTGAATGATAAACAATGTAGATCCTGATCAGATGGCTTCTTCAGAAGCCATCTGATCTGGATCTACATTGTTTCAAAGATAAGGCATATCCGGGCTCAGCAGGACAAGGGTTAAAACTGCATATACAGTCAACCCTCTTTATACCTTTATAATGACAAAAACTCGTTATAACGGCAATTTGAATGAAATGACTACTTAGCTAAAGGCTTAGCCTCGGTTCCGAGCAGCGTGAGCTTCCCTAGGGTTGGAAATGCACAAATTGAGTCCATAGTCACAAAAGGCTATTGTAATCTAATACTCCAAGAAACAAATGTTATAGATATTTGTTAGAATAGCATCACCGAGGACTAGATATCCAATATTTTGGCTAGTCATGATTTATTTACCCAATTAGTACTTAATGTAACCTTTGGCCTTATAGAAGTCCATTTCAAAATTTAGGGATATAAGGTTGAGTTATAAAGACAAATTTAAATATAAAATGGTTGGACATTTTTCTTTTCTTTACGCAAATATTGAAGACCCTGATCAGACACAACATTCTGGGCCTGCACTATTTCCCAGTGTCTGATTTTGGGTTTTTTATTACATATAAAACAGGTTAATCTGTGTATTATGAAGTACCTTCTTCCCAGCTGATCCCTCAAATTCTGGTCGTAATTTAAACATCTCTTGGTCTTCTTCATCGTCACCACTCTCACCTGAACTCTCGTCAAACAAACCAGAGCCAGCAGTCTTCTTCACGGTCTGCAAGGCAAGACTACTGGTTTATACCCAGGAAGAGGAAGAAAAAAGAGGGCCACATGGAAGATTAGTATTTGTACTAAATGTGTTACCCTCTATAAATAAAGTTTATTATTATTACTATAATGTTATTAATCAAATAATTTCGTATTGGCCCAGTTACAGGTCCGAGGTCTGCTGTATTGGCACGAAGCCGAAGGCCAAGGCCAATACAGCTGAACGAGGACCTGTAACTGGGCCAATACGAAATTACTTGATTAATGACAATTTTATTAATTGATGCAATTAAAAACATGATTTTTGAATATTGGTTGACCTTGTGTAATATAGGATAATCAACTAATAATATTATAAAATAATGGTGTTAATAATATAACATGCTTACCCTTAGTATTCAAATTCCATATCATCCTTGTTCTAACATTTGAACAAGATTTAAGGAGAATGGATACACGTTCGGGGAGGCAACTCCTACAAAAGTATTTTTGTCTCCCATGTCAATAGGGGTCTACTCTTTAAGGAAAGAATTTGCTCCTGAGGAGCAAATTCTTTCCCTTAAAGAGTAGACCCTTTTTTCAGTGGGACTGAGCTTATAGAAAAGTGAACCGGAAGTCCTGAGATGTCTCCCTTTGAAAAAATGGCAGAAAGTGAGCTAGGTGTTCCCATTCCCCTGAAACAAGTAAAATTTGTTACCAGATGATGCGTATAAAAATAGCTGGATGAGTGGCAAACTGTGTAGATCCTGATGAGACGCCGCGTTTTGTGGCGTCTCATCTGGATCTACGCTGTTTGCTCAGGCTTGACTGTCAGAAAACATACAAATAAATACGGTTGGATTATTACACTGACAGTGGGGCATTCTGACCAAAGTTGGGGAATTTAAGGCCACAAGCTTGAAGGGTCCTTAGATATCCCAACAAGGGACAGTGTTCACCAATATCAGTGCAATAACCCTATAGACAGTTTTGCATTATAACAAGTAGTCTTAACCTCAAAGCATGCATTTTATCAGACTATGATGGCCCCCGCCCATAGGGGCTTGAAGAAATATATGGGCTGCATGATGCTTCCACGCAGAGCTGAATCCAGCCCGCACACGAGTACTGGTAAAACCGCTTAGAGGATCTAAGCATGCCCAGGTAAAGCGGTGCGAGCCGGACCATCCATGCTTATAAACCATATTGGTTTCATTGGGCGTCAGGGCTTGAGATGTCGTTTCATCTCAATGTCGGGTAAAAGTCCCACAAAATTGGAAGCAATGTCTCCAAAATGACCTTTACAGTGTTGACGGGGATGTTAAACCTCAAATCAAACAAACAAAATTATCAGACTATGAAAAGATGGATCAGATGTTTTGTCATGTGACTTAGTTTACATTTCATTGCACATGCTCAAATTACCTCCCCTTGACATCTGGCATGAATTACCATTCTTCATGGTTGGCCAAAAGTGTCTGGCTCCATATAAACACACTGCAAATAGGAGTTCTGTTCTGCATTTATTTCAGTTGACTATCACAGCTAATCTATCTAATTACAATATAAATGGGTACTGAAATATATTCTAGTACTAAATCATGCATTTTCTGCTTTGGATCATTAGTTATATGCATTTTTATTAATTGACTATCCTATACTACACAAGGTCAACCAATATCAAAAAATTATAAATCATGTTTTTTATGGTGTCAGTTAATAAAATTGTCATTAATCAAGTAATTTCGTATTGTCCCAGTTACAGGTCCTCGGTCAGCTGTATTGGCCTCGGCCTTCGGCCTCGTGCCAATACAGCAGACCTCGGACCTGTAACTGGGACAATACGAAATTACTTGATTAATAACAATATATTATTAAAACAGAACTACAACCATCCCGCCTTGTAACCTCCGTAAATATGACAAGTAAATACCATCATAACAGTCCTGATTCTTCTAGAAATCATTAATTACAAGCATAGACATGTCTATTTTAATTGTTTAAAGGTCAAGATCATCGTTTCAAATCCAAATAAAAGACAGCAAAAGACGATTTTTGTCAGCCACTGGTAAGTCCTGGCAAATAGTATGACTGGGCGATGACATAGTGTTTGGATGCGTCTATAAGTGCAAAAAAAATCTTTTGTGAGACATTAATGCCGCTAGATGTCATCATTGGTAGTCAGGTATTAACTGCTTGTTACCTGAACTGGTACAACCTTGTATTTTAGCCAGCTATATTAAATGGAAAATCTAACAATCTGGTGCCAGTTCTTCAAAACAAACTATGTTGTTAGTTAACCTATCCTTAAAACTTTGATCATTTAATATGGCAAATATTTTTGCTGAAACTATGTTAGTAACTTTTGCATTTGCGAAAGCTACTCACACTTTTTCAGCATCAGGTACTTTATTTGATAGAACAGTTAACATTTTGACTAAACAAGCTGGTTATGGTAACACTTTGAACAACTGGGTCCTGTCATCAGGGACAACACACTCGTTCCTCCCATAATCTGGCCACAAGGACATAAAACTTATTTCATGCTCAGCTGAATTGAGCATGAAATTTGTAATGCTTGTAAAAATTGAAACACAACTAAGTTGGGCTATTATACTTTCTCAGTTACCAGAGAATGTTATTTGTCCTGCTTACAAATTTTAAAATACCAACAATTGTTGGCATTTTAAAATTTGTGAGCAGGATAAATTTCATGCTCAACTGAATTGAGCATGAAAAAACTTTTATTACCTCGGGCCTGATCAAGGTCATGTTTCACACAATTCACAAAAGGATCTTATTAACAAGAGGGCCCAATGGCCCTATATCGCTCACCTGTGTACCAGAAAATCATTAGTGTAGGAGACCACTTGACATTGCTACATACTAAATATCTAAGCTCAGGCAAAGCAGTGTCCATGCTTATAAACCCTATTGGTTTCATTGGGCGACAGGGCTTGAGATGTAATTTCATCTAAATGTCAGGTAGAAGTCCCACAAAATTGGAAGAGACATCTCCAAAATGACCTTTATAGTGTTGACAGGGATGTAAAACCTCAAATCAAACAAAATCTGTGCCTTATGGTTTTGGAAAAAAAGATTTTTTTAAGTTTTTTTTCCAGTATAAGTCTATAGAAGCTAATGAGCCCTGGGGCTTGGCCAATTTTGACCCAAAGGGCATGGTTGGCAGGATTTATGTAGGTGACCATTTTGTGTTGCTATATACTAAATATCTAAGGTCTGTATTTCATGGTTTCAAAGAAGATGTTTGAAGCTTTTTTCAATTATAAGTTTGTTGGAGTTAAGGGGCCACAGGATTTGGCCAATTTGGACTAAATATCTAAGTTCTGTGCTTCACAGTTTCTGAGAAGATTTTTTAAGCTTTCTTCCATTATGAGTCTATGGGAGCTAAGGGGCACCAGGGCGTGGCCAATTTGGACCCCAGGGGCATGATTAGCAGGAAATATGTAGGTGATCACTTGCCGTTGCTACATGCTAAATATCTAAGCTCTGGGCCCTATGGTTTCAGAGAAGATTTTTTAGGCTTTTCTCCATTATGAGTCTATGGGAGCTAAGGGGGTCCCAGGGTGTGGCCCATTTGGACCCCAGGGGCATGATTGGCAGGATGTATGTAGGTGACCACTTGTCATTGCCACATGCTAAATATCTAAGCTCTGGGCCCTGTGGTTTCAGAGTAGAAGATTTTTGAAGCTTTTTTCCATTATGAGTCTAGGGGACCTAAGGGGCCCCTGGGCGTGGCCCATTTGGACCCCAGGGGCATGATTGGCAGGATTTATGTAGGTGACCACTTGCCTTTGCTACATGCTAATTATCTAAGCTCTGGGCCCTGTGATTTCAGAGAAAAAGATTTTTGAAGCTTTTTTTTTCCATTATGAGTCTATAGGTGCTAAGGGGCCCCGGGGCGTGACTCGTTTGGACCACAGGGGCATGATTGGCAGGAATTCTGTAGGTGACCACTTGCTGTTGCTACATGCTAATAAATATCTAAGCTCTGGGTCCAGTGGTTTCAGAGAAGAAGATTTTTGAAGCTTTTTTCCATTATGAGTCAATAGGAGCTAAGGGGCCCCAGGGTGTGGCCCATTTGGAACCCAGGGGCATGATTGGCTGGAATTATGTAGTTGACCACTTGCCCTTCCTACATGCTAAATATCTAAGCTCTGGGCCCTGTGGTTTCAGAGAAGAAGATTTTTGAAGCTTTTTTCCATTATGAGTCTATAGGAGATAATGGGCCCCGGGGCGTGGTCCGTTTGGACCCCAGGGGCATGATTGGCAGGAATTATGTAGGTGACCACCTGCCATTGCTTCATGCTAAATATATAAGCTCTGGGTCCTGTGGTTTCAGAGAAGAAGATTTTTGAAGTTTTTTTCCATTATGAGTCTATAGGAGATAATGGGCCCCGGGGCGTGGTCCGTTTGGACCCCAGGGGCATGATTGGCAGGAATAATGTAGGTGACAACTTGCAGTTACTACATGCTAAATATATAAGCTCTGGGCCCTGTGGTTTCAGAGAAGAAGATTTTTGAAGCTTTTTTTCCATTATGAGTCTATGGGAGCAAAGGGGCCCCAGAGTGTGTCCCATTTGGAACCCTTTGTATCATTATATATGATTGTTGTAGGGGAAGGGCCGTAACTAATGTTGCGAGAACTTGTGGCCCAACCCCATTGCTTTTTCTGATGCAATAAAATATGTTTAAACTGACCACTTGCCGTTGCTACATGCTAAATATCTAAGCTTTTGGCCCTGTGGTTTTAGAGAAGAAGATTTTTTAACCTTTTTTTCCATTATGAGTATATAGGAGCTAAGGGGCCCCCGGGGTGTGGCCAATTTGGACACCAGGGGCATGATTGGCAGGAATTATATAGGTTACCACCTTCCATTGCTACATGCTAAATATCTAAGCTCTGGGCCCTGAGGTTTCAGAGAAGAAGATTTTTGAAGCTTTTTTCCATTATGAGTCTATGGGAGCGAAGGGGCCCCAGAGTGTGTCCCATTTGGAACCCAGGGGCATGATTGGCTGGAATTATGTAGTTGACCACTTGCCCCTCCTACATGCTAAATATCTAAGCTCTGGGCCCTGTGGTTTCAGAGAAGAAGATTTTTGAAGCTTTTTTTCCATTATGAGTCTATAGGAGATAATGGGCCCCGGGGCGTGGTCCGTTTGGACCCCAGGGGCATGATTGGCAGGAATAATGTAGGTGACAACTTGCCATTACTACATGCTAAATATATAAGCTCTGGGCCCTGTGGTTTCAGAGAAGAAGATTTTTGAAGCTTTTTTTCCATTATGTGTCTATGGGAGCAAAGGGGCCCCAGAGTGTGTCCCATTTGGAACCCTTTGTATCATTATATATGATTGTTGTAGGGGAAGGGCCATAACTAATGTTGCGAGAACTTGTGGCCCAACCCCATTGCTTTTTCTGATGCAATAAAATATGTTTAAACTGACCACTTGCCGTTGCTACATGCTAAATATCTAAGCTTTTGGCCCTGTGGTTTCAGAGAAGAAGATTTTTTAACCTTTTTTTCCATTATGAGTATATAGGAGCTAAGGGGCCCCCGGGGTGTGGCCAATTTGGACACCAGGGGCATGATTGGCAGGAATTATATAGGTTACCACTTGCCATTGCTACATGCTAAATATCTAAGCTCTGGGCCCTGAGGTTTCAGAGAAGAAGATTTTTGAAGCTTTTTTCCATTATGAGTCTATGGGAGCGAAGGGGCCCCAGAGTGTGTCCCATTTGGAACCCAGGGGCATGATTGGCTGGAATTATGTAGTTGACCACTTGCCCCTCCTACATGCTAAATATCTAAGCTCTGGGCCCTGTGGTTTCAGAGAAGAAGATTTTTGAAGCTTTTTTTCCATTATGAGTCTATAGGAGATAATGGGCCCCGGGGCGTGGTCCGTTTGGACCCCAGGGGCATGATTGGCAGGAATAATGTAGGTGACAACTTGCCATTACTACATGCTAAATATATAAGCTCTGGGCCCTGTGGTTTCAGAGAAGAAGATTTTTGAAGCTTTTTTTCCATTATGAGTCTATGGGAGCGAAGGGGCCCCGGGGCGTGGCCCATTGGGAACCCAGGGGCATGATTGGCAGGAATTATGTAGGTGACCATCTGCCATTGCTACATGCTAAATATATAAGCTCTGGGCCCTGTGGTTTCAGAGAAGAAGATTTTTGAAGCTTTTTTTTTTCCATTATGAGTCTATGGGAGCTAAGGGGCTCCAGGGCGTGGCCCATTTGGAACCCAGGGGCATGATTGGCAGGAATTATGTAGGTGACCAATGGCCGTTACTACATGCTAAATATCTAAGCTTTGGGCCCTGTGGTTTCAGAGAAGAAGATTTTTTAACCTTTTTTTCCATTATGAGTATATAGGAGCTAAGGGGCCCCGGGTGTGGCCAATTTGGACACCAGGGGCATGATTGGCAGGAATTATATAGGTTACCACTTGCCATTGCTACATGCTAAATATCTAAGCTCTGGGCCCTGTGGTTTCAGAGAAGAAGATTTTTGAAGCTTTTTTCCATTATGAGTCTATGGGAGCAAAGGGGCCCCAGAATGTGGCCCATTTGGAACCCAGGGGCATGATTGGCGGGAATTATGTAGTTGACCACTTGCCCTTCCTACATGCTAAATATCTAAGCTCTGGGCTCTGTGGTTTCAGAGAAGATGATTTTTTAAGCTTTTTTCCATTATGAGTCAATAGGAGACAATGGGCCCCGGGGCGTGGTCCGTTTGGACCCAAGGGGCATGATTGGCAGGAATGATGTAGGTGACAACTTGCCATTACTACATGCTAAATATATAAGCTCTGGGCCCTGTGGTTTCAGAGAAGAAGATTTTTGAAGCTTTTTTTCCATTATTAGTCTATGGGAGCGAAGTGGCCCCGTGGCGTGGCCCATTTGGAACCCAGGGGCATGATTGGCAGGAATTATGTAGGTGACCACCTGCCATTGCTACATGCTAAATATATAAGCTCTGGGCCCTGTGGTTTCAGAGAAGAAGATTTTTGAAGCTTTTTTTTCCATTACGAGTCTATGGGAGCGAAGGGGCCCCGGGGCGTGGCCATTTTTGAACCCAGAGGCATGATTGGCAGGAATTATGTAGGTGACCACTTGAAATTGCTACATGCTAAATATCTAAGCTCTGGGCCCTGTGGTTTCAGAGAAGAAGATTTTTGAAGCTTTTTTTCCATTATGAGTCTATGGGAGCGAAGGGGCCCCAGGGTGTGGCCCATTTGGCACCCAGGAGCATGATTGGCAGGAATTATGTAGTTGACCACTTGCCCTTGCTACATGCTAAATATCTAAGCTCTGGGCCCTGTTGTTTCAGAGAAGAAGATTTTTAAAACTTTTCCCCTTTTATAAGTCTATGGGAGCTATATGTTGCCATGGCAACCAGAATTGCAATCTGATCAGCCCAAAAACCTTATGCAGCCTTTCCCCCTACCTGATGATGCTTCACATGATATTTGATCAAGATTGGCCATGGGGTATTGGAGATATACTTATTTGAAATTGTTTACTGACGGACGCACGGAGGCACGCACGCACGACGGACAAAAAGTGATCCCAAAAGCTCACCTCGTCACTACGTGACAGGTGAGCTAAAAATGTGACCAATGATGACTAATAATTCTGCTAAAATTTGCATATGCTTTCAGCTTGTTCTTGTTTGTGGGCCATGTCATGTAAAAACCTATTTTAGCCATTTGCGAACAACAAAGGGGCAGATCAGCCTGGGATGCTTCAGATGAAATTTGGGCTGAATCAGCACAGTGGCTTCAGAGGAGATGTTGTTTGAAAGAGTTGACGCCAGATGACAACGACGCGGACTATGGTGATGGACAACTGCCTATCCTATAAGCTTCCCCGCAGCCTTTGGCTAGAAGGTCATGCTACAACTGGCCCCCGAGGTTATAAAATTGTTTAAATGCCGAACTCAATTGTGTATGAAATTTGCCTATAAATATTCAAATACAAACCAATCAGGCAATTCTCCTGCTCGGAACAGCAGGGAATGCTGTCTGCCATGCTCAGAAATTTTAAAATGGCAACAATAGTGCCATTTTAAAATTTATGAGCCGGGCAAATTTCAAGCTCAAGTAAATAAGAGTTTGAAAGGTTATATGGGATGGAGGGCTCCTACTGGAACAACATTTTTTGCTACCAGACCACGTAGCTACTACTCCCTGCCAGCTAAAAATAAAAGTTAATATGAACACTGTTTCTTCAAGAATAGGTGTATCACTTCTGAAAGTCATTTTACCATTTCATTGCTTCCATCCGCTTCACTCTTGGTTTGTTTCCCTGCTGTTACTACTGGTTCCCTGGTCTCCTCATCACCAGAGCTGTCATCCGAGTCCTCAAATACTATCTTCTTGTTAGTCCTTGATCCATCATCCTGGAGAAAATGAATAACCCTTATCCTGCTGAATAAATTAATTTAGCCACACCCATTTATGACTATCAACCAATCAAATTACTAAATATAATGTATTAGTTCAATTCACAAATTGCTGTAGATCCTGAATCCATCTGATTTCGATCTACTCTGTTTGCAAAGGTGGGGGTTGTCATTGTTAAGAAGGGTAAGGGTTAACCCTTTATGTACTGAACCGGCCCCCTCCCTTTGTGGCTTGAAGAAATATATGGGCTGCATGATGCTTCCACGCAGAGCTGAAACCAACCTGCACACGAGTACTGGTGAACCGCTTAGAGGATCTAAGCCTGCCCAGGCAAAGCGGTGCGAGTCGGCCCATCCATGCTTGTAAACCCGATTGGTTTCATTGGGCAGCAGGGCTTGAGATGTCATTTCATCTCAATGTCGGGTAAAAGTCCCACAAAATTGGAAGCAACGTCTCCAAAATGACTTTACAGTGTTGACATGGACAATAAACCCCAAATCAAACAAACAAACAATTTATGTACTGAATAGAATCTTCCACGGGCCTCCGTGGCCTAGTGGATAAGAGCGCTGACTCTTAGTCATTAGGTCTCTCACCGCCGTAGGTTCGAGCCTCGCTCGGGCCACGTGTGAGACGCCAAGTTCTGCAACGGAATGTCAGGTGGTTTTTCTCCGGGTACTCCGGTTTTCGCCCACCTCTGATTAACGATCGGCTCCATATGAGTGAAATAATCTTGAAAGGGCCGTAAAACCCAAACCAAAAAAAAAAAAAAAAAAAAAATAGAATCTTCCACCCAAATGTACTGATCAGAAACTTCCACCCTATATATCGCAGGAGTTCTGTTTAGAAATTTATCTAGGAAATGGTTGAATTTTCTGCAAACAGTGAAGGCCCTGGTCGACGCATTCTGCAGCATCTGATCTGGGCCTGCGCTGTTTGCAAATAACCCATTTTAGGGTTTTTCATATAAATATTGCACATGCTTAACCTTTTAAGCACTACTGAAAATTTTAAGAGCAGAAGATAATCTATTTTTCTTATTTTTCAGATGCAACTAGAATTTGTTTTTCTACAAAAACACTGATGTCTCCCCCGTTTTTGACCTCTAAGTATGACCTTGACATTGGAGGTATTGAGCTGGGTCTTATATGCAACACATCATCTAATGAAGATGAACATTTCTGCAAAGTAACTTTAAAAATGTTCACAGAGAAATAAAAAAGTTATTGGCCGTACACAAAAAAGCCCTTTTTTACCTTTGACCTCTAAGTATGGCCTTGACCTTTGAGGTACAACACATCATCTCATGATGGTTAACATTTCTGCCAAGTAATTTCATAATCCATCAAAGAATAAGGAAGTTATTGACTGTCCCTTTTTTTACCTTTGACCTCTAGGTATGACTTGACATTGGAGGTATGGACCTTGGTCTTGCACATGACTCATGGTCTAATGACGGTGAACATTTCTGCATGGTTACTTTATAAAGTCCATCCAGAAATAAAAACAAGAGCTGTCGCATGACAGCATAGCTCGCCTGTTTCGTGCCTTCAAGATATAAAGTAAAACTATTGAACCATGAAATATAGATCACACTCTCCTACATATATTTTTAGGTCAATCATCAGGAACATATATTCCAGATATTACATTTCAGAATCAAACTGTGTCAGAATTATAAGGCTAATCATTGCACCATAAAAATAGGTCACACTGACCTAGATATATTTTGAGGTCAATCAGCAGGTCACATGGAACTAATATTCAAGGTATGACATTTCTTTATCGAATAGTAGTCAAGATAATAGGCAAAATCAGTGAACCATGAAATATAGGTCACACTGACCTATCTATATTTTGAGGTCAATCATGTGGTCACATGGAGCTAATAATCCAGGTGTGACATTTCTCCATCAAATAGTATTCAAGATAATAGGCAAAATCACTGAACCATGAAATATAGGTCACAGTGACTTAGATATATTTGGTGGTTATTTATCGGGTTCTACAGAACTAATAATTCAGGTATGACATTTCTCCTTCGAATAGTATTCAAGATAATAGGCGAAGTCACTGAACCATGAAATGTAGGTCACAGTGACCTAGATATATTTTGAGGTCAATCATGGGGTCACATGGCACTAATATCCAAGGTATGACATTTCTCCAACAAATAGTCTTCAAGATATAAGGCAAAATCACTGGACCATGAAATATAGGTCACAGTGACCTAGATATATTTAGAGGTCAATCATGGGGTCACATGGTACTAATATCCCAGGTATGACATTTCTCCAACAAATTGTCTTCAAGATATAAGGCAAAATCACTGGACCATGAAATATAGGCCACAGTGACCTAGATATCTTTTGAGGTCAATCGTGGAGTCACATTGTACTAATATCCCAGGTATGACATTTCTCCAACAAATAGTATTCAAGATATAAGGCAAAATCACTGGACCATGAAATATAGGTCACAGTGACCTAGATATGTTTTGAGGTCAATCATGGGGTCACATGGTACTAATATCCCAGGTTTGACATTTCTCCAACAAATAATCTTCAAGATATAAGGCAAATCACTGGACCGTGAAATGTAGGTCACCATGACCTTCACCCTTTTAGACTTGAACCAATGTCACATGCTTGGCAGATATACAACCAATTGTGTTTACAACTTGTTAAAAAAATGGAAATATATAACAAATATAACAAATTACAAAGGTGTCCTAGATTTTGATCGCTAGCCCCACCCCGTCTGTCTTAGCAGGCATGAACCCAGGGGTGTGTTGTCTTGGAATCTCAGAAGACATGCCCGGGTATCCAAATTGTAAAATATGAATCCTTTGTGATGAGTTTCTGTTGAGATGTAAACAATTCAAAAACTTTAACACAGTTTTACAGATGTGTTCTAGATTTTGACCCCTAGCCCCACCCCGGGGCATGAACCCAGGGGTCTGTTGTCTATCAACATCAGAAGACCCTCCCAGGTACTTAAGTTCCAAATATGAGTGCTCTGTGATGAGTGACTGCTGAGATATAAGCATTTGAAAAACTTTAACGCAGTGTGACAGGAATGCAAACGTGCACAAACGAGGTGACAACAATAGCTCTCCATGTACTTCGTACAGGCGAGCTAAAAAGTTATTGACTGGACACAAAAAAAAAAAAAACTTTTTTTACCTCTGACCTCTTAGTATGACCTTGATCTTGTAGGTACCGACCTGGGTCTAATGTGCACCACATCGTCTCAGGATGGTTAACATTTCTGCCAAGTAATTTCACAATCTATCCAGGAATAAGGAAGTGACTGACTGAACACTAAAAAGGCCCCTTTTTGTCCTTTGACCTCTTAGTACGACCTTGACATTTGAGGTACCAACTTGGGTCATGCACGCAACAAATCGTCTCATGGTGGTTAACATTTCTGCCAAGTAATTTCAAAATCTATCTAAAAATAAGAAAGTTATTGACCAAACACGAAAAAAGGCCCCTTTTTTTACCTTAAGCCTCTATGTATGACCTTGACCTTTCAGGTACCAAACTTGGTCATACGTGCAACAAATCATCTCATGGTGGTTAACATTTTTGCCAAGCAATTTCAAAATCCATCTAAAAATAAGAAAGTTATTGACCAAACACGAAAAAAGGCCCCTTTTTTGATCTTAGACCTCTATGTATGACCTTGACATTTGAGGTACCAAACTGAATCATGCACGCAACACATCGTCTCATGATAGTTAACATTTTTGCCAAGTAATTTCAAATTCTATCTAAAAATAAGCAAGTTATTGACAAAACCCGAAAAAAGGCCCCTTTTTTAACTTTGACCTCTAAGTATGACCTTGATCTTTGAGGTACCGACCTGGGTCATGCACCCAACACATTGTATTATATTGGTTAACATTTCTGCCAAGTGATTTCAAAATCCATCTCAAAATTAGAAAGTTATTGACTAAACACGAAAAAAGGCCCCTTTTTTTTACCTCTGACCTCTAAGTATGACCTTGACCTTTGAGGTACCGACCTGCCTAATGGGCACCGTCTCATGGTTGTTAATATTTCTGCCAAGTAATTTTAAAATCCATCTCAAAATAAGAAAGTTATTGACCAAACACGAAAAAAAGGCCCCTTTGACCTTTGACCTCTAAGTATAACCTTGACCGTTGAGGTAGCAACCTGCCTCATGCGCACCACACATCATCTCATGGTTGTTAATATTTCTGCCAAGTAATTTTAAAATCCATCTTAAAATAAGAAAGTTATTGACCGGACACGATTTGTCCATACATATATACACACCAACAAATTTCCAAGGAAGATAATTCAAAAAGTATAAACGCGAGAGTTATAGTTCTTGCGCAGCGCATGTCGTCTAATGCTGATTAATATTTATATGCAGTTTTGTGAAGATAGCTCGAACGGTTTTCAAGTTAAAGAGCTGACACGAATGTGTGACAGACGGACAGACGGACAGACAGACAAAGATGCCTGGGGGAAAAAACAATATGTCTCACCGAAAAAAAAATTTTCGAGGGAGACATAATAATTTCATGAGAATCATCTTCCAGCAGATGATTCACATGTATGTCAAGTCTATATTTGTAAAACAAGGAAGAAATCCCTCTGCTCATCTAGATTAGTCACACTGGTATTTATCATATTAGGGAAAAATGAAGTTGCAAACATATATAAAGACTTGCGAGAACAGTGAGAACTTTCATTGTTCAATCATGTACATGCAATAAGTTTTAAAACCATGGGGCTGTAGTAAAACACATAACTTTTCTTAAATGTTATATGCAAATGATATGTATACATGTAAATTTCATATACCACATCTCTTGTAGTAAGAAAACAGTACACTTAAAACATTTCATTTAACCCATTTTGTACCAAATAGAATCTTCCACCTTATATATAGCAGGAATCCATTTCAAAATTAAGGGGTGTCAGGTTGTCACAATGTGTGTCTGTTTTTTTGTACTTTTTGCAGTGTAGGTCCTGATCAGAGGCTGCATTTTATGGAATCTGATCTTGGTCTGCGATGTTTGCCAATTACACTTTTGGGGTTTCTGGTATAAAAAGGGTTAATTCTGAAAACCAGCCCTAGGTCCCAGGAAGTCCTCTCATTAAGCATACAGTCAGATGTATCTGTATGCTTCTTATGTTGATTACGGACATGTTTTGTTGAACCAAACACGCCTAAAGCTGGCAAAACACAAGACACAAAAAGTTCTTTCGCAATTTGACCCGATTTATCACAAAATATAAATGATGTTTGTGTAATCTTTTAGCACTGATTCAACTGACAACAAAATCTTGTGCTCTTCACTAGTGTAAAACCTCATGTAAACAAGTCCATAATGAAAACCCTTTAAACCCCACTTAATATAGAGAAAACTGGGGTTTACAGGGGTGTACATTATTTTTCTTATTTCTGCTCCAAGACATAGGTTGTGGGTACTCATTAGAACCACCTCAATGAGGCAGCTATAACTAGCACCCACAACCTATGTTTGCAGTATAAATAAGAAAAATATCATGGATTTTCAGAAGAAAAAAAGCCGTTTTGGAAATGCACAATGGCGCATGGGTGTGTTATCGTAATGGTATCTTGAAAAATTGTGTGCTTATAAGTTTATGTGTGACGATTACGGTGAATATGGTATTTAAATTCTAAGTGGGGAAATGTTTCATCAAACCATACAGTGATGTTTACCTATTAGATTGTTACATTAAGGTGATTTGCAATAGAATACATACCAAATTAGCTAAAGCCCTTTGAACAGCTGACTTCTGTGCTTGGTATTCTTTCTGTCTTTGTCTTACAACTTCCTGTCTCTTCTTATCAATATCTACAGCTGTATTTTTAACTGAATTTTCCACATTCACATTAATTTCAGAAGCTTTAGTCCAGTCTCGGCCTTTCTGTAGGTTTTTATTCCCTGATTTAGAATCAGCACTTTCAAATCTGCTTGATTTATGATTTTCAGACAAACGTCTATCACCAGAGATTTTTAAATTTGGACTACCGCTACCATGTATATTTGGTGAAAGTTTGACAGGATGTGATGGTTTCAAAGATTCTGCTTCTAAACTGTCACTGTTTCCTGAAGATTTCTTCACCTTACTTTGCTGATTCTTGCTATTGCTTTTATATTTTCTTAGTTCTCTTTTAACAAAAGCTTCGAAGTCACTTTCTTCATCACTGCTTTCAAAACTATCAGACTTCTTAATTTCTACTTGGTTAATATTATTCCCTGTTTCATGTTCTGACCTCAGTCCACTAGAGAACTCATCCAAATATGTTGTTGAGCTCATAAATGTTGGCCTCATTGCAGAAACAGCCTTAGGACCCTTTGTTTGTTGGGGAGACTTGGAAGATAAGATTTCATCAGTATCAGCAGAACCCACTGAAACTTCATCATCATCATCATCATCATCATCATCATCATCATCATCATCATCATTTTTAGATACTGGGATTGCTGCATCTCTTATTGCAATTTTAGAAATATTTTGAGTAGATTGCTGGCTTGTTTTTATTTCTTTCCTTATAAGTGATTCGAAATCACTGTCACTAGTATCTGATTCTGATATATTATTCATAAATACACCCTTATTTTTGTGTGTACTGATAGCACCAATACTAGGCAAACCCCTGCTGGTTTCTGTTTCAGAAGCATTTACATCATCATCTAAAAATCTAGTCCCTTTGAATTCTGGTAATTCTGGTAAAGGACTATTTTCAACATTTGAATAAAAGTCTGGTTTACTTTTTTGTTTTTTGAACTCTGTAAACTTTTTATCAAAACTTTTCCTACTTTCATTTAAGGCTATACTGCTTTTGTGCTGGACAGAGTCATCATGTTTATTTTTATTTCCAGGTTCACCAATTTTACTAAACACCTTTCTGTCCCCTGTGTGGTCTGTTTCATTCTGTGCAAGTGCTACTAATCTTTCCTGTAGAGAATTAATTTGAAGACCAGCTTCTCTCTGTACCACATGTTTAGAATTCAAACTTTTATGGAACTTCTTCTGTGAATCAGCTTCTCGCTTGATTCTTTTAGACACAGCTATAATTTCATCTGTATCACCAGTGTCATACCCATCGTCACTGTGTCTAGCCTTACTGACTGGCTTAGAAGTTCTAGATTTTACATTCATTTTACCACTCCCTGGGGAATGGGGAGAGGTAACTTCTGAATTTTGACTAATATTTTTCCCTTTGCCACTGGACTTCCTGTCTGGAGTTCTAATTTGAGTTTTGGAATCTGAATGGACACTTTTATTCCAATTATGAACCATTCTACTAGTCAGTGGAACAATTTCCATATCATCATTAGGTTCTGTCCAGTCACTGCTTGATTCAAGTTTTCTTTTGGTACATTTCCAACTGGGGAATTCTCCTTTCTTTTTCTTAGTCATTTCATCATCTTTTTCATCTAATTGCCAAGTAAGATCATTAGCTGTGACATGATCGGAGTCGCCAATCTCTTCATCCTTCATTCTCTTCACATTATGGGTGTACTTGGAAGGATCAACTTTAAGAAGCTACCAAATGTTAAGACAAATATGATACACATTTCACAATACTTCATGTTCATAAAACATCTCAATGAACTATATTGTTTTGTTTGTTTGATCTGAGGTTTAACGTTCCCATCAATGCTAATTAGGTCATTTTGGAGACATTGCTTCCAATTTTGTGGGACTGTTACCTGACACTGAGATGGAATGATATCTCAATCCCAGCCGCCCAGTGAAACAATAGGGTTTATATGCATGGATGGTCTGACTCGCACCACTTTGCCTGGGCAGGCTTAGACCTTCTAAGAGGTTTACCCATACTCGTGTGGTCGGTTTCAGCTCTGCTTGGAAGCATCATGCAGCCCAGTCTATTTCTACAAGCCCTGATGGGTGGGGGCCACTGAACTATATTGTAGTTCCTGACTTAAAAACAAAATCTTATGTTAAGTTATATGTCATTGCTCTCACAAGACAAGAGTCCAAATAAGACAAAGATATATGAGCCGTTGCAGGAAAAAGCCTTGACTAAGGCATCTGCAAACAGTGAAGACTCATTTCAGCATGTGCATCTGTAAAATCTGAACAGAAGCATCACTGCTCCCATGAGCCTTCTTTAGCCTCCAGGTTATCCAAAGACCAATGAACAAACACTTTATACTGACTGGTGTTATGCATAAGAATTTATTTTTCTGATACCCACTTTCACCCCACTAGGTGACCTAATAACATCATGTTTATTCTTCTTTAAGAACTTTCTGGAAAGAAATGAGTAACAGATTAATTTCATTTGGTAAACAACTTGTTAACAAGGAAAAGTACTTTAGAATCTTCCAGAAAGATTTTTACAAAATTACCTAATCTTATTCCACAGCCCACTGGAATGTTCTAGAGAAATCGTAGGGTCTATAAAAGAGCTTGATTTTTCTCTTGGAATCAGACTTTGGAGTTTGATGTTTGGGTTTTTAAGGAAAGTTATTTCTAAATTCTGTGATGGATTGTTAAAGGATATTATATTTCATTTCGGACTGTGAATTCTGTGGGATCAAGGAAAATAGATTCATTCAAGGATGTTTCATAACAGAGCTAAGTGCATTTAATTTTTTTACTTCTACAGGTTAAAGATACTTTGTAAATTTTTGTTAACTTTTTCCAAAAGGCTTGTTTGCTTTTTCTTTCTGCTACGCTTGGCTTTTAACACTGGCTTGATGCAAAGGCTGATCTGAGTCTTTGTTGGTCCCCACAGGTCTTAAGGGGAATGGATAGATCTTCAGGGAGGCAACGCCTTTAAAAGTATTTCTGTCTCCCATTTCAATAGGAGCCTTTAAGATGAGACCGCTTATTCTGTGTGGCAGAGTTTTCTAGAAGTCCCGAAACATTGTCTCCCTTTGAAAAATGGTGGAAAAATCTGCCAGGTGTACCCATTCCCCTTAATGTAGGCTTTGTCATGTGCTGGACAGATTTCCTTTGTATACCACTCAAAGCTTTTGCTAAACAGTGTCACAAATACCAAAACCATTCATAAATACCTTCAGTGTCCCACTCCCAACCCCAAGTGATTCAATGAGTTATTCTGTGGAAACTCCTCGATCTTTCCCCCCTGAATTTCTAAATCAGACTCTTCCATATTTGAATACCGGTACATAAATGTCAATTCTTGTAAATTTTAAGTTGAGCCAGAATCATAAACATGATGGCAAACAGTGTAGATCTGTATGAGATGGCTCATTAGACTGTTTGAATAGGTATCTTAACCCAATGCATGCTAGTGGACTCTTTCATTGCTATATGTTGGACAAGTCCATTTGTCATATAAGGGGTGTCAGGCCTATTTGTTTCGTTATTGTTTTATTTTTGATGGAAAATTCTGTAAGCAAATAGTGCAGACCCTGATCAGATGCTGCGTTCTGCAGCGTCTGATCTGGGCCTGCACTGTTTGCCAAGGTACCCCTTTAGGGGTTTCCCCGCATGCAATGGGTTAAGGAGCCACCTCATCTTGATCTGTACTGTTTACTGTTTACCAGTTTACAGGGTTGAAAGAGTTGAAGTATTGATTCTTATGATCCAGCATACCGAGCTTATAACCCTTTATGTACTGAATCAATTCATCTGCCTGATATATAGGAGGAGTCTATTTCAAGATTTAGGGGTGCCAGGTTGAGTTATTGATAGAAATAGAGGATCTTACACGAGTGGTCATTTCATATGAAATTTATGAAACGAGCCTTCGGCGAGTTTCATAAATTTCATATGACATGACCACGAGTGTAAGATTCTCATAATCATATGACTACTTTAAATTGGATTTCATCGCCTTTTAATTTGACAAGTTTTCTACGAAAAGTGCATTGTTGACATGGACGTCGTCATGACGTTACTTAATCCCGCCAAAGTGTTATTACACGTGTGGTCATACGATTTTTATTACACAACGTTATCCACTGCTTATCAACGACGTCATATGATAAATGTCTTTAGAAAATGGTTGAACTGATAAGAGATCTGACAGTGTCCTTTTTGTGGGGTTTCTCATATAAAATAGTTTAACTCTTTTAAGATGCCAAGAAAAACTGCATTTGAAAATGTTGTCAGTTTATGTTGTCTTCAGAATTTTCTTGTAAACATATAAAAGTATTTTTGCACACAGGCAAATAGTGTGGCGCCAGATCAAGGGTAATTTTTCTTTTTCTTCAATCAAAAATATATCTAGTCAATCACTTTTATTAGGCATTTCTAGCAAGTACCAACAACATATTTTTGTAATATGTTTCTACCAAAATTTTATGTACGAGGGTAGGCTGAAAAGTTCTGAGCCTGACCAATATCCAATGGTTTGTCCATGCTGAAAGTGCCTTATTTTTCAACATAGTCTCCCTTCCTATCCACACACTTCCTCCAGTGATGCTGGAGTCCTTAGATCCCAGTGGTATAAAAGGTCTCATCTTGGTCCCTGAAAAACTCCTCCACAGCAGCTATCACCTCCTGTCTGACCAATAATGCTGCCCAGCCAAGTGCTTTTTCATGTTTGGAAACAGGAAATAATCTGATGGAGCTAGATCAGGTGAATATGGAGGGTGATCGACAAGTGTGAAGCCACAGTCATGCACAGCAGCCATTGCGACAACCAATTTATGAGCAGGCGCATTGTCCTGATGGTACAACACCCCTTTTGTCAATTGTCCGGGTCGTTTAGCCTTAATTGCCTTTCGCAATTGTTTTAGCAGATCTGCATAATACTCCCCATTAATGGTTCTGCCCTTTTGAAGGTAATCTATGAATATTATACCCTTGGCATCCCAGAACACTGATGGCATCACCTTCCCTGCAGAGAAGACGACCTTTGCCTTCTTTGGAGGGGGTTAGCCAGGGTGCTTCCATTGCATGGATTGTCTTTTGGTCTCTGGCTCAAAGTGATGAACCCAACACTCATCCTGAGTGACAAAACGGTCAAGAAAACCATCTTGGTTTGCTTCAAAAATAGCCAAGTTGACTTGTGACAGGTTCAGTCTGGTCAACTTTTGGTCAGGCGTCAAAAGCCATGGCACCCATCTGGCGGAAACCTTCGACATTCCTAATTCACTGTGTAGAATGTTCTCTACTCGTTCACGGGAGATGCCAACAGTGTTAGCTAACTGATACACAGTTAAACGCCTGTCATCCATCACGGCCCTGTGCACTTGGCTGATGATTTCCTCAGTTGTTGCCGTTGTGGGTCGTCCACACCGGTCATCATCTTCAAGGCTGTCCTTGCCCATCTTAAAATTTGCTGCCCACCTTTTCACGGTTGCATATGAAGGAGCATCATCCCCTAATGTAGCAACCATATCGGCATGAATGTCCTTAGGAGCTAACCCCTTTTTATGGAGGTACTTGATGACACCAGGATGCCAAATTTTGTCCATTTTCTCAAAAATGTGCTAGTATCAATTTTCAAAGTCTAGAATTTCTACGTTATTGCAGGTAAACTTGAACTCATTTGAGTCAAATTAAGTAATAAATGTTTGGATTTAAATGAATACAAAATTTCATGGTTGTTCGATGCCTGCTTCTTGGTCAGGCTCAGAACTTTTCAGCCTACCCTCTTAACTTCTTGCCCCAAAGTACACTCAAACTTCAATGGCTCAAACACCCTTGGGACTATGGAAAGTTTAAGACAGGGGTATTTTGAGCCACTGAGAGGCATAATGGAGGCATAATGGGGATTATTTTGGAACATCTTGTAAAGGTATGTTGTGCATACTCATTAGATCGCCTCAATGAGGCGAGTCTAATGAGTACCCACAACATACCTTTTCAAGCTAAAAATCACCCAAAATTATCCCTAAAGATCTAAGCCTGCCCAGGCAAAGTGGTGTGAGTCGGACCGTCCATGCTCATAAACCCTATTGGTTTCAATGCACGACAGGGCTTGAAATGTCATTTCATCTCAGTGTCGGATAAAAGTCCCATAAGATTGGAAGTAACTTCTCCAAATGACCTATACAGTGTTTACGTGGACGTTTAACCTCACATCAAACAAACAAACGAGCACAGCCCAGAATTTCCTTCTTACGCTTCGCTCTGACGTCTTAGGGATGCTATAAACAACCAGTACTTGACTTTTGTTCAAGGTCAGATGGTCAGTGATAGTCACACGGACAATAGCAAGCAAAAGATTCTCTGCTTTATAACATAGACTGTTGGTACCTGTTTAAAACTCTTCATTATAAGAAAAGTGTTCAGTTTTTTTTTGTCCGAAAAAAAATATATGGTAGCATTTCCGTCAAATTATTTGCATGTACTTGTCATTTGTTAATGTGTTTAATTGTTTACCTTCTATATACGCATATATTAATTCATCTTTCTGAATTTAGAGTATTTCATTGATTATGCAAAACAATCTGTGCTGAAAAAATATAACATGTTTAACATTTTATCCAGCTGCAAACAGTGTAGATCCATCGATGGCGTCTGATCAGCATCTACAATGTTTGTCCTTGTTTCTCATCTCTCTTTTCTCCTCGCTCAGTCCAACCACTGCATCCCAGCTCCTGAATAACAGTGATCTGTAACAGAGCCCCATTCAGGAATATGCTCAAACAAAAAAGGTAATTTTACCTGTTGATGCAGGCCCGCACACAGTTGGGAGGGTTGAAACGGAGCCCCTCCCCACTTTTGGAAATTATCTCAGATTCATGCAGTTTTTCACCCGAAATTCGCACCCTCAACCCGCCCCTTTTCTGCGTACAGGCCTGAATCCTGTTCATAACTGTTGCTACATACATATAGCGAACAGTGCCGACCCTGAACAGAAGGAATTTAGTGTCTATTCGATCTGGATCTATGCTGTATGCCTAAAAACGGTACCACGTATAAAGACTGGGCTGCTCATTTTTTGCTCTTGAACATTTCAAGGTTCCAAACAGAAGTGTGAAAAGTCTATTTTTACTCGACTTGGCATACATTTGTGTAACAGTTTTCAGAAGACGTCACGTGACAGCGTGTATTGATTTTCTTTCATTACGCAAGCAACCTGGCATTCTTAAACTATTTCATTTAACCCTCAAATGCCACTATTTAAGCAAACAGTGTAGTCCCTGTGCAACCTGCTGCGCAAAAGCCACATTCCGCGGCGTCTGATCTGTGTATTCAGTGTTCACTTGATTCCTGTCAAGACTCATTTGATAGCTCAGACTGCTCTGACCTATATGTTGCATCGATAAAAATAGCGCAACGTTTCAAGTTCTATTAATATTGGTTTTCCCAAATCAGTGATGTTCACGTGGACAACTGCAGGAATTCCGTTTTGCCATTTAGTAAATTAGGGTCGATCATAAACGCTTGACCAAAATAGCACGAGCTGACAAGAAAACACAATCTGGTGAGAATAAGCCATATAAGATTTTTCTGGCCCAGACTGGCTAGTTTCGGCCAATTAGACCTCATCAATGACCCACAAATACTATGCTTTCAATCTTCCTCTTTAAGATGAGAAGTCTGACACATTCAAAATATTTATTAAAGGATACTTTTCTCTTGTCTTTGCTTCTGACATTAACAACTGGAAGGACTCTGCCATACTTGCCAACAATCCAGTCCTGTAAGATACAAGAAAGCTTTGTCAAATGCCCTGGCCCCAAGGTTATAAAACTTTTTCATGCTCAACTCACATGAGCATGAAATTTGTCCTGCTCACAAATTTTAAAATGCCAACAATTGTTTGTGAGCAGGACAAATAACGTTCTCTGCTATCTGAGAAAGAAAAAACGCTCAACCGATTAGTGATTTAATTTTTATGAGCACCACAAATTTCATGCTCAGCTGAGTTGAGCATGAAAGAAGTTTTAAAACCTTGGGTCAGCATGCAAATCGGTGGATATCTTATTGGTGTCATAATAAGAAAAATTGGGTGTCAATATTATTTTAAGCAGAACAGACAACCTTCACTCTGTCAAAAATGTTTTTGCATTTTTGCTCCATGTCAATAGGGGTCTAAGAGGAAAGTATTTGCTCCTGAGCAGCAAATTCCTTTAAGAGAAGACCCTCATGTGTGTCTTGAGAAGACCCCATGTGAGTCTTCTCTTAAAGGAAAGAATTTGCTTCTGAGGCTCTACTCCTAGAGGAAGGAATTGGCTCCTGAGCAGCAAGTTCTTTCCTTTAAAAGAAGACCCCCTATGGATCTTGAGAAGACCCCATGTGCGTTTTCTCTTAAAGGAAAGAATTTGCTCCTGAGGGTCTACTCACAGAAGAAAGAATTGGCTCCCGAGAAGCAAGTTCAGACCACATTTTTAGAAGGGCTTAATCTGTAGTGAAGTTAACAGGAAGTCCTGTCAATGTTGTTTCCCTTGAAAAATTGAAGAAATGTGAGATATATCCAATCCCCTTAACACTGTTTCTTCACCAATATTGTGTCAAATCCCCTTAAATCTGTTTATTCTCCAATGATTAAATTGTGTCAAAATGAAGTTCTCCACTGACATGACCGGCCCCTGCCAATCGGGGCTTAAAGAAATAGATGGGCTGCATGATGCTTCCACGCAGACTTGAAACCGACTGCATACCAGTACTGGTAAACTGCTTAGAGGATCTAAACCTGCCAAGGCAAGGCGGTGTGAGTAGGACCGTCCATGCTTTTTCATTGGGCTATTGGTCTTGAGATGTCATTTCATCTTAATGTCGGGTAAAAGTCCCATAAAATTGGAAGCAATGTCTCCAAAATGACCTATACAGTGTTGTTGGGGATGTTAAACCACAATCAATCAAACAAATCCCCTGAGGTGACTGAGGTGACTGAAATACAATACAAATTCAGGAGAAACAAGGCAATTCAAAATCTTAGCCCTTTTGTTCAACACATTGCTAGCTAAATGATTTCTTGCTAAGCATTCTCACAAACATACAAATAAAACTAAAAAATAGAGTAACAAGAGGCCCATGGGCCACAATGCTCACCAGAGCTCAGGCGCGCACTGCCCACTGGCAGCAATGTATGGTTTTAATATATCGATTATAAAGTCTCCCAAACGAACCCACATTCCATGCGGACTCTGTATCTGAAGTATTAGGCCTTTTATGAAGTGGAGGGGTGAGACATGGACCCAACAGAGCCCAGGTTGGTATCACTGAATGCGTCTTATCATAAGGAACAAGAATATTTATGGTTTAGGGGTGGGGATGTGTACAGGGCTTTTAAGCTGTGTAGGGGTAGGAGCATGGCCCTGGCAGACCCCAGGAAATCCAAGACTGTTGTCCTTAAATATGTCTTATCATTAGGACCAAGAAAATATATTGTTTAGGAGTGGGGATCTGAAATGTTTCTGAGATATGAGGCCCTCTTATGAAGTGAAGAGAGGAATGGCCCCTGTGGACCGACAAGTTGGCGTGACTGATAGTCCAATCCAAGTGACCTGAAAATTTGGCATTTGCAGACATGCATATTGTACCTACCCTTATGTCATGTACCTACTCTCACGCACTGTGTAACCTTTTCCCATTAAAAAGCCTTAGGAACCATATTTGACAATGCCATAAAATAGCTCAAGGTCAAACTAGGGTCAGCATTTGAACAAACTTGGTTCTACTCAGTCACTTGTTGCTACATACTAAATTTCAAAGACAATTGGCCCAGCCATTCTAGGGAAGATTTTTTTTAATTTTTTCCCATATTAAAGCATAGGGGCCATCTTGGTCAATACGACTTGCACCATTTGAACAAAATTTCATTCCCCCATTGTCACTAGGTTACAGATGAAATTTAACTGAACCTGACTCTGCCATTTTAGAGAAAATGCCCTGCAAAATGCTGATGAACCTGCAGTCCAAGTGACCTGGTGTCAAGGTCACAGAATAATCCTGACATTTGGCATTCATAGACATTCATATTGTACTTACTCTCATGTCATAGACCACAAAAGTTTTTGAAAAATGGATTTTTTAACCTATTTCCCATTCAAAAGCCTAAGGCACCAAATTTGATCTTGCCATAAAAAGGTCAGTGTCAACCCAGCAAAGATGGTAGTAATCAGTCACCTTATGCTACATACGAGGACTGTTCAAATATGAATGCAACTAAGCACATAAAAATCATTCCATGATAGATTTCGATGAAAAATTTATTTTGTCCCCTCAAAGTATTCCCCTTTAACAGATATACAAACTTTCAGTCTTCTGATCCAATCAATGAATGCATTTTGGTAGTCTTTTCGAGGTATACTATGAAGGCACTGGAATATTGTAGTTTGCGCTGTACAAATTTTCGACCAGAAAGGTATTTTTTCAGCCGCGGGAACAAAAAAAGTCACACGGGGCATGGTCAGGGGAATACGGGGGGTGAGGGAGTTCAACAACCTTTTCCTGCTTCAGATAGTCTTGCACAATGAACGCCTTGTGCGATGACGCATTGTCATGTAGCAATCTGACATTGGCCAAACCTGTTGCGGGTCTTCGTTCTTTGAAATATTTCTTCAATTTTCGAAGAACTTTATTCTTGTAAAACTTCGCATTTACAGATTTGCCTTTAGGCACAGCAACCTGAATAGCAGGGCCCTGATTTGAAAAGAATATGGCATACATTACCTTCTTGAAGCTCATGGTCCGCTTTGCAATGCATGGTCTTTTGCAATACTTTGTTGCCCATATTTTGTTCTGAATCTTTCGTTTTGGCTCAAAAAAGTGAACCCATGTCTCGTCACCTGTGACGACATTAGCGAAAGACCGTGCATTGTAATTTGGAAACTTGTTAAGCAACTTCTTGGCGCACTGAACGTGCGTCTTTTTCTGCGCATCTGTCAACAGATAGGGAATCCATCTAGCACAGATCTTTCTCATTTTCAAATCCCGTTTCATAATTGTATGAGCTGCTCCTAATGAGATGCCAACCATACTAGCTATTTGCCTAGTCGTGTATCATGCATCGGTAGCAACTATTTCTTTCACTCTAGCAACCATCTTGGCAGATGTTGCTCTTTTCGGCCAATGATCATGTGGTGCATCTTCTGTTGAGCCTAGCCCACAGCTGAATTTCTTACACCAACGAAAAACTGTCGGAAAAGACATTTCATTATGCCCATAAACAGAACATATTTCATCAAAAATGTCTTTGCACCGTATACCAAGAATACAACGATTCTTAATATAGGACCGTATTTCAACGGCGAACTCTGACCTTCTTCCAACCATGTTATGTATTAGTATACAAGAGTAGACAGTGTTTATCGAACGATATACATGGCTAAAGTGCACAGATTTTAACAGGTTTGGTATCAATGTATAGGTATTTAAAACTGTTTTTCTACGCTGTGATATTTATTTCCAGTTGATTTTCGCATTAGTGCATGAGAAAACATTCTACTTGCATTCATATTTGAACAGTCCTCGTACCAAGGTAATTGGCCCAGTGGTTCTGGAAAAGTAGATTTATAAGGTCTTTACCATATTTGGGCACGGTGGCCATCTTGGTCATGTGACCTGGACCATTCAAAGAAACTTCTGGACTCCCAGTCAGGAGGCTGCATATGAAATAGAACTGAAATTTGCCCTGTGGCTTCAGAGAAATTGTTTGAAAATGGTGGCTGGATGGACAGATGATGGAGGCCAACCATCCTATAAGCTTCCCCAGAGCCTTTGGCTCATAGGAGCTAAAACAGGTTTCTCCATTAACAAAGCTACTGATCCCAGTTCTTTGACTGTAAAACTGACTCACCTCCTGACCAGGTACAGTAGTGCCTGGTGTAGCCCCTTTTATATTGAAAGTCTTATCTCCAGGACTCCCTGTTGCGGACCCCTCTGATCTTTTCTTCTGTTTGACTGGTGACTGTTCTGGGGTATACAGCTTCTCTTGCCTTTCCTCATCTAACCTTCAAACAGATGATTCCTTATTTAAATCATTGTATACTGGTGGACTCTTCCATTGCTATATGTTGGACAAGTCCATTTGTAATTTAAGGGATGTCAGGCATATTTTTTATTCCATTTTTGACAAAAAATCCTGTTAGTAAACAGTGCAGACCCTGATCAGATGCCACATTCTGCGGCATCTGCTCTGGGCCTGTGCTGTTTGCCAGGCTACCATTTTAGGGGTTTCCCACCTATACGGGGTTAACCCACTTGGAACTGAATAGAATCATTCTCACCTCATAAAGCAATCCATGTAAAAATCAAGAGGTGTCAGGATTAGTTATTTTTAGAATGGCTGAACTTTGTGCAAAAATTAACCCTTATCTTGCTGTTCACGGCAACCCCTATGTTTGGAAACAGTGTAGATCCAGATCAGATGGCTTCTGAAGAAGCCATCTGATCAGGATCTACACTGTTTGGCATTTAGTTTATGAATTTGTAGCAATAAATTACATCAAGTAATTTGATTGGTTGATAGACCGAAATGGGTGTAGCTTAAATGAATATTCAGCAAGATAAGGGTTAAAAGCCCTGATCTCTGGATCTGCATTGTTTGCCAATGTCCTGTTAGGGGTTCCTTGTCTAAAATGGTTTAAGGTAAATGAATATACCGAAAAAATCCTAAAAAGTCAGACACCTTGAGGGTATACTGTACTGGTAATTCTCCCAAAATTTTAACAAATTTGTTTTATGATCCAGCAAGGAGTCCAAAAAGTGTTTACAAAATAACAGAGTAGACCCTGATCAGGAGCAGTATGATCAGGGTCTACACTGTTTGCTTAGGCCTCACCCGCCTGTCTGTACCAATACTTAGGATCATTATGGTACTCAGCAGATTTCTTTCACCCAAAATCTATTCAAGTCTTTGGTGGTTTGCAATGGTATGTTGTACGGAGTTTGACAACAATTTGTAAACTACTTCAGGTCTGACAATTTTTGGGAGCCTTTGACCTTGGAAAATGGTCATCAAAAGCTAGCAACCGTTTTTCACCCATCCTTTTATGTAATTGTGCAAGTTTCACAAGAATCCATCCATTGGTTCAGGAGATACAGAGCTTCGAACAACCAACATCAATGCAGATGCAAATGCCAAGTGATGACGCAACAGGATCTGCTTCAAAAACAACATGTTCCCCTACTTTTTCAGCAAAAAAATAAGTATATTTGTAATATTACACAATCAAGATTTTAACAATATGTTAAGTAATGACACTGTTACTTTTGAACAACTGGCTCCTGAGAATCAGCATATGATATTTCAAACAAGAGCTGTCACTATAAGTGAGCAATGCCCCAGTCGGAGCCAATTCGAGGAAAAAAAGTGCGGACTAACTCACAAACCCACACACAAACCCACAAACAAATGGACAGTGCAAAAACTATATGCCCTCCTACAGGGGCATAAAAATTTAACAAAGAAATGTGGAAGGAGTTCGCGTCACAGGGTTTAAGAACACATTTTTCAGAAAATAAAGGGCCATATCTCCTTCGCAGATGAAAGGATCAACGTGAAAATTGTGTTTGGCACCCCTTTACCTCACAAGGAATGCATGTGCAAAGTTTCAGCTCTATCGGTGAAGAAATGTGGAAGTAGTTCGCGTCACAAGGTTTTCAAATGTTTTTCCGAAAATCAAGGGCTGTAACTTCGTCGCAGGTGATAGGATCAACTTGAAAATTGTGTTAGGCACCACTTCACCTCACAAGGAATGCATGTGCAAAGTTTCAGCTGAATCAGTGAAGAAATTTTGAAGTAGTTCGCATCACACGGTTTTTAACAAATTTTTTAGAAAATAAGGGCCGTAACTCCTTCTAAAATGATGGGACCAATGTGAAAAATGTGTTAGGCATCCCTTCACCTCATAAGGAATGCATGTGCAAAGTTTCAGCTCAATCGGTGAAGAAATGTGGAAAACATTTGCGTCAAAAGGTTTTCGAATGTGTTTTTAAAAAAATCAAGGGCCGTAACTTTGTCGCAGGTGATAGGATCAACTTGAAAATTGTGTTAGGTACCCCTTCACCTCACAAGGAATGCATGTGCAAAGTTTCAGCTCAATCGGTGAAGAAATGTGGAGGTAGTTTGCGTCACAAGATTTTTTAGCGCATTTTTGAGAAAATCAAGGGCCATAACTCTTCATCCGAGCAGAATGAATTTTGTGTTAGGCACATCTACATATCATTGCAGATAAATATGCAAAAATTTAACAAAATTGTCGAAGAAATGTGGAAGTAGTTCACGTCACAAGGTTTAAGAATGTGCTTTTCAGAAATAAAGGGCCATAACTCCTTTGCAGATGATAGGATCAACGTGAAAATTGTGTTAGGCACCCCTTTACCTCACAAGGAATGCATGTGCAAAGTTTCATCTCAAACAGTGAAGAAATGTGGAAGTAGTTCTCGTCACAAGGTTTTCGAACACATTTTTCAGAAAATCAAGGGCTGTAACTCTGTCACAGATGATAGGATTAACGTGAAAATTGTGTTAGGCACCCCTTCACCCCACAAGGAATGCATGTGCAAAGCTTCAGCTGAATTAGTGACGAAATGTTGAAGTAGTTCACATCACAAGGTTTTAGCACATTTTTTAGACAAGAGGCTCAATGAGCCTAAACCGCTCACCTGAGGAACTTAAGTTTTAACAATTCACAGACTTGACTACTAAATCTGCTAATAGAATCCAGCCCATTGACCCTTACAGGATATAAGTCATCATTATTGCATTGCATTCCAAGTTTGAGACTTCTAGCTTCTATAGTTCCTGAGAAATCTTTGACGAAAATTTAACATTGGTCAAAATGGAGAGAAAGAAGAATGAAAGAACAGATGAACAAATAAGATGAGAAAGCCCAATGTCTCTTACACAAAATAAGTCATCATCATTCTATTGAATACCAAATTTGATGCTTCTAGCTTTTATAGTTCCTGAGAAATCTTTGATTAAAAATTTAACATTGGTCTATATGGAGAGAAAGAAGAATGAAGGAACAAATGAACCAGACTAGCTCCAAAACCTAATGCAGCCTTTCCCGTTGCCCAATGGTGCTACACATAAAATTTAAACAAGATTGGTCGACTGCCTTCTGAGATATGCTTCATTGAAAGTGTGGACGACGGATGGACGGACGACGGACTCCGGAGCCTTGGTATACTATCAGCTCACTGGAGCCTTTGGCTCAGGTGAGCTAAAAAGTCAAGTCGCTATTTCTGTCACAACATTTTCCCTACGTTAAGTCTATGGGTAAATTTTTTTGTCTCTCAAGGTCACGTAACTCCGAGGTCAATATTCTGATTCGGCCCAAAATCGAACTTATGCCTGTCCTCGATACCTGCAAGTTTGAAGCTGATATGAATAAAAATAAAGTTGCTATCGTGGTCACAACGTATTTTTTTATGCTCAAGGGCAGGTAACTCCAAGGCAAATATTCCGATTCGGCCCAAAATCGAACTTAACCGAGATTTTATGTCTGTCCTCGTTACCTGCAAGTTTGAAGCTGATCTGAAAAAAATTCAAGTCGCTATCGTAGTTGCAACATTTTCCCTAATTAAGTCTATGGGCAAATTTTTTGTCGCTCATGGTCACGTAACTCCGAGGTCAATATTCCGATTTGGCCCAAAATTGAACTTAACCGAGATTTTATGCCTGTCCTCGTTACCTGCAAGTTTGAAGCTGATATGAATAAAAATAAAGTTGCTATCGTGGTCACAATGTATTTTTTTATGCTCAAGGGCAGGTAACTCCAAGGCAAATAATCCAATTCGGCCCAAAATCGAACTTAACCGAGATTTTATGTCTGTCCTCGTTACCTGCAAGTTTGAAGCTGATCTGAAAAAAATTCAAGTCGCTATTGTAGTCACAACATTTTCCCTATGTAAAGTCTATGGGCAAATTTTTTGTCGCTCAAGGTCATGTAACTCCGAGGTCAATATTCCGATTCAAACTTAACTGAGATTTTATGCTTGTCCACGTTACCTGCAAGTTTGAAGCTGATCTGAATAAAAATAAAGTTGCTATCGTGGTCACAACGTATTTTTTTATGCTCAAGGGCAGGTAACTCCAAGGCAAATAATCCGATTCGGCCCAAAATCTAACTTAACCGAGATTTTATGTCTGTCCTCATTACCTGCAAGTTTGAAGCTGATCTGAAAAAAATTCAAGTCGCTATCGTAGTCATAACATTTTCCCTATGTTAAGTCAATGGGCAAATTTTTTGTCCCTCAAGGTCACGTAACTCCGAGGTCAATATTCCGATTCGGCCCAAAATCGAACTTAACCGGGATTTTATGCCTGTCCTCGTTACCTGCAAGTTTGAAGCTGATCTGAATAAAAATAAAGTTGCTATCGTGGTCACAACGTATTTTTTCATTCTCAAGGGCAGGTAACTCCAAGGCAAATAATCCGATTCGGCCCAAAATCGAACTTAACCGTGATTTTATGTCTGTCCTCGTTACCTGCAAGTTTGAAGCTGATCTGAAAAAAAGTCTTTGGGCAAATTTTTTGTCGCTCAAGGTCACGTAACTCCGAGGTCAATATTCCGATTCTGCCCAAAATCGAACTTAACCGAGATTTTATGCCTGTCCTTATTATCTGCAAGAATGAAGTCGATCAGAAAAAAATTGACGGAGCTAGAGTGATGACAAGCTTTTTCCTATGTTAAGTCTATGGGAGCTATATGTTGCCATGGTAACCAGAGTTCCACTCAGATCTGAATGAAAACCTTATGCAGTCTTTCCACTTGCCCAATAATGTTACACATGAAATTTGATCAAAGTCGGCCAAGTAGTCTTCAAGATATACATTTTTGAAATTCACATTAACCCTTATGCAAAAATGCACAAGGGCAGGTAACTCCTAAGTGTATGATCCGATTCTGCCAATTATCGAACTTGACCGAGATTTCATGGCTGTGCTGGTTATCTGTAAGAATGAAGCCAATCCGAACAAAATTGAAGCAGCTACAGTGATGACAACATTTTCCCCATGTTAAGTCGATAGGCAATTTTTCGGGCGCTCAAGGGGACGTAACTCTTGAGTGAATTATCTGATTCGGCCCAAAATCGAACTTGACCGAGATTTTATGCCTGTACTGGTTATCTGCAAGAATGAAGTCGATCAGAAAAAAATTGACGGAGCTAGAGTGATGACAAGCTTTTTCCTATGTGAAGTCTATGGGAGCTAGATGTTGCCATGGCAACCAGAGTTCCACTCAGATCTGCCTGAAAACCTAATGAAGCCTTTCCACTTGCCCAATAATGCGACACATGAAATTTGATCAAAGTTGGCCAAGTAGTCTTTAAGATATACATTTTTGAAATTCCCATTAACCCTAATGCAAAAACACACAAGGGCAGGTAACTCCTAAGTGAATGATCCGATTCTGCCAGTTATCGAACTTGACCGAGATTTCATGGCTGTGCTGGTTATCTGCAAGAATAAAGCCAATCTGAAAATAATTGAAGCAGCTACGGTGATGACAACATTCTCCCCATGTTAAGTCAATAGGCAATTTTTTCAATGCTCAAGGGCACGTAACTCCTGAGTGAATAATCAGATTCAGCCCAAAATCGAACTTGATCGAGATTTCATGCCTGTCCTCGTTATCTGCAAGAATGAAGTCGATCAGAAAAAAATTGACGGAGCTAGAGTGATGACAAGCTTTTTCCTATGTTAAGCCTATGGGAGCTCTTTGTTGCTGTGGTAACCAGAGTTCTCATCCGATCTGCACGAAAACCTAATACAGCCTTTCCCCCTACCTGATGATGGTTCATATGAAATTTGATCAAGGCCGGCCCACTGGTTCCAGAGATATACTTCGTTGAAAGTGTGGACGACGGACGCCGGCTCGTGGTATACTAATACCTCACATGAGCCTTCGGCTCAGGTGAGCTAAAAATAAAGGGCCGTAACTCCTTCGAAAATGACACGACCAACATGAAAAATGTGTTAGGTATCCCTTCACCTCACAAGGAATGCATGTGCAAAGTTTCAGCTCAATCGATGAAGAAATGTGGAAGTAGTTTGCATCACAATAAAAGTGCGGACTTACGCACAAACCCACAAACGGACAGTGCAAAAACTATATGCCCTCCTACGGGGGCATAAAAAGTATGGAAATACTCGAAGTAACTGGCAGAGCATTCCAATATGTCAAGGAATGGTTAGACTGGCAGAGGAAGCAATTCTTTGAAAACTATTTATTGTCTGCCTTATACATTGGTGTCTACTCTTAACCCTTCTCTTGCTGAATATTCAGATTAGCCACACCCATTTCTGACTTTGAACCAATCAGATTATTTGATGTAATTTATTGCTACAAATTCATAAACTGAATGTCAAACAGTGTAGATCCTGATCAGATGGCTTCTTCAGAAGCCATCTGATCTGGATCTACACTGTTTGCAAAGAAAAGGGTTGTCGTGAACAGCAAGATAAGGTTTAATTAAAGAATTTGCTCCTATGGAGCGAATTCTTTCCTTCAAGAGTAAACACCTATCTTTCAGCGGGGCTTACTTTATAGCAATACAAACAGGAAGTCTAAAAAGTTGTGTCCCATGTATAAATGGGCCAGATGTATTCATTCCCCTTAATGCAAAAGTAAACAGATTGCTTAGCCCTTGTCCTGCTGAACCAGGATAGGCTCTGTCTTTAAATACAGATAAGAGAGATATGATCAGTTTTGTTTATTTGTTTGTTTGTGTTGAGGATTTACATCCCCTCAAACACTATATAGGTCATTTTGGAGACATTACTTCCAACAGGCAAAGCGGTGCGAGTTGGACCATCCATGCTTATAAACTCTTTTGTTTTCATTGGGTGACAGGGCTTGAGATGTCATTTCATCTCAATGTCGGATAAAAGTCTCACAAAATTGGAAGCAACTTCTCCAAAATGACCTATACAGTGTTGACGGGGATGTGAAACCTCAAATCAAACAAAACAAACAAACAAGATATTGAGATGAAATAACATCTCAAGCCCTACCACAGGAAGAAGGAATTGGGGTTTAAGGGACTTGTACCACTTTTCCTGGGCAGGCTTATACCTTCTAAGTATACATGTATTTCCATACCGTAATGATCCTAAGTATTGGGACAGATAGGTCAAAGCAAACAGAGCAGACCCAAGCAGACCCAGATCCTCAAGGAGCAGTGTGATCAGGGTCTACACTGTTTTCCATTCCGTCTGTACTCTTTGGACTCCTTGCTGGATCATGAAATAAATTTGTCAAAAATTTAGGAGAATTACAGCAAGTCTGTAAGGTGTCCATATTTTTTGGATTTTTACGGTAGTTCGGTCTTACAGCCATTGAAGTTTGACTGAATATACTAAGAACCTTTTCCAATCAAAGCACTGATCATGACAGCATTGGAGGGTCAATTGTCTCCAAGTGTAGGCTGGGCAAATGGTCCAGAACTGTGACTTACGACTGTAACATTTCGCTTAACCCAGACATTCCTGTACTGTCAGCAAACTGTGTACACCCTGATCAGATGCCACATTCTGTGGCATCTGATCTGGGTCTACACTGTTGTACACCCTGATCAGATGCCACGTCATTTCATCTCAATGTCGGGTAAAAGTCCTACAAAATTGGAAGCAACGTCTCCAAAATGACCTTTACAGTGTTGACAGGGACGTTAAACCTCAAATCAAACACACAAAAGCCACATTCTGTGGCATCTGATCTGGGTCTACACTGTTTGCCAAACCCAACACATGATTCCAGTCCAGATTCTATAGACAACCAACCTTCTTACACAACACTCTGACTTCACAGGGATAAGAATAATGTGGTTATTTCTATAATTACTTCTACACAGGCACAGAGCTGAAACTGACTGAACTTGAGTACTGGAAAACCAAATCTAAGCATGCCTAGAAAAGGTGGTGACCATTCCTTAAACCTTAGGGATTTCTTTGGTAGGTACAGCTTGACATGTCATTTCATCTAAATGTCGGATAAATGACCTAAACAGTGTTGACAGATGTAAAACCTAAACACAAACATATTTTCTATAATAAGGATTATCAACTAAATGATAATCCCATTTATTTGGTGCGAACAAATTGAATGGACTGTCATTAATGTGTCATGATTGCAGCTTCAGGGTGGCTTGACCTCTCATTATTTAGGTTTAAACAATGTCTGATCGCAATTTCGATCTCGTCATCCACCATGACAGTTGGTCCAGGTTACTGGACGCTTGCACCGTGTTTGTTATTCAGCAGTCAAGCGTCTTAAGGGCCAAACTATGGTTTGGCGTCTTGCGCATGCTCAGGGAAACCTTCCTTTTCCGTTTTCAAATCCAGCAAAAGAAAGTTGTATTTTTAAGAGGAATCTAAAACTAAAAATCCAGCAAGAGAAAGTTGCCGGGACTCGGTTGAGATATGTTTCATAATAAAAGAAGAAGAGGATGTCCTTTAGCTATAATATAAGAATTTCCATTGGTTGACCTCGAACAACAATAATATTATCGGTACTTTCGTTTTGCAACCGGAAATGATAAAATGCGTGACGAGGTACAACTAAATAGGGAAAAAGGAACAACTAAGACAGTTCACCGTTACGAAAATATTAGGAAAAGTGACACTACGGTGGCATAAAAATCGCCATTTTAATTGCAAAATATACATGGGTGACAATGGTGGCCCTGCGAGTTTTTGGTACCTTATAAAGCTTGGGAAAAAATGTTATTATGGAAGATAAATATTATGCAGCGAAGAAATTAAAGGGCTAAATATGATTTCTGATATAAGGACGGTCGGCAGGGAACTCTTCAGTAAAAAGAAACAAAGAACGGATATCTTTCCCGCCAGTTTCTCATTTGGTGGAGGTGAAAGCTTCGGTTTTTATTGCTAAAATTTGATCATTTTTGAACAGTTTTAAAAGCAAAATCTTTGCCAGAGGTGTGGGACTGATTGAAAATATTTCTTGTGTACATTTGGTAAGGTCATATAGCTGAATACCTTTGTTTGAACCTCCGAAAACGGCGGACCTCAGTGGAAGTGACTTCACGCCGATCGTCCTTATATATTTTGTACCACAGGGACGCCCGGTATCTGTTTATTTTGAGTACAAATCTTGGGAATTTATCTGTAGATAGATTGTAGACAAGATGGTGGCCGATATTTACAAACTGACTGGGGAATTTCCACAGGGGTCATGACCTTTGGCACTCATTGTGTAACGCTAAATTAACTTAAAATACCATATTTTAAGTAAATGCGCTTTTAGAATTTTCTTTATATTTTTGAAGAGATTATGCCTCGACTTTCGGGTATAATAGCGTCAGTTTGGGTTGTCAGAGTTAAACAGCGCAGGCATTGCGGGATAGCTTGACGGCTCGGCTAACCAGCTATGTTAATTTTAAATATGCAAATGACCATGTGTTGTCGAATGTTAGTTTATTTATGAACACCCGACCTACTTTTGAGCCGGACATAGCCGCTTGAATCACAGGTGTGATATACCGGTATTATCGATAGTAACCTGTCAATTAAACATATATTGGGAATTCAATGACCACAAACAATATATAATTTCTAAAGGTAATTTTATTGACTTTCAAAACATATTTGAAGCCACAAACCTCATCTGATTCGATATGAGTCTGCCAATATCAAGCCAGACATTGTAAAAAAAAAAAAAAAAAAAAAAAAAAAAAAGTTAAAGCAGACAGAGTGGCTGGACCTTTTGACTCTTGTCCGCTATGAACTCTGCACATATCACCATTAGGTCTTGTATATTATATTGTGCAAATGGTACAAGCTTAAGGCTGTGGTTGCCTTTTGGTAAATTCCGATATAAAAGGAAAATTTGGGCTATTACTCGTCTCTCCTTTAGACTCTGATCAGCTCAGATTCAAGCTTGACGGGAAGTTTTATTTTGTTTAAGCAATGCCATTTGGTTGCAGCATAGCACGCCAGACTTTCGAGACTGTCGCTACATTTTTGGAATTCTGGGTAGCTAGACATGTTTCTGAGGGACGATTCATGTGTTATCTTGACAGTTTCCTGCTTGGTACTGGGGAGTCCATTTTGTGAGCAATTTATGAATGCTACATGTGGTTTATCAAAGATACACTGTCACCTTCGCATCACAGCAGATATGAAGGAATTTGAACTTTGGGTACAATTTTTCAACAAAAAAAAAAAAAAAATTATGGTATTTCCGTTTCTCATGACCGGTTCTGGATGTCAAATGAGGACTTACAGCACTGCACCATTCGTGCAAGGGGTTTAAACTCGGTTTTGGTGCCTACTTTGTAGGTAATGAGATAAGACCAGTGGTCCAGTGGATAATTTTTCCATCTTTGGAGCATCTTCTGTTATTTAATTTGATTTATAAAAAAAAAACAGTAGTGTACTGGGAACTGCACCCTGCAGTACACCACATTCTATTCAAAATTACAGACCAACCTTACCAAGTCACGGAAGGCAATGTTAATCGAGATATTTCCATGACATATTAAATGTAGAGTGCCGAGCACTGAACCTTGCAGTACACAACAATCTTTTCAAATCTACGGATCAACCTTACCACTCATGGAGGGTAATGTTTAATGAGATATTTCCATTTATGTATTTATTTATTTATTTATTTTAATTTATGCATTTATTAAAATGTAGAGTACTGAGCACTGCACCTTGCAGTACACCACATTCTAATCACACATACCCACTCACGCAGGGTAATGTTGGATGAGATAGTTCTAATCAGATAAATAAACTGGATAAATATATACTTCATCTTTAGAATTAGTTGAGACATAACTGCCCTCCAACAATATCGTGCATCCCACTTGCAATCAATGCATCTATATGTTGCCTTGGTTGTCAAACAATATATGATGTGGAAGCCTGATGGTAGTCTAGACTTCTTTTGCCTCCGGAATGGCCATTCATTAAAGCACTGTCAGCTCAGTGGCATTCTTGTGACAGCTGTAGAAAATAAATTAGGACTTCCAAAGCAACTTTATGCTGCACATTCCTTTAGAATTGGAAGGGCTATTAATTTGGCAGCTAAGGGTATTCTAGTATAGCCATAAAAGAACTTGGTTGATGGAAAACTGGGGCGGTAACATGGTACATACGTTTTTAAATTGTCTGTTACAGATATATTGCTTATCGGTGATTCCCTGGTTTCACACCTTGCTGACAGTGTATCAGCTCTCAGACCTCCAGCTAATGCAGTGATTGTTAGCTAAAATTTTTATTAGGGTAAAGCGGTGCACTGGTATCACTACGACACCGAGCTCCAATGGTTGCTGCAGTTTCATTCAACCCTTGTGATGATAATTATTCACCTCGGGAGCAACAACCTTGTTGAGTGGTCCCAAAGCAAACTTCTTAAAGACTTTTAAAAGCTAATTTGCATACATGGCTTCTATCTATCCCGAAGCCCAAACGGTATGATCAGACATCCTCCCTAATTGTCAGTCGTGGCTGGGGGCGGACAACACTCATGAAGGGCTTAACAAGCTGGATCAAAGGAGGCGTATAAACCAATCGGGTAGACAGCCTGCTTTAAATGTAGTGACCGAACAATCAAGCATGTGCTCAATTTCAATACAACAGGGCTATTTAAGACGGATAGGGTTCATCTCACTGCTGTGGGCAATATCATATTTTTAAATACATTTGAGGAAGTAGTCAATCAATTTGTTACAGACCCTTCTTCCCAAATATAAAATCCTAATATGTAGTTAGAATAACAGGACAAGGATAAAAAGGCTATATTCATAAAAATGTTGACTTGCTGAATTGGGGGACAAATTTATGTGGGGCATCATAAATTTGCTGTGGCGGAATTCAGCATTCGATAGGGGAGACGCTTTGCTTAGACAGCTGTTTGGTTGTAATGAAACTTTACGCCTTGAGCCTAGATTCCAAATACTGGTTGCTGGGGGCAAGGCAGAAGTTTGTTTCTTTCAGGACTTCTACTTGGACTGGGTGGCATCTCCTTCATGGAAGTGGTTCGCCATAGCCTGAAGATTTGTTCTTGAGCCTAGATTCCGGGTACTGGTTGCTGGGAGCAGAGCTGAGGCTTGTTTCTTTCAGAACTTCTTGAACTGGGTGGCGTCTCCTTCATGGAAATGGTTCGCCATAGCCTGAGGATGTGTTCCCCCCAGGGTCATACTAAAAAATTTCTAAATTGCAAGTCATAAGTAAGGTTCGCACGTGCAGCCGGGGCTATTTGAATATATGTAATATGGGATGGATTACATGGTATGCATTGCATAATGCAGAAGATGGTATGGAATGCGTGTCATGGAATGCATTTTGGAGTGCACATTACGGAGTGCTCACTGTCAAGATTAGTTGGAGTGCATAAATTGGAGTGCACAAGAGTTGGGATAGAGTGGAGCGTACAAATAGGATGTGCGCAATATCTGGATTGTTACATAATTTGGAGCGTACAGTCAGGATGTGCGCAATAATTAGAATGCTAAAAATTGTAAAGCATACAAACAAGATGTATGCAATATTTGGAATACTTGGAGCGTACAAATAGGATGTGCGCAATATTTGGATTGTTACAAAATTTGGAGCGTACAAACAGGATGTGCGCAATATTTGGAATGTTAAAAAATTGTGGAGCGTACAAACAGGATGTACGCAATATTTGGAATACTCTGTTACAAAATTTGGAGCGTACTATAGGAAGTGCGCAATTTTTGGAATGTTACAAAATCTTGGAGCACACATTTGGAGTGTGCGCATATTTTGGAATACTCAAAATTCAAAATTGGACTGCACAATATTTTGAGTGCAAACAAATTAATAATTTGGTGCCCGTTTTCGTGCGAGCAAGGTTATATGCTGTCACTGCGTCCCCCCTTCGACCTGAATCTACTCGGTGTCCATATACTGCCAAATATTGTAGAGACTAAAACACATTATTGAAATAATGTTTTATTAACTATGTGAAAAAGGAGATAAATAAAAGTAGTTGTATCTATATATATTTTGTTGTATGAATGAGCATCCTTAATAATAGGGATTATCAACTAAATGATAATCCCATTTATTTGGTGCGAACAAATTGAATGGACTGTCATTAATGTGTCATGATTGCAGCTTCAGGGTGGCTTGACCTCTCATTATTTAGGTTTAAACAATGTCTGATCGCAATTTCGATCTCGTCATCCACCATGACAGTTGGTCCAGGTTACTGGACGCTTGCACCGTGTTTGTTATTCAGCAGTCAAGCGTCTTAAGGGCCAAACTATGGTTTGGCGTCTTGCGCATGCTCAGGGAAACCTTCCTTTTCCGTTTTCAAATCCAGCAAAAGAAAGTTGTATTTTTAAGAGGAATCTAAAACCCACCCACCCGCCGCTGTCGTTGTGATCTTATTGGCCGTCCAGGAAGTTTAATACCTGATACTGTCTTAAGTTCTTTTCATTTCAGGCTTGTTTGGTGCCTCCTGGTGCTGAGGCTGGCATGTCCTAATTCAAGATGGCCTTTGGAAGCAAGGAATACACTACAGAAGTGAAAATATGGAGTGTGCATGTTTTCTGGGCCAGACTAGATACAAGATACAAGATATAAGAAGCTTTATTTAAAGTCGACATTCATAATTTACAACAATTTAACATTAGCCTAGGGCTATTTTGTCGACAAACACATATTAAGACTATACAAGTATAAAGTTATAACAAAGATCACAGATAAATCTAGACTAGCTAGTTTCGGCCAATTAGGCCTCATCAGTGACCATCAGATATTTTCAAATTTCCATAATGGAATCAATGATCCCAAAGGACAAGAAAATATAATCTACACTATGATGTAGACTCCGGATCTGTTGTTTATGGCCACCTAATTTCTTCACCGAGAGATTCTGCTGACTTTTGATCAGCTGAGCTTCGAGGTGCAATGCGGAATTCAGCATTCGATAGGGAGGACGCTTTGCTTAGACAGCTGTTTGGTTGTAATGAAACTTTACGCCTTGAGCCTAGATTCCAAATACTGGTTGCTGGGGGCAAGGCAGAAGTTTGTTTCTTTCAGGACTTCTACTTGGACTGGGTGGCATCTCCTTCATGGAAGTGGTTCGCCATAGCCTGAAGATTTGTTCTTGAGCCTAGATTCCGGGTACTGGTTGCTGGGAGCAGAGCTGAGGCTTGTTTCTTTCAGAACTTCTTGAACTGGGTGGCGTCTCCTTCATGGAAATGGTTCGCCATAGCCTGAGGATGTGTTCCCCCCCAGGGTCATACTAAAAAATTTCTAAATTGCAAGTCATAAGTAAGGTTCGCACGTGCAGCCGGGGCTATTTGAATATATGTAATATGGGATGGATTATATGGTATGCATTGCATAATGCAGAAGATGGTATGGAATGCGTGTCATGGAATGCATTTTGGAGTGCACATTACGGAGTGCTCACTGTCAAGATTAGTTGGAGTGCATAAATTGGAGTGCACAAGAGTTGGGATAGAGTGGAGCGTACAAATAGGATGTGCGCAATATCTGGATTGTTACATAATTTGGAGCGTACAGTCAGGATGTGTGCAATAATTAGAATGCTAAAAATTGTAAAGCATACAAACAAGATGTATGCAATATTTGGAATACTTGGAGCGTACAAATAGGATGTGCGCAATATTTGGATTGTTACAAAATTTGGAGCGTACAAACAGGATGTGCGCAATATTTGGCATGTTAAAAAATTGTGGAGCGTACAAACAGGATGTACGCAATATTTGGAATACTCTGTTACAAAATTTGGAGCGTACTATAGGAAGTGCGCAATTTTTGGAATGTTACAAAATCTTGGAGCACACATTTGGAGTGTGCGCATATTTTGGAATACTCAAAATTCAAAATTGGACTGCACAATATTTTGAGTGCAAACAAATTAATAATTTGGTGCCCGTTTTCGTGCGAGCAAGGTTATATGCTGTCACTGCGTCCCCCCTTCGACCTGAATCTACTCGGTGTCCATATACTGCCAAATATTGTAGAGACTAAAACACATTATTGAAATAATGTTTTATTAACTATGTGAAAAAGGAGATAAATAAAAGTACCGTAAAAATTCGGCTATAAGGCGATTCGGCTTTTCAGTTATTCTAAAGTGGGATTTTGCTTATACTCTTTTATAAGACGGGTCAAATTTTTGCCATATCTGTCGGGGCCTATCTGCTACCGCCAGATGCTATTTAGGTGTGAGAAATCGGCCTTTTTTTCGTCAGAAAACCCCTCTACTTACCCCTCATTTCCAGCCACAAAATTTAGAAATATTTGTTTGAACGTTTTTTTTTATCGGGGAACACAACACCTAGCTATTCAGTTTCAGAACCAACGCCCCAGCTAGCAAAAAATAGCGGCAAACGTCGGGCCGATACGTCGTATCGCTGTCGGCCCGGTACATGCTTTGCTGGCTTAGGCTACACAAACTTCTATTTAATAGACGACAGGGGCTGACAAATCCATTTCCCGGCCGTCCTGGACAAGACCGAAATCACGCCAGGCAGGTGCACTTTGACCTTATGACGCTCGGTCGGGACAAGTGCAAAAAAAAAAAAAAAAAAAAAAATCGCCAGTCTTTTTGAGTCCTTAAATACGGTAAAAGTAACCCAGTAAGTAAATCGCTGTCAATTCAGAGACAAAACATCTGTGTATTTATTACGGTTCAAGTATGACACTATTGTTAATCCCTGTCGTTAATTGCCACCCTGCGGTGCGTGTCGATAAGGTGTGAAAATATGGTCAAGTTATGTCTCTAATTTGCGTTTATCCTCCAGTCATAAAATTTAATCCACAATCAGTGTGAAACTGATTTAATTGCTCCTGAGACTATTAGCTACATCTAACGGTAGATGTTTGCATTATTTAATCGGACTTTTCTACAATCACATGAATGGTTATGTTTTGGCGCCAAATAGACGTTGGCGGGAAAAGTCGAACGCTGTTGTTGGTTATTGACACGGAGCTTCTGGGGATAATTCTGGAGCTGTGCAAAGCACTGATTTTCTATCCACCTCTATTCACAACCGCTTAGCTATCGGAAAAATATTTTTTTACCGGTTCCAAACATTTTTTTTATGAAAGAGATACATGCAATGACATTAAACACGTGTGGGGGCAATGGCGTCGGATGACGTCATTTTCCGATCGCGTGCAGAAAAATCGTAGCGGTAATCGGCTTTTTCCGTATGTCTGGTCTTCGCCGGACATTGCCGGAAAAAAGCCTGCAGTCCATGACCTCGGCTATAAGACGGGGTCGTTTTTTTTTTTGCTCATTTTGGAGGGAAAAATCCTCGTCTTATAGCCGAATTTTTACGGTGGTTGTATCTATATATATTTTGTTGTATGAGTGAGCATCCTTAATAAATAACCATTATCTGGATTTACTACAAATCAGTGATAGTCTTGTGGACATTAGCTCTGAAAAGCTTCTGTGCTTAAAAACTTTGGGTCGATTGACAAACAATGTGGGAAATGACAGACAAACTTCTGTGCTTAAAAAATTTGGGTCGATTGACAAACAATGTGGGAAATGACTGACAATCTTCCATAGCTCAAACACCTTTAAGACCATGAAAACTTGTTCTGGACCAGTAATTCAAGCCACTGAGGGTTACTGCCAGCAGGTATACAATATACTTTTAGATATCTTTTTGGTGTTTTATAATGAAAATGTATGCTGTGTGTACTCATTAAAATCGCCTCATCGAGGCGATTCTAATGAGTACACACAGCATACATTTGCAAGATAAAAGACGAAAATATCCTAATTTTACCCTCCCTATTTCTTATGTACAGAAATTCCCTAGGAACTCAAGAACGGGTTCGACTCAGCCATGGTAAACGAGCCATCGGTGTGAGAGCCATAGAAGTTCTACTGTATGTTGCATGTCATCAAGGCCATTCTAATGAGCATACACAAAGCACATTTTCAAAAAAATAAGAAAGTTAACCAAATATATTAATATCTGATTTCATTACAATTCATAGATTCTTTTCTTCGCCATCAGATGTTAATCTTAGTATTGTTCTATTATTTTAAACTTTCCCCTTACCTTTTAATGAAGCTGTCTTTTGCAAACTGCAGATTCAGCTCCGAGCCTTTCCATCTAGTTTTGTTGTAAGTCCGGAAACCTAAGAATAATAACAATCAGAAATAAAGCAAGTTTTCAAGATCATGGTGGATACTGTCTGTTTGGAGTTTAATGACCCAGTCATCACTATTTAGGTCATACTGAGCCTGTCAGTTTACCAAACCATACTTTTGCAGGGCAGGTTTATATAAGCATAATACAGGGCACATTCTTACGCCAGAAACCAACAACTGCTCTTCTTGAATCAGCTGAAGAGAGAGAATGACTGAAAATATTTCATCTATCTCCATAAGGTAACAAGAAGATACAATCACGAGTCAGACTGCAACCTCCCAATCACCAGTCAGACTGCAACCTCCCAATCACCAGTCAGACTGCAACCTCCCAATCACCAGTCAGACTGCAACCTCCCAATCACCAGTCAGATTGCAACCTCCCAATCACCAGTCAGATTGGCATCCAACTGAGCTACTGCGGCTGGCTCATAATTAAGAAACTAACCCCTTTTGTACCAAATGGAATCTTCCTCCTTATATATACTGGAAGTCCATTTCAAAATTAAGGGGTGTCATGTTGTATTTTCATCAAAATTTATTTGGAAAATAGCTTAACTTTTCACAAACAAGTGTAGGCCCAGATCAGATGCCGCATTCTGCGGCATCCGATCTGGGCCTGCACTGTTTGTCAATTACCCATTTGGGGGTTTGGGGTACAAAAGGGAGAAGCAGTGACTTTTTGAGTAATAAATCACAGTTTGGAGTCAGCTGTAAAGTAGATCAAATCAAACGTGTGTAGTGCATGTGATTTGTCTACTTATAACTGACAGACAAACTGTGATTTATAACTCAACAGATCAAACACAAGAGCTGACCTACATGTATTTTGATTCTAACACACTAAAAATAGACAATATTTTTGTTCTTTCCTTTCAAATTCTCCTAACCTTTCACCACTGTTAGAAGAAATTGTGCCAACACAACTGACTGTATCACACACATTTAAGCACTTTTGTAATGTGAGAAAAAAGGTTCACGTCTAACATCAAAGAATCTACAAGTGACATCATAAAATGGCGGCTTTTAAGAATTTCGAGATATCTTGGCTATTGGAAAGGAACAATTTCGGCATTTCTGAATTTCCATGTCACCCAAATGCTTTCTAAATAGAAACAAAACCATTTTAGCATTTCTGAATCTCCTTGTCACCTCCATGCCTCCCATAAATTTCAGCATGATCTGATTTTCCGTTCCCCAGATGTTGTTTTATAAATTTTAAGGTGACTGCCATTGCTGCCATCATGGCCATCAGTAGGGCTGGCTAATCGGAGCTGAAAAGATAATCGATTATCAGTCCTGCCATTGCGATCGATAATCGATTAGTAATCGCTACGGTTTTTGTTATAATTTTACCTGTCTGGCTTTCTGACTGAGCATGACTCTTACCATATGCTGCACTTTACCACATGTATATTTGAACAGACAGGCCTGAGCAAACAGTGTAGACCCAGATGAGATGCCGCATAATGTGGCATCTCATCTGGGTCTACACTGTTTGCCATTATGCGGCGTCTCATCTGGGTCTACACTGTTTGCCACTCGTCCAGCTATTTTAGGCATAACTTTGGGTAGTAAATTGTACCTATCAAGTAATTGATTAAAAGCAAATCAAAAATGATAACCATGTTTGTGGAATTTATTGATCGTTTAATTGATTATACGATTAACCATGCCGCCATCATGGCCATCAGCAAGGAATGATTTAAACAATTCTGAATCAACATACCACCTTCTTGCCTCCCTTCAAGTTCAGCTCAATCCAACTTTCAGTTGCGGAGATGCTGTTGAAATAATTTCATACTGGCCCTCATGATGGTCATCCTGGATATTGGAAGGGAACTATTTTTGCAATTCTGAATCTCAATACATGTATTACCCCCATTCATTCCGTTAAGTTTCATCTCAATAACCTGTTGCACATTTTATAAACATAGCGGCATATAAAACAGCTACTGAACTAGTTACAAAACTGATTTGACCTAAATTTTGCCAAAATAATGGTGTATTTTGTGGTGCATGTCTCAAACTTGGGTTTACAAAGTATACAAAGCTCATCTGATGTTTTTTATCCTGTGTCTTATTTTCATATATGAGGGTCATTCAAAAATATTTAGGCTATCGCTTTTTTCAAGTACACATGTATTGTTATACGGCATATGTATCTCAATCTTACTTTCTTTTCAGAAGATGTCATTTGAAGAATTTCAAAATGGCCATGGTGGACATCTTATATGAGAACGGAACAATTCTGGATCATCATGTCGCCACAATGCCTGCCATCAAGTTTCAGCTCAATCCAACTTCGGGTTCAGGAGAAGATGCTATTTAAAGAATATGATCCAAAATCGAACTCGTCCAAGATTTTATAGCTCCCCTAATTACCTGCATTTTGACCAAAAATCGAACAACATTTTCGTGAGTCTTTCTGGCCCACAATGGCATGTAACTCTCATGATATAGTAACTGGGCCAGAATTGAACTTGGGCAAGAGTTTATGCCTGTCCTCATTATCTGCAAGTTTGATGAAAACTAGAGAAAGCGACCAGTGGGTCATGTATACCCCCGGCCAGTGCCATACTCTGATATATCTATTGAGCTTGTATGTAATATGAATGAAGATATCAAGAAGCTATAAGAATCTATAAATGTGCTTGTAAAATCTAAATCAAACATAAAATTGCCAAATGGACCAAGGGAGTGAGGGCATCAAAATTACTGAAGAGGTGGGGGTATCAATGTTACTGAAGCAGCAGGGTGGGGTATGCATCAATGAAATCTTTGGACTGGTACATTGATGCATGTATCAACTGAATTTGTCTTAGAGTTTAGAACATACAGGCTCCTATAAACTTTGTCATAAAAAAATTAACCAAATGTAAAATTTCTAAGGTCACTGTTGGGGGGTGGGACATGCATCAATGAAATCTTTAGATCAGTATGAAACTTCAGTGTAAGTATCAACTAAATCTATCGAAGGGTTCAGAAGATACAATCTCTTAGAAACTTTGACGATAAACTTTAACCAAATATAAAATTTCTAAGTCTGTGACCTTGACCTCAAGGTCACTGTGGGGGCTGGGACATGCATCAATGAAATTGTTGGACCAGTATGTAACTTCAGTGTAAGTATCAACTAAATCTATCAAAGGGCTCAGAAGATACAATCTCGTAGAAACTTTGACGCATAACTTTTAACCAAAATGTTAATGGACGGGCAGACGGATGGACGGACAAACTGCAGGACAAAAACATTATACCTCCATAGCATACTTCGTATGCCGGGGGGTATAACCATAGCATACTTCGTATGCCGGGGGTATAAATAACATACTTCGTATTAGGGCTGACTATCGAGGCCAATTTTGACTATCGTGATAGTATTGCTATCGTGGGAACTACTATCACGATACTATCACTATCGCGGCATACTATCACGATACTATCGTGATACTATCGGGCACTGTTATAAATGATTCATAGATGTTATATCACTCACATAAAAATGGCTAAGAGTGACAGAACGAGTTAAGAAAATTGCAATGGCCTTAAATTGTATGTTTATGTGTGTTCCAATATCAGCATTCATTCCCTGGGGGCTATTCCAGAAAAACATCATGGGGAGACGGCTCTTTATATATCCCCACCACCTACAGAAGGATCCACCGCCTAAAAAATAGCTTGCTGCTTCTAGTATATATGCCTGTCAGTGATGGTTATCATAGCTTTAATATCTAAGCACATACACCTTTGCAGTGTTTGAGATTTTCTACTTGTGCAAACTGACACATGCTGATCGTTCTTCGATTGTTTGATGTTTGCCGCCTGTGGTAAATCAATCTGTGGATTCAGTTAATTAGGTAACCTGATTAATCATTACATAGTATTACGTAATCACAGCACAACATTTTAGCACCTCTTTAAGGGAGACATAAATCTAACAAACTGCATTAAAACTTGAATTTAGATATTTTTTATTTGAAGTTAGCATCAAAAGCTGGACTATCAAAATAGAAGTAAAGCAATGATCAAGTCGGTGTTTTAGTTTAGCAATACATACAGGGCTCGAGAAGCCTCCGTGGTGCAGTGGTTACGCTACCCGCCTTGTAAACCAGGGATCGCAGGATCGATCCCGGGCTTCTCCAGACTTTCGGATGAGTCTTTAAACCGAGTTCCCGTCTCTGTATGACCTTAGCTGTTGGTGGGACGTAAAACTAAAACTCACTCACTCACTCACGTACAGAACTCGACCTGGGCACTCTTACTCTATGGACATTTAGTCCTTGCACACCAGACAGCTAAAACAAGCAACAATAATAATACAAAGTTTTTTAATAATGAAATTGGGTATTTTTTTTTTCTGGAATATCCCTCAAGATATTACAATAGAAAGACAACCATAAATAATGAGAAAAACACATGAAAAAGAAAAATGCCATTTTGTCTCACCACCAAAACGTCCAGAATCACCTTAATAAAGTACTTGATAGACGGAGACCTAAGGCCACGTCGTGCACTTTTTTTTTTTTCAAAAGAATGAGCCCCAGAGTTCCAGAAATTTTGAAATCCCAATCGATCCCCAGCCAGCTGACTGATGACATCATCATTTATGCATTTGTGCATACTTATCGACTAGTCTGAGTCTTGTCATATACGCGCATGCGCATTCTGTGCATTTCTCGAGAAGCATTTCTAATGAGACCACAAAAGGGCGGTTTAACAGTCTGGTCCTAATGCTCATTAGCTATCGTGTTTGTCGGAAGCAAAAAGAGTTTCATATACAACTGCATTATACCGTCGTTTATTATACATTTACATGTAAATAAGTCAGCACACAGCAAAAACAAACATTTCTTCTACAAAAGATCAGCTTGTGCATCTTGCAAATGTCTTCAAAACTGAACAGGGAAATGACGTTTGTCCCAGAAGCCATACTAAACTAATACGAATAGCAAACATTTATATATATGACCGCGCAGGCTGATCTGAGCCTTCACATGTCGCACAGGTTTTACTGTCATGTTTTCAAAAAGTTGCATGCAACAACCGTGGGAGCAAACTACCATTCACGTTTTGTTATTGAAAAACGCGGGAAAATTTCTGACTGCCCCAACTGCACGTGCAAAAATGACGGCTGAAAATTCATCGCCGCGAGAAATTCACCACACGGCAAAAACTATGATATATATGTGCGGCCATCGAAGACACAGATCATCATGCACATATGTGAAGGCTTATCAGTCTGTCCTGATTACAGCTGCGTGGATATCCTAAGCACAAATACTTGTGTGTCGTTACACAGCAGTACAGGTATATTTTCAAAGTCTATTCAAGAAAAAAGACTATCAAAACTATCGATAGTTGAATGAACTATCAGCGATAGTTATCAATAGTCCAAAGTACTATCGATGCATTGCTATCGAGGTAGTCCCTATCGTGATGCATTGAACTATCGATGCATCGTTACACCCCTACTTCGTATGCCGGGGGTATAAATAGCATACTTCGTATGCAGGGGGTATAACCATAGCATATTTCGTATGCCGGGGGTATAACCATAGCATACTTCGTATGCCGGGGGTATAAATAGCATACTTCGTATGCCGGGGGTATAAATAGCATACTTTGTATGCCGGGGGTGTAATAATGAAGTTGTTATTATCTGGACATTTTCACCATTCTTTGTCTAAAGGAGACTAAAGGTCAAGTAATTATCACGTGAATTGTACAATCTGACCCAAAATTGAACTGGTCCAAGATTTTATGGCTGTCCTCATTACCCGCAAGTCTCACAAGGATTTGTTCAAAAATGAGATTGCTATTTTCCTACATCTATGAGGCCTTCAAGGGTGGGTAACTCTCAAGCTTATGGTCAAAACTGGACCAAAATATAATGTTTCCAAAATTTTATGCCTGTCCTCATTAACTTCAAATTTGACGAAGATTCTATCAAAAATCAAGTCACTGTCAATCAGACAAATTTTCGGCATTATAAGTCTATGGGAGACTAAAGGGTATGTAACTCTAATGTGAATATTCCAATCTGTCCCAAATTCAAACTTTCCAAGATTTTATGGCTGTCCTCATTACCTACAAGTCAGACAAGGATCCCATCATCAATATTGCCCCCAACAATATTTTCCCCATTTTATGTCTTTGAGAGCAAGAACATGACAGAATGATTTTGAAGATTCTCAATCTCCATCCAGCCATAACGCCTCCCATCAAGTATCAGCTCAATCCAACCTTAACCCTTCTCTTGCTGAATATTCATTTAAGCCATACCCATCTCTGTTTTTGAACCAATCAGATTACTTGATGTAATTTATTCCTACAAATTCATATACAGAATGTCAAACAGTGTAGATCCTGATCAGATGGCTTCTTCAGAAGCCATCTGATCTGGATCTACACTGTTTCCAAAGATATGGGTTGTCGTGAACAGCATGATAAGAGTTAGGCTGTGAAAGAGTTGTAGTAAATTTGTTTCTTTGTTTGCTTTGATGTTTAACGTCCCCGTCAACACTACTAGGTCATTTTGGAGACTTTGCTTCCAATTTTGTGGGACTTTTACCCGACAATGAGATGAAATGACATCTCAAGCCCTGTCGCCCAATGAAATCAATAGGGTTTATAAGCATGGACAATCCGACTCGCACCGCTTTGCCTGGGCAGGCTTAGATTCTCTAAGCGGTTTACCAGTACTCTTGTGCGGTCGGATTCAGCTCTGCGTGGAAGCATCATACAGCCCATTTATTTCTTCAAGCCCCGATGGGCAGGGGGGAGGAGTTGTAGTAAATGAGAAATCAACCTAGGGATCAAAAGGAGTTGTTGAAAATATGAAAAGTTATCTAAGGACGGACGATGGACATTAGGCCACTGCATAAACTGGTCCAGGTGAGCTCATTATCGCTTTCTCCTGTTTGTCTACTAGATCTATGATTATTAACATTGTTTCAGCAGAGTTGTGTACATACTGGGATAGTCTTACTTACATTTCTGCATGTCAGTTTCACTGGTGTCAATATCCAGGTAGGCAAAAGTCTTCACAGGCGTACCTGAAATACCCGGTAATACCACAGAAATGGAGGAGAAAAAAAGGACAATTTTTTACAATTACCTTTCCATAAAAACATATATTGTGGATATTTGTTAGAATTTCCTCAACATGGTGATCCTACCAAGTACCCACAACATACATTTCTTACAAAAAACAAGGAAATTAACCCATTTTGTACTTTCTTTCTTCCGGTTTCGCCTTAACCCCAGTAGGGGACACAGACTGTATATATTATATACACTCGAGTTTTGCAGGATGAAAGCCTACACAGTAATCATGTAATTACGGTAGGGTTCATTAACCTGCACAGGGAGCCTCCAGTTAACGTCCCGATGCGAAGGACGGTGCACTTTATGACATTCATCCCTGCAAATAATGTCAGTGGAGTGTGTTCGACACCAGAATTTTCACACCGCTGCCAGGGATCGAACCCGGGACCTCTAGCATCAGAGGCAAGTGCACTAACCACTGAGCTATCACGCTCCACTTGTACTGGTAACTCCAAAACATGTTACCTGGCAAACAGTGCAGGCCCAGATCAGATGCCACAGAATGTGATAGGAAAAGGGATAATATCCTAATTTTCATTATCATTCCTACAGTACAGGCAACGAGACATTCCTATAGATCTTGGTTGTCACCATGACAGAATTGTCTGTCACCGTGTTTCTTCCACTTGTCACCGAGATGAAAGAGACAGCTAGCGAGACGCACAGTTGTTCTCAGCGTGACATTGTAGCGGTACACTGAGTGAGACAATAATCCGTCCGAGAATTTTATTGTCTTTCATAGAGACACAGCAAGTCACAGCGCGACATTTATGACCGTACAGACAAGCACTTTTTATCTGTTTTGGCAATGCTCATATTTGTTGAAATTTGCAAACGGTATTTCTTTTTTGCTATTTACTGTTAAAGAGAAACAAATACACCCGGACCTCGTTATAGCACGATTCGTTACAGCACGAATTCGGATATAACACGGTTTTGGTTTGGACCCCAAATTTTCCCCAAACAACATTTATAAATTTTATCCATGGATTGTATCAGGTTTTAAGCACAACAACTTTATTTTCCTCTCACTTTTGACTGCGGTAATACGGTAGCTAACACGACACGGTAGCTAACACGGTTTATAACGGTACTTTTTGATATTTATTGCAGGCCTCCCGCAGAGTTGGATACATAGTATATAAACTTGTTTAGTTTGACACCCATGATAAACATGAACTGCCATCGGCACAATCAGAAGTGTTGGCTCAGTGAGATAAAGAGATTAAAGAATTCAGTTATGCAACGGGAAAAAATATTTATCACGCTCTGTTAAGGATCACTGCTCAGCAGAAATTTTATACATCGATGCAGACAATGTGATTTGTCAACTGCAATAAAACTCATTTTCTAGAGCTGCATGTAAAAGTAAGTCAAATTATTTCCCGCTTAAAAGCGAATGATAAAACATATTCAAGATCGATTTTCGCGGTAAAAAATTCATTCGATGACGATGTGGGCCATTAAAAATCGTCATTATGGGTTAGACATTTCAAGGGAAGTAATTCAAATTTCTTGTAAGCGTTGATCATTGTCCGGTTCCGAACCCTACCCGGTAATTTCACCATTGAAATGTCTTAACGGTACTGTAGTTCGGTACGGTTCCGGATGCTCAGTTACAACAAAGATAGCCGGGAACCAGGTATCAAAATGGCGTCATACTCGCTGTTAGATCGGACAATTTCTGGATATTAAACATGGTTTATCAGCTGGTTTCGATTAAAGTGACTTGTTTGACTTGATGGGCCATGGTATTTACTGCCATTGATTAGTTCTAAACACATTTTAATCGGGAAATACGGTCATTAACCGGACCGCACATCATCATGTTTGGGAAACTATTGATCACCATTGTGTCAATGTTGATCTGTGACAAATACGGTCGGCGTTTATAACACGATTCGGTTAACTAACACGGTCTGTTGGTTGGACCCAGAGTTCCGTGTTATAACGAGGCTGAGGTGTATTACCATTAAGACGTTCAAGCTATAATTTTTCTTGTTTCAACCAGTTTTTTTTTATTTGCAAATGGGACAAGGACCAGTTTCCCATGCTCTGTTTCAACGCTTTGATGCCTCAGCATCATGGATTTATCATATAAATGAGCCAGCTCACAGCAAAAGACTTTTTTACCAAGGAAGAATAAGATCGGTCTGTGCATCTAGCAAAGGCTGCCAAAGCCTTTGCTTGTTACTGTTTGAATAACCCATAGGCCACAGACGACTCGTGTGAACAGCAAAGACTCTAATCAGAGTGCACAGATGTGCAGGATGATCTGAGTCTTCACTGGTCACACATTTCTTTATATCGTTCTGTTTTCAAACAATGTACATAGTTCCTCAAAATTAGTTTTATTCCCTTAAAATAAAGCAGTGATAACACGATATTCGGGGTTTGCAATGAGGTCAAGACACAGACCGGTCATCTCAGCTACAAACTGCCAGCAAATTAAAAAAAAATGTGCTGATCAGACACACGGATGCGCAGGCTGACTGGTCCCTTTGTTGCATGCAAATAATGGAACAGGTTTTCTCATGACGGGGCACATTCTTGCTGAGCGATGGGGTCAGATTGTTCCATTGCATTTTTGTGGGTTCGCATTTGCAACGCCTCTGCGAGGCTAGCTAAACTAATGGCCAATTAAGTCGTATATCGACCAGGGTGTTGTCTGATCAGTCTTGGTAAGTCTTATCTGCTCCTACTATTCTGTGTATCAGTTAACATCATGAAGCAAATGAGTCAGCGCACAGCAAAAAACTGTTTCAAACCAAGGAAGAATCAGATCCGCCTGTGAATCTAGCTGATATCTCTCATGCGAACAGCGGATACTTTGATCAGTCTAAAAATAGAATAAAAACGAAAAAATAGTTCTTGCACACCAGACAAGGAAACCCGTCATTTTACCATGGGATAGAAATTAATGTTCTGACCCTGGTGTTCCGACCCAAAATCGAATACAATCGCATGTTTGATAAATGCACTGGTTGAATATGACCTCGTATGTGCCGTCGTTAAGGTTGACATCACATCACGTCACGTGACGTCACTAAACATTCCTGTAGTGTCATCACAATATGGAAGACGTCGGTAACCAAAGTGACTGCAGCATTTAAAATCCGCGCTAAGATTCTTATAGTCTGACACCCCTTATATGACAAACAGACTTGTCCAACATAAAGCAATGGAAGAGTCCCCAAGCATACAATGGGTTAATGGGACTAGCAGTTTCGTAGTTAGGATTCGCATTTTATCCCTTTATCTCAACTTGTTTAATACGAGGACTGTTCAAATATGAATGCAAGTAGAACGTTTTCTCATGCACTAACGCGAAAATCACCTGGAAATAAATATCACGGCGTAGAATTTTTTTTACCTATATATTGATACCAAATCTGTTAAAATCCGTGCACTTTAGCCATGTACATGTATAATGTTCGATAAACATTGCCTACTCTTGTATACTAATACAAAACATGGTTGGAAGAAGGTCAGAGTACGCCGTTGAAATACGGTCCTATATTAAGAATCTTTGTATTCTTGGTATACGGTGCAAAGACATTTTTGATGAAATATGTTCGGTTTATGGGCATAATGAAATATCTTTTCCGACAGTTTTTCATTGGTGTAAGAAATTCAGCTGTGGGCTAGGCTCAACAGAAGATGCACCACACGATCGTCGGCCGAAAAGAGCAACATCTGCCAAGATGGTTGCTAGAGTGAAAGAAATAGTTGCTACCGATGCACGATACACCACTAGGCAAATAGCTAGTATGGTTGGCAGCTCATACAATTCTGAAACGGGATTTGAAAATGAGAAAGATCTGTGCTAGATGGATTCCCAATCTGTTGACAGATGAGCAGAAAAAGACACGCGTTCAGTGCGCCAAGAAGTTGCTTGAAAAGTTTCCAAATTACAATGCACGGTCTCTCGCTAATGTCGTCACAGGTGACGAGACATGGGTTCAACCAAAACGAAAGATTCAGAACAAAATATGGGCAACAAAGTATTGCAAAAGACCATGCATTGCAAAGCGGACCATGAGCGTCAAGAAGGTAATGTATGCCATATTCTTTTCAAATCAGGGCCTACTATTCAGGTTGCTGTGCCTAAAGGCAAATCTGTAAATGCGAAGTTTTACAAGAATAAAGTTCTTCGAAAATTGAAGAAATATTTCAAAGAACGAAGACCAGCAACTGGTTTGGTCAATGTCAGATTGCTACATGACAATGCGTCATCACACAAGGCGTTCATTGTGCAAGACTATCTGAAGCAGGAAAAGGTTGTTGTACTCCCTCACCCCCTGTATTCCCCTGACCTTGCCCTGTGTGACTTTTTTTTGTTTCCGCGGCTGAAAAATACCTTTCTGGTCGAAAATTTGTACAGTGCAAACACCTCGGTTCTGCAATATTCCAGTGCCTTCATAGTATACCTCGAAAAGACTACAAAAATGCATTCAATGATTGGATCAGAAGACTGAAAGTTTGTATATCTGTTAAAGGGGAATATTTTGAGGGGACAAAATAAATTTTTCATCGAAATCTATCACGGAATCATTTTTATGTGCTTAGTTGCATTCATATTTGAACAGTCCTCGTAAATTCAATAATGCATGAACACTCATGTAAGATCCTCTATATCTCCTTCCATCATTTGTTTACATGTATGCAAGCAAGAAACTTACCCTCGGTATCCTTCTTCACCTTGATTTCAATGCCCAAGATATTTCCATAAGATGAGAACCGCTCCTTCAAATCATCTTCTCTCACCCCCTGGAACAAGCCACCAACAAACACCCTCTTCTTCACCATCTCAAGATCTATTAAGAGGAATGGGAACACCTGGCTGATTTTTCTGCCATTTTTCAAAGGAAGACAACTTTCGGGACTTCCTGTTTGCTTTTCTATAAGCCCTGTCCCAATGAAAAAGGGGTCTACTCTTAAAGGAAAGCATTTGCTCCTCAGGAGCAAATTCTTTACTTTGAGAGTTGACCCCTATCGACATGGGAGACAAAAATACTTTTGCAGGAGTTGCCTCCCCTGAAGGTGTATCCATTCCCCATAATGACAGGAATTGCATAACAAACAAGAGGCCTATGGGCCATGAATGATAATACTAACCGGAGCTCAGGCGGGCCTGCCCCCTGGCAGCCAAATATTTCAACAAATAACGAAAGCTTGAAAAATTTAAGTAGAGGTCAACATACCCAAGGATCATTGCTGCCAAATTATTTTGAATCAGACCATTGTATTTGACAACAATAGGACTATAAAGGAAGCATACCATTGTTCTTTATTTCCACTTTGTACTTCTACAGAGAGAAAGAAAAATGGAATGAAAGAACAAACAAGATATGATTATAATCTACTGATTATAGAAAATATAAGTATAGGCAAGAATCAGGAATCGATACAATTAACTCACAGCTCCCATCAGAGACACCAAAGGGAAAGAAACACAAATGTGAAACAACTAGACCCTTTTAAAGTCTCCCAAACAAACCCCCATACTCAACTGAGCACCCATGTGGAATTTGTATCTGAAATATTAGACCTCTTATGAAGTTGAGGGGGTGGGGCATAGCAAAGCAAGACCCCTAATTGGTATCATTGAATGTGTCTTACCACAAGGAACAAGAATATATGTAGTTGAGGGGTGAGGATCTGAAAGGTTCCCCCGAGATATAAGGCTTCACTTCTATTTATGCAGTGAAGAGAGTCTGGCATGGCCCTGGCAGACCCCAGAAGAGTGCAAGATTGGTGTCACTGAATGTGTCTTATCATGAGGACCAAGAATATATAATTTAGGGGTGGGGGATCTAAAAGGAATCTGAAATAGTATGCCTTTTTATGAAGCAGAGGGGTGGGGAATGCCCCTACAGACCCCTCTGGACCCTGAGGCTGGTGTTACTGAATGTGTCTTATCATAAGGAACCTGAATATTATATGGTTTAGGGATGGGGATCTGGACATTTACTGAGATATTAGGTCTTTAATGAAGTGGAGGGGGTAAGGCATGGCCCCGGTGCACCCCAGGGGACTCCAAGGTTGGTGTCACTGAATGCATCTTAGCATAAGGCTCAAGAATATATGTGGTTTAGGTGTGGGGGTCATCGGTTTCTTAGATATATGGCCTTGTATGAAATGAAGGGATGGGGCATGGCCTCAGCCCACCCCGGGCGATCACAGGGTTGGTGTCACTGAATGTATCTTGTAATAAAGAACAAAAACATATATGGTTTAGGGGTGGGGATCTGAATGGTTTCTGAGCTATATGGGTTTTTGTGAAGTGGAGAAGGTGGGGTATGGCTGTTGTGTCATTTTTCAAATCTTTTTGAAAACAAACTTTTTAAAGCATAATCCATGTACATGTACTCTTCATCTGCAGCAAAAGCCAATCAATCCAAGCTTGGCAAAAAAGCAGGAAATACTCATATTTCCCAGGATGACAGGAAATACAGGGAATTCCCAGGAAATAATGGGAAATAAGCATTTACATATATGGCACCAATTGAGACTGCTTAATATATCCCACCTACCTAGCTATTTGTAAGCAAAATAATTTCAAGTTCATATTGAAGTTTATCATATGACGTTGTTGATAAGCAGTGGATAACGTTGTGTAATAAAAATTGTATGCCCACATGTGTAATAACACTTTGGTGGGATTAAGTAACATCATTTCAAGCATGCATGTTTGTGGGGAAAACATCAATTTTAAAGGCGATAAAATCAAATTTAAAGTGGTCATATACTAAACAGAATCTAACTATTGTCGTCATTTCATATGAAATTTATGAAACTCGCCAAAGGCTCGTTTCATAAATTTCATATGAAATGACCACTCGTGTAAGATCCTCTATATATATATAGAAGCCTCCGTGGTGCAGTGGTGCATAAGTCAATGAAAAACCAAGGGAACCCGGGGTGGGGGCATTTTTGGCGCCAGGACTATAATTTTAACAATCTTGGTAGAGGTCCACTAGATGAAGCTACATACCAAATATTGAAGGCCTGGACCTTGTGGTTTCAGAGGAGAAGATTTTTTTACATTTTCATTAAAAAAATCTATTTTTGGCTCTAGTGACCTTGAAGTGCAATGGACCAGGTCACCAGAACCATTTGAACAACTTTGAAAGGGGACCACCTTAGGATCATTCCTGTGAAGTTTGGGCAAAATTGGAAGAAATTGATGGGCTGCACGCAGAGCGGAAACTGACCGCACAGGAGTACTGGTAAACCGCTTAGAGGATCTAAGCCTGCCCAGGTAAACCAGTGCGAGTTGCACCGTCCATGCTTATAAACCCTATTGGTTTCATTGGGCAACAGTGATAGAGATTTCATCTCAACTTCAGGTAAAAGTCCCACAAAATTGGAAGCAACGTCTCCAAAATGACCTATAAAGTGTTGACGGCGGCGTTAAACCTCAAATCAAACAAACAGTACTAAAGGGACTAAAGTGTAACATGTTTCATGTTGACGTTGTTGTCTCTGACGTCGGGTGACGCTGACGTCGTTTCCTGTCTACTTGTTTAAGGCCATTACAGACCGAAACGTTGTGTAAATAAAAATATTTGGACGTTTTGAAGTTGTCTTTTGAATTTCTTTCTTTTTATTGAAGTACCTGAAAGATCTAGTCTGTTACCTTTTTATTCCAGGACGAAAAAGGAACGCCGGGTACATAAAATATGCAACATATATTTTATTGCTTGGCCGAGAATAATGTAATACTTACTTATGTCATCACCACCTCACAGTTAACAAAACTGCAAATAACACCAAAGGTAGTCAGACTTGATATGGTTCGAAACCGATTACGTGTCAATGGCCTAAGAGCCCAACGTCCCTACGTTTGACGGGCCCTAACTCCTGCGTGTCGCTAATGCTGTTTGGCACACTCTCCAAGGAAGTTTTCCTATAAGGCAATATAGACAGGTGTTCTTCACCGACAAATTACGGTTCACTCTCTACCGTTAGGACAGGTGACATCGGTATAATGTCGTCGCCCGTCCGAACGGTAGAATGTTGCACCGGCACATGCGTCGTTGAGCGGATAGGTTTGGAAGTTTGGTGGAGGTTCGGTATGTGTTTGGGGCGGTATCTCATATGGGTTTAAATCACCCCTGATTGTTATTGACGATAATTCAACTGGCACATAAACCCTCTCGATTCAGCCAGCACTCGGTCCAGATTTGTCCCCGATTGAACACTTGTAGGATGAACTGGATAGGAGGGTTAGGAGACGTTCAAATGCCCCCACTTATCTGGAATCTGGAGCTTAGGCATGCCTTGCATGAAGAGTGGAATAACATCCCCATTGCCAGGATTAACACCCTGTTGAATTCCATGCATATAAGAATCAGGGCTGTGACAGCTGTGCGAGGAGGACACACAAGATACTGACATGTCCGGCTGTGTTGCGCCAAAAATGAAATGTCACCGTTTAAAGGGGGTATTTTTCACATATCAGCACCAAAAATAGATTGAAACTTCACCAACGGATTTCATAAAGATGAAATTTTATACAAAAAATAAATATAATGATGTAATTTTAACTTATACCCTTTAAAACTATCTTTAAAGGCTACCCGGAGTTTCTTTTTTGTCTCAGTATAATATGTATATAATTTCTTTTCAAAACTGTGACTATGAAATATTAGTTTTTAACTTTCAGCTATTTGACTTGAGGTGAAAATAACAATACTTCGGAGAGTATCTGTAGATCTTTTGAGGAACCTTTAGGTTACTTGTGTTCTTTTAACCCTTATCTTGCTGAATATTCATTTAAACCACACCCATTTCTGTCTATCAACCAATCAAAGTACTTGATGTAATTTATTGCTTCAAATTCATACACTGAATGCCAATCAGTGTAGATCCTGATCAGATGGCTTCTTCAGACTTCAGACTATCCACACTTTCCTGGGCAACAGATTGTAGCAAATATGCATGCATTTTGTTTTATTTTAATAGGGCGGTTTTCTTTCATAAAAAATGGAACCAATAAAATATTTTCTCAACAACTAAACCGTTGTGTTTTGAGAAATGTGCCTTGTATTATGCACATTTGATTATCTTATTTACCAATAGCAGCGTACAGTGTGTTAAACTGTGTTTACACAACTGAAAACGGTAGACTCTCTGCATTAAGGGGTCGTTTCGTTGTGTGCTTTTTTCGCGCCAAGCATGCGCTTTTTCCCGCGAAAAAAAAAATAGCGTTCACGAGACAGTAGAATAGTCTGTACATCTACCTTTAGATGTTGCTAATCGCCAAAGGAGGATTTTCACACTTATTGATTGAGTTTTATGATTGAGGGATATATCGAAATAAGAGACATAACTTGAACTTATTTTCACACCTTGTCACACCAACATTATAGGCTTACCAATATGACCGGAGGCATGTGTTTGCAGTGTAATAGTAGAATAGTAACTTGAAGAATACGGTCGGGGTTCACAACAAGATTCGGTTAACTAACACGGTGCGTTGGTTGGACACGGATTTCCAGGACATAACGAGGTTGAGGTTTATTACAAATCGGCTTTATGTCACAAATTAGTAGAAATAACACACTCTAAAACTTACAAGGAATTCATTTTGGAAGAATTGATATGGATAAACACACTTTAACATATTCCATTTTGACTTCTCAAACGTTTTTTATTTATATTAATATTGAATACCTAGCTCACATTTGACCACGCCTCAGAACGATTAGTTTTCAATGTTAAGCGACAATCGGAACAATACTAGCACCTGTGACATGAAAATTAACTGAAATGGACAGATTCAAGTCCGGGCCCAGCAGGCACACGTTGTTAGGGCAACGCCAAATTAACGTCGATGCAGTGTTTCACCGACGTAGATGCGACATCGCATAAACGTTATGACGTTGTACCAATGTTGATGTGACATCACAATTATGCCACGTGCCTGCCGGGGGTATTGATGGGCGGGAGGCCATAATGATGCGAACACAAATACAAAAAATTATTTTGTGCTACGCTAACAACTTCTAGCTAGCACATTAAATGGGATTATCAAAATTGTCTTAAAAAGCAAAAACATATATTCTGCAATATTTCAGCAGAGTGCTATATCTTTTATTAAATGCTGTAATTATCACGACAGTCAGTTGTGCGTATCAAGGCGCATGAACTTAAATTTGATTGTTTTATTATTATTTGGGCAGCTATTTAATATCATGATTGATACATTTAATTGACCAGTTAAGTGATTAACAAAACTGTTAATGACCAATTACAAATTTTTATTTTTGCATCTTTGATCCGACAGGTTTTACTAATCACAAACTCGGTATTTATGCTTACATGCACAACTAAACAGGGATGTCATATTCCGAATTTTTTCCTCCACAATGGAAATTGTATTATTTGGAATAACCATTAAAAATGACCTTAAAATCAGGCTACCCAAAATTTTCCGGAGCCAGATCCGCCATTGGTTAAATTTCGAAAAGTGAAAAAAACTGATATCGTTCTACCGGGTTGGAAAAGCTGGATCCGCTTATACAGTTAAAATCGGAGCCACGACATCATCATAGCAACAAAATAGGTATCAGCACTGAAGTTAAAAGTCAGGGTATTGATGGGTCCGAGCAGTGGAGCGTGTTCGGACACCGAAATTTTATCACCTGTCTCGGGGATCGAACCTTGGACCTCTAGCATCAGAGGCAAGTGCAAATATCTTGGAATTACCATCTCAGAGGACCTCACCTGGGACAGACACATGTATAGCCCAAGTTGCTGGAAAGGGAAACAAGACTCTTGGTTTCCTCAGGAGGAATTTCAGAGACTGCACCATCCCAGTCAAGAAAGCAACCTACACAGCTACGGTACGCCCGGCTATGGAGTACGCTTCCAAAGTTTGGGATTCAGTTAGCCAGAAGCATATCCAGCTGCTTGAACAAGTTCAACGGCGCGCTGCTCGATACGTATTAAGGGCACTTTCATTATAAATTAGAAAAAACAGTCTCACAGGGTGCTTGAAAAAAGTACCCTCCCAGAGTGTTTTCCCTTATTCTATTCAACTGTACATACCTTGAATTGTTTAGGAAAAAATCAGAACTGGTTCCCATTAGGCTTATTAAAAAAAATCATGGTTTTAAGTCAAAAGTATCTTTTTTTTAAAAAAAGTGCAATGTTTCATTTTTCAGGCTGCCAAAATGCATGTGATGATATGCTGCTTAAGAAACTGTTTCATATTGGTGGAATGGGGTGGTATAATTGACTTGAAGTACCCAAAACCTTTCATTCAAAAAGATTTTGGATACCTTACAAATGTCCTTTTGGGACCTGTCTTAAAAATTTGATTTACCCTTCTTTCATTAATTGTATTTTCAATCATGGGCACAGCAGATCTGCTGTGTTTAGTAAACATGCAAGTTATGTTGGTTTAAACATGCTCACAAAGTTTTATTTAGATACCTACTGTGATTTTGATGCTGGTAGATGTCCCAAATCTATGTCCTCTACAGAACAGTGTTCTGGAGAGGACATTAGAAAAGGGACACTATATAAAACAGGAAACACACAGGATTTAGGTCAAAACAGAAGTTTATCCTCAAAAGTGAATCTAAACAGTAAAAACAAACTTTATTAAAACTAGTATATAAATCAAAGTGGCTAGTTTTCCAGCTAAAACCAGTTACTGGTAAATACTATAAAAACTGCTGAAATAGAATATATATCTTCCTACATAAGCTTTCAGTTACAAGCAAAACTCGTGTATATTAATGTCTGTGTATCAATCTAACAAATGCATAATGGCTTGGTTCTTTTCTTTACAGCAGTGTCAATTATCCTAAATAATTAGTTCTGTAGGGGACATATTTTTGGGACATCATAGTAAAACTCTGAGAATTCAATAGCATAAGTGCAAATTGCCATATTCTTTCAGTTTATATCTATTAGAAAACCTAACATGGAAATCTTATGAAACCAAAACAAGTATTCTTCCCAGCAAAGAGTTACAAAGAGATGAAATATGAATAGGTTTGTGTAAAATTCTGAGCACAACTAACAAAGTAAAAATAAAAGTAAGGTTATCAAGTGAATTGTTATTAGTTAGAACACTAGTAGTATACATGATGTGATTGTGAAAAACAGACTTAAAGTAAGACAGTTTAATGCTGACTTACCTATTTACTAAAATAACATGTCCCAAAAATGTGTCCCCTACAGAACATAAATTTTTGAGCCACATGAATGTAAAAAAAGAATTTGCAACAAAGCAGTGTCAGAAATATCAGAGGTTATTTAGCCCAGCGTTCATAATTATAATAAAATTGTGGGCAGTTACCTCCTAAATTGCAGAATCGAAATATGAGCATACATGTCTAAAACTTTATATTTTCGGTTGTAGTATGTTTTAAATAAAATATTTGGTTGTTAAATGTGCAACAGGCTACCCTTTTACAACTGCTTCTGTAAGTTTGTGGTGAATATGCCCATTTGTTCTGTCAGTATTTTGGGATAAAAAGGCAGTCTCTGAATAGAATATCATTTATATCTAATGTTAAGCATGTTGCCACGCTATATCTGTGATGAATGTTTTAATATGTTTGTGGTAATTGTTCTTAATTCTTGAATGCCTAAATTATAGGGTATAAAAGATGAAGAACTCTTGCTAAACTTATTGCAAAACAAAGACTTGACCACATTTTCAAGGCCACATATTTATTGGCCCATATGCTATTTATGCTGGTGGGATTTAGTTTTCTTCTGAAAACATTTTTAAATTTCTTAAATGTGTTACAAATATGGATTATTGGTCTTATAACTGTGTCAATGAGGCAGTTTTTTAGCAGAAGTTGTTATAATAAAATATCCTGGTGATATATGCCTAAAAAGCTGGTGGTATCAAGAGAACTGCTGATAGTTACAGTAGTTGCTGACCTTTTCCACAAAGCTCAAAAGCATTCAAGATGGACAAGATAATTGGCCAGTGTCAGATTTCTTACTATACTAAAGAGGGCACATTTTACTGCAGATCTCAAACAATTATCGAAAATTAATATGATAACTTTAATTTTTAGGTGTGTCAGTCAACAAACTGACAAAAGTACAGGAATAAATAATTTCTGAATTTCCTAATTTTACTGTACAGATGATTCTGTTGAAAGGCCAATCTCTGAAAGGACAGACAATTTACTGAAGGGTTAGATCGATCCTTGGATCTGTTTAAAATATATACTGCTCGAACAACCTGCCTTGTCATCTATCTGAAGATAGAAGTAGTCTTGTCTGCCTACCAAATCTTACATAGCAAAAGACAATATCTTTCAGCTTAATGAACCTCATATAGGACAGTTTAATCATCTCTAGATAGCAATTATCCTGAATATTGCATGTATGACCTGCACAAACAAACTGCAGTGGATATATATAAACCAACCAAACTGCAGTGGGGATGACAAAATTTTATGGTTGAGTAGTTTTGCTTCATACAATTTGTATCTCTGTCTGATACTGGGAAAGTTGAGTGAGGCAAAGGTGGTCGATTTCAGCTCTGCGCGGAAGCATCATGCAGCCCGTCTATTTCTTCAAACCCTGATGGGCGGGGCGCCTGATTGGTTGTACACCTGACAAATGATCTTCAGTGTTCTTACAAATGATCAAGTTTCACTGCTATTGAGGAATGGATAACATACAAGGATTAGGGCTTAGGGTTCAATGTACAGTTTTTATGCAGCTAGGCACACTGGCAGGGTATAGTTTATCTCTGAATAGCTGTAAGCCTGAATTTGCAGCTATGTCACACCCAAACAAAACTCAGGGTTGGCTAGGAGGAAAACAGGTACATGTATCTCATCTTGCCAACTCTTACTACACAATCCCAGTATCTGATAAAATACTCTGTATCCCATATGCCCTAAAATAAATCATTTCTTACCACTCAGCCCAATTTGCAAATATGACAGCTCCCAAGAGGGGAATTTGAGATATTTAAATTTTCTGTAGAAAAAAATCACAAAATAAATAGTGTTTTTAAGAAGTGTAGAAAGAAGGGAACACATATAATGTGACAAGAATTTGTTCAGACAGACGTAAGTAGAAATAATGAGGCAGGGGCTGGTAATAGGGGACTATGGTCTCTTGTCCTTAGATTTTACAAGAGTACAGGTAAGTCGCTTAGAGGACCTCAGACTGCTCAGGCAGAGCGGTGCGAGTCCTACAACCCATGCATATTAAATTATTAACCCTACTGGTTTCATTTGGCGACAGGGCTTGAGATGTCATTTCTTCTCATCGTCGGGTAAAACTCCCACAAAAATGGAAGCAATGTCTCCAAAATGACCTATGCAGTGTTGATGGGGATATTAAACCTCCAATCAAACAAACAGTATATAAGCAACATTTCAATGTTAACTTGAGGGGACTGTTTAATTTATTCATGTAAACAATTGTAACCTTCTGTTGAACAATAATGACGAAGGTTTTATGTGCTGAACGAAGAAAATATTTATGGAATAACAGAAAAATTAGCACAGACAGAAATAGAGGAAACAGGACAGAAAAATTAGCATACATGTAGATATTCAAAAATAGAGGAAACAGGAAGGGAGATAAGATACCGTCCATGTATAATTATGATGACATAATTCAGAAAATGCTCTATTTGGGACTTCTGAAAGTTGTCCCAAAAATATGTCTTCTACAGAACAATAGGTACTTGTCTTCACAGGTGGAATTTTTGGAATCCATGCTATACCAGGTAGCTTAAAAAGAATCAAATTTGGAAAATATGGCCAGGAGAGTATTATTGTGGAAAAATATTCAACACTTTGTGGATAATTCTAACTTCTGTTTTGATTCCCCAACTAAACTATACATATGTCAAGCATCAAATCTGTGAATTCACTTAAATGAGAAAGTCATAAGCATGATGCAATGTGATATTTAGGGACAAAAATCATTCTGGGTGGAACACCTGATAAAATTAGGGTGTGTGAATGAGCAATATTAGAGTATAGTGAAGATTTCAAAATCAATAATTAACGTTCTGTAGAGGACATTTGCTATTTTCTTGCATTTGGTTTTATTTCCACTAAAATGTCAGCTTTTATCTTTCTAAAATTCTCTATAGGTATAGATAATCTACTAATGCATGCTCTAAAACAACCTTTTTCCATCATAGAAAGTGCAGAACAGAAAAAAAGGCAATTCTGTAGAGGACATTTTTTGGGAACAAATGAATGTGCACCACTTTGGACTGACACAATACATTAGATATGATATTTACCTGAAAGGAAGGTGTTTTATTCACTTATTTAGATTTTGAAGTTGTTTTTTAAATCAAAATCCTGTCCTAATAACATACAGAAGTTGATTTTTTTATGGCTATGTTCTGTAGGGGACATTTTTGGGGACAAATTCAAGGTTATCATCTTTTGATGATTTTTTCTGAATTATAGAACGGACGATTATAATTTTTTTCACACTATAATTTTGGCATATGAGCATTTACAAAAACACATATCCTTTTGAAAAATCACCACAGATTTAGAGTAGCAGCATGCTTAACCCTTTACCACTCAGAAAATTATCCAAATACAGCATCTTAACAGAACACTGATATAGGTAAATCAATAACCAATAGTCCATATCTGGCTGATAGGCCTGACAGTCTTATCTGAACAGAGATATTGGCATTTTTGTGTGATTTTCACCCTTATGTTACAAAAATGATTATTTTAGTATTTTCTGTACATTTGACAATATTTATGTAAATGTAAAGTTTCTAGGAAATTAAATTTTCTTTCCAATGGTACTAAATTTATTATAGTTTCTCGTTGCGTTTTGAAAATATGAAGTGTCAAAGTAAGCAAAATATTTTCGTTAGCAAAAATTTCTGTTTTGGGTTGGTCAGAGAAAGTATTTTTAACCACCATTGCCCCAGAAAAGAGGGGGTATCCACGTATTATTTTTCTTATTTCCGCACAAAAACGTATTTGTAGGTAATCATTAGGGCATGTCACTGAGGGTCTTCCAACAAGTTTCCATAACATACTTTTTATGCAGAAATAAGATCATGTTCATAAGTCTGTGAAAAGAACATCTATCTGAACCCGGTATACATTATTTTACTTATTTCTGCACCAAGACCAAGGTTGTGGGTACTCGTTAGAACTGCCTCAATCGGCACCCACGACCTATGTTCTGAGTATAAATAAGAAAAATATAAAAGTTTTCAATGGAAAAGTAGCTATTTTGGAGAAATTAAAGAATGTGCTATGACACATGGGTGTGTTTTGTTTATGAAAAAATCAGTACTTTTGCATGAGATTAAAATAACTATTACAGCCTATCTATCCTTTTTTGAACCCCCATCCCCAACTTTACCATTGTTTTTTTTTTTTTAATAAATGTATCAACCAGCCCATAGCCAGCTCACCCCAAAGAGCCGTCTCTGTATTTTTTTTTTTTTTTTTTATAAATAAGATGTGTTTGTTTGATTAGAGGTATAACATCCCCATCAACACTATTTAGGACATTTTGGAGATATTGCTTCCAATTTGGTGGGACTTTTACCCAACACTGAGGTGCAATGACATCTGATGCGCATGGTCATTGTACAGCGTCTGGTCTGGGTCTGTGCCATCGCATGTGCTGTCTACAACCCTGTAGACCCTGATCAGACGCCTTATAATATTTGTCTGGGCTCTGATACCGATCTGCACTGTTTGTACCTTTGTGTTCTGTCTATTGTCATACAGACTAACGGGTGGATGACGTCAGGTTGATAGCTACTGGTCTGGGTCTGTGCCGTCTACAATCCTGTAGACCCTGATCGGATGCCTTATAATAATTTTCTGGGCTCTGATCCCGAACTGCGCTGTTTGCACCTTTGTGTTCCGTCTATAGTTATACACACAGACGGGTGGATGATGCCAGGCTGATCGCTATATCCCCCGAACATGTTCAGACTAGGGATAAAAAACACCACCGTCGGCAATGAGTCCCTGATCAGACGCCGCATTACCTTTGTGCAGCGTCTTGTCCGGGTCTGCGCCGACCCATATGCCGTCTACAAACCTGTAGACCCTCATCAGACGCCGTTTAATAATTGTTAAAGTCTGATTCGAATCTGCATTGCTTGCATCTGTCTGTTGTGTCTACGGATGGACGGACATGTGAACGGACGCCAGACTCAATTTTGTTTGCGGACGGACGGACGCCAGGCTGATTGTTATATCCCCGAACCTATTTGGTCAGGGGATAAAAAATAAAACGCACCGGCGGCGGTCAGACCATGATCAGACGTCGCATGGTCTGTGTCGTCGCATATGCCATCTTCAAACCTGTAGACCCTATCCAGACGCCTTATAATCATTGTATGGCGTCTGATTCAAATCTGCACTGTTTGCACCTTTGTGTTCTGTCTATTGTTATACAGACGGTTGAGTGGATGACGCCAGGCTGATCGCTATATCCCCCGAACATGTTCAGACTAGGGAAAAAAAACACCACCGTCGGCAATTAGTCCCTGATCAGACGCCGCATTATTGTTGTGTAGCGTCTTGTCCGAGTCTGCGCCGACCCATATGCCGTCTACAAACCTGTAGACCCTCATCAGACGCCGTTAAATAATTGTACAGGTCTGATTCTTATCTGCATTGCTTGCATCTGTCTGTTGTGTCTACGGACGAACGGACGGACATGTGAACGGACGCCAGACTCATAATTTTGTTTGCGGACGGACGGACGGACGCCAGACTGTGATTATATCCCCGAACCTATTTGGTCAGGGGATAAAAATAAAACGCACCGGCGGCGGTCAGACCATGATCAGACGCCGCATGATCATTGTACAGCGTCTGGTCTGGGTCTGTGCCGTCGTATATTCCGTCTACAAACTTGTAGACCCTATCCAGACGCCGTATAATAATTGTATGGCCTCTGATTCAAATCTGCACTGTTTGCACCTTTGTGTTCTGTCTTTTGTTATACAGACGGTTGGGTGAATGACGCCACGCTGATCGCTATATCCCCCGAACCTGTTCAGACTAGGGTTAAAAAAAAACACCACCGTTGGCGATAAGACCCTGATCAGACGCCGCGTCGTTGCGCAACGTCTTGTCCGGGTCTGCGCCGTCTCAGATACCGTCTACATACATGTAGACCATCATCAGACGCCGTTTAATAATTGTACATCTGATCCGGATCTGCATTGTTTTCATATGTCTATTGCGTCTACAGACGGACGTTTGAACGGACGCCAGGCTCCCAACCTGTTCAGACTAGGGATAAAAAACAACACCGTCGCCGATAAGACCCTGATCAGACGCCGCATAACCGTTGCACAGCGTCTTGTCACTCATAATTTTGTGTCTACGAACGGGCGAATGAACGGACGCCAGGATCCGAACCTGTTTAGACTAGGGATAAAAACACCACCGTCGCCGATAAGACCCTGATCAGACGCCGCACAACCGTTGCGCAGCGTCTTGTCTGGGTCTGCGCCGTCTCAGATGCCTTCTACAAACATGCTGACCCTCATCATACGCCGTTCAATAATAGTACGGCGTCTGATCCGAGTCTGCATTGTTTGCATCTGTCTGTTGTGTCTACGGACGGACGGACATTTGGACGGTCGCTATATCCTCCAAACCTATCCGGTCGCGGAAAATAAAATAAAATGAACCGTCGGTGGTTGGAGCTGAATCAGACGTCGCGGCAATAATTGTGGAGGGTCTGATCCGGGTGCCGTAGCATTATAAGGTCCAAAAACCTGAAGACCCTGATCAGGTGCCGCTTAATAATTGCATCTGTTTGTCTGTTAACGTGTCGGCGGTGAGACCCTGATCAGACGTCGCATATTTTTTTTTTAGAAATTAATATTCATTAAAGGGGCTGAAACTATTGACCAATGAAAGGCCTTCTACCCATCTGTGGGTTTTATTGCCCTTCCGATGACCACCTGGGTACACTTTTGGGTACTGTTACGTAATTTATTGCGGCTCAATGCTCGGCACGCTATGGGTGGCATCCGCTGTATAAACATTCCTAGGGTATCATAATCCCCAATTAACTAATTATCTTGAACCATAAATCCCTTGAATCTAACTGATTATACAGCGCTAATTGTCTCTACCTAAATCATGCAAATCATGCGCGACCGACACACAAATATTGCGTCATTCAGTAACTCAACCCATTAATTTTCCATTACGGTTAGGCAAGGTCATCGTGATTCAGTAGAAGAAACCCCTGGTGTGTTTGGTTGTAAATTACACAAAAACTTTGTATAGAAACATATTTGTTTTTTTCGCAAATATTGTTGGCAAAAGACCAAACTTAACATTAATAAACATCCGGCGTTTTTATATTTAGGAAAAAGGTAAAAATGACGCGATTGATTTTGAGACACGGGGAAACACGTATTTGTTCAAATGGCCGATATACGGGCAAATACGGATCGGAGTGGTAATGGATAGAGACGTAAATATACGGGTCGGTGTGGTAATGGATAGATACGGCGAAACACGGGTCTGAGTGGTAAAGGGTTAACATTGAATATTCCATATTGAGACTGCCTTTTTGTCCCAAAATATTGACATATTTATGTATTGTGAAAGAACCATTGGGCACATTCACCTCAAATTTTCACAGAAAATTGTTGGTACCCAGTGGCTCATTTTACAACCAAATATTTTGTTTAAAACATACAGCTACCAAAAATATTTATACCTGTATGCTCATATTTTGTTTTTCTAATTTATAATGAAAGGGGTCAGTATAAAACGCAGCACTTTAGTGCAGCTATATTAAACATATAGGAAAATGCAGCCGTAAGGAAATCATAGGTAATGCAGCTATTATAGAAAATAGTATAAAACGCAGCCGCATATGCAGCCAATATAAAATATATAGTGTAGTATAAATACAGGTTTCATTAGGATACAAATAACACTTGTGTTATGAATTAACATCATACAAATATATGTGCCAATATAATAATGACCCCCTTAAACCCCACTTGTATGTAGTACAACTAGGGTATATATTATTTTTCTTATTTTTGCTCCAAAACATAGATTGTAAGTTTAAACATTATTTTTCTTATTTCTGCTCAAAAACATAAATTGTGGGTACTCGTTAAGGCTGTTCTAAAGAGTACCCACAATCTATGATAGTGCATAAATAAATAGTGCATAAATAAATAAATATCCTATTTTTTAGGGGAGGGGGGGGGGGTAATTTTTTCAATATACTTGAATATGCATATTTTCTTGTGTATTATGGTGAAATGTTTGGTTTGACTGACAAAAGAGGGGAAGAATGATAAATATGGACAGAGGGTCAACTCACAATAATTGCTTAATTAACAAAAACTTTGATGTTAGCAAGTAAAGATTAATTGTTAGAAGTGGCCCCGTTAGAAGTTTGTCTTTGATGGTTCTAATAACTTTGTTTAACTTTCTTTTAATCACAATAATGATGTGACTTAAGAAGAAGATTATATGTACACAATTGGTTTGTTTAGTTAATGCAAATCATTATTTAATTATTGCCTTCACACCAGAAATCAAACAATGCCATCTCCAAGAATATATAAAAGCATACAAAAAATGACTGAAATGTTCCATTCTAAGTTGATAGCAAGATATTGTGTGCTAAATTTGGATAAAGTCTGTGCATTAATCATGGCTCTTATTCTGGGACATAGTCAGGTTAAATATATGCATGAGTATTTACTCAGTGACAATATAGTGACGTTGTGCTATCCAGGTTTTCGCGTACGTGAATTTATGGACTTAGATATTGTTTCAGAGATGGTACCATCGTTTCCCGTAAGTATCCTTTATTTATTTATTTCCTTTCTCATTTTATGCCCTGGCGCCCAATGAAACCAATAGGGTTTATATGCATGGGCGGTCCGACTCACACCACCAGGGCAGGCTTATAACCTATAAGCCGTAATCCAGTACACATATGCGGTTGGTTTCAGCTCTCAGCGCTGCATGGAAGAAGATGTAGCCCAATCTATTTTTTTCAAACCCAGTTAGGCTGGGGCCGAAGATAAGCTAGATGTAACTTAAATCCACGTGTCTCGCCAATGATTGCAAGTATTTTTGTTTCAGTCATCACGTGAGCAAGTCCGTGAAATGACGACCCCCTATACCCCACTTTATATAGAGAAAACAGTGGTTTATGGGTGTAAATTATTTTTTTTATTCTTGCTCCAACACATAGGTTGTGGGTACTCGTTAGAACCGCCTAAATGGAGATGTGTAAAAATGTACAAATTTGCACGAGTGTGTTATCATATTCATCACGAAAACATGCCTATATAATTTTGACCCCCTTAAACCCCACTGTTATATAGTAAAACTGGGGTTTGCAGGGGTAGACATTATTGTTTCTCACCGAGGCGTTTCTAACGAGTATCCACAATCTATGTTTTGAGCAGAAATTAGAAAAATATCACAATTTATAAACAAAATATATATAATGTAATTTAAGGGCTTCATCTTGATAACAAATCTATGTGATGAATACCCCTGTAAGCCACGTTTCGTGCAGAAAAATAAAATTAAGCAGAAATAATAAAAAATATCATTTTCTTTCATCCTGTAATTTTTCATTATTACATACTTTATATTAATTATGTTATTGTACTTATTTTTTATTTTACTGTCAGACCCCCTATTGCACAGGTAACCATACTTGTCATAACTGATTGAATTATTATATTTCAAAAGTTAATCTGTTTAACTGATATAATGATCTAATAAAAGTACGCCCAGGTAATAAACAGGCTTCTTTAAATTGTCATGCACACTTACCTGCAGTCAAGTGTTTTATTAAGTGTTAACAAGATACATTAGTAAGTGTGTCTATCAATTACCTCATAAATTTAATTGATATAGGGTTATCACATCTTTACTTAAATGGTACTGATAGAGAAAATGGGCCTGATTTTGGCATCTAATTTTTGAGTGTGTTATCATATTCATCACGAAAACATGCCTATATAATTTTGACCCCCTTAAACCCCACTGTTATATAGTAAAACTGGGGTTTGCAGGGGTAGACATTATTTTTTCTTATTTCTGCTCAAAAACATAGATTGTGGGTACTCGTTAGAACCGCCTCACCGAGGCGGTTCTAACGAGTATCCACAATCTATGTTTTGAGTGTGTTATCATATTCATCACGAATACGGGCCTCCGTGGCCTAGTGGATAAGAGCGCTGACTCTTAGTCATTAGGTCTCTCACCGCCGTAGGTTCGAGCCTCGCTCGGACCACGTGTGAGACGCCAAGTTCTGCAACGGAAGGTCAGGTGGTTTTTCTCCGGGTACTCCGGTTTTCGCCCACCTCTGATTAACGATCGGCTCGATATGAGTGAAATAATCTTGAAAGGGCCGTAAAACCCAAACCAAAAAAAAAAAAAAAAAAAAAAAAATATTCATCACGAAAACATGCCTATATAATTTTGACCCCCTTAAACCCCACTGTTATATAGTAAAACTGGGGTTTGCAGGGGTAGACATTATTTTTTCTTATTTCTGCTCAAAAACATAGATTGTGGTTACTCGTTAGAGGCGGTTCTTACGAGTATCCACAATCTATGTTTTGAGCAGAAATTAGAAAAATATCACAATTTTTCATCTGAAATTTTTCATTTTTCGGTGGTGAGTGAGTGAGTTTTAGTTTTACGTCCCACCAACAGCTTAGGTCATACGGAGACGGGACCTCGGTTTAAAGACTCATCCGAAAGTCTGGAGAAGCCCGGGATCGATCCTGCGATCCCTGGTTTACAAGGCGAGTAGCATAACCACTGCGCCACAGGGGCTTCTATATTTTTTCGGTGGTAAAATATACAATGTTTTTTTATAGGCCTGTTTTCGTAATGGTTCTTTTTCGTGCCAATGTTAAAACATGCCTACAGATATAAAATATATATAATGTAATTTTAGCAGAAGTGACGAAATTCTTGATTCAGAACTTTCTAAATTTTGGATAAAAGATTTGCAGTTAACTGAAACAGACAAGGAAGATATCATTTTCAACAAAAAAATATCTTCTAAACTCATAAATGCTGTTAACATTTTAATAAAGCGAGAATTTGGAATTATAATTAATGGATTACAGCTCAGCGAGTTAGTGCCAGTTAAACTGCAACATGAAAATAGGTGGGTTATGAAATTTCCAATGGACCCAGTGGTTTCACCAGCCTGTCAAGTCCATCATACACATAATGATCATTGGGTAGCCACAATTTATCAAAGGGTCAATATTTATTTACTAAGATAGTTTAGGGTCGGAACGAAAGGATGAACATATAATACCAGATGGTTTAAAAATTCAGCTTTCTCAAATTTATGGTCGGGGAAAAAATGAAATTTCAGTGAAAATTCCTGATGTAATGAAGCAAAATAATAGCATTGACTGTGGGCTGTATGCCATAGCATTTGTAACTTCATTTTGTTTTAGACAGAAATTATGCTTTGAGCTGATATTTGATTCAAATAAACTAAGGACCCATCTGTTACAATGCTTTGAAAATAACAAAATTTCAGAATTTCCACTTACATCTAAAACGATAAGTCGGCGAAGGAAGAAGAAAGACAAAATAATCAAAATTCAGAATTATTGTATATGCAATTTACCAGAATGTTTTGATGATATGGTTCAGTGTGACAGATGCGAAAATTGGTTTCACAAATTCTGTGTAAAAGCACCATTTGATATATCTATGTCAAATGTTCAATTCCTGTGCAAGACATGTAAAAATACATCTTAGTGTTTCCGCGCATTGACTATCAGGGTTTACAGAGGTATTCATTATTTTTTCTTATTTCAGATAAAAAACAAAGATTGTGGGTACTCATTAGAACAAACTTGCCGAGGCGATTCTAACAAGTTCCCACAATCTATGTTTTGATCAGATATATGAAAAAATATCAGAAATTTTCATCCGAAATACAGTGAAATTCCACTATTAAGACCACTCTCCAGACCTGAAAAGTGGTCTTATTGACGGGGTGGTCCTAATAATTCTGCTATTAAGACCACTTTCCAGACTAAAAAGTGGTCTTATTAGCAGGGTGGTCCTAATAATGGAATTGGTTAATAAAATATTGCTGGCAAGATTGATTTAAATAAGTAGTCTATGTGTATTGTGCCTTTTTTGCTTCATGCTAGAAGGATTCTCATGTTATCTTGCATTTCTATTTTCATTATTAATTAAAGGCAATAAATCACATTAATGATTACAGTATGGACGTAATGCTGCTTTATATCAGAGTCAATTTTTCCAAAATTATCTTCTGAAATTTCTGAAGAAAATATAGCTGCATATCACCAAATTATTAAAACTCTTTTCTGTGATCTTGTTAAAACATCACACAGGTTAATACAGGTAAACTTCTGCTTTTCACACCTTAAGGGATGTGTGTGAACAGTAGTGATCTTGTTAAAACATCGCACAGATTAGTACAGGTAAACTTCTGTTTTTCACACCTTAGGGATGTGTGTGAACAGTATACTGCTCATAACCAAGAGGTTTTGGAATGGTGAAGATTCCAGTATAAATTTATAACTGACCAATGCATTGAGATATACAAATTAACTCAAATTATGCATGTATATTTTTTGTATATATTGTATTTACAACTTTAACCCTTCTGGTGCCAAATGGAATCTTACTTCTGATATATAACAATAGTACATTTCAAAATTCAGGGGTGTCAAACCTCAAAAAAGGTAATTTTTCTGATGAAAATTTGTGATATTGTTCTTCAGTATACTCCAAACATCGGTTTTGGGTGCTCGTAGAAATGCCTCATTGAGGCGGTTCTAACATGTACCCACAACCTATGTCTTGGAGCAGAAATGAGGCAAATAATGTATACCCCAATAAACCCCAGTTTTCTCTATAAACTGTGGTTTAGGGGTCTATATTTCACAGACTTGTTCACGTGATGGGCCATTCCTTTTTGCAAACAGTGTAGGCCCTGATCAGAGGGCATGTTCTGCGGCATCTGATCTGGGCCTACACTGTTTGCCAAATACCCGTTTTTGGGTTTCTGGTACATGGATTTATATAATTGGGGCTTGATGAAATAGATGGGGCTGCATGATGCATCCACGCAGAGCTGAACCCGGCCGCAAACGAGTACTGGCAAACTACTTCGAAAGAGGATATAATCTTGTGTGATTGTTCAGGAGAAAGAGTGCAGACAAGCCAATTCTTAAAAGTCTAACTCCCGTGGTGACCTTGAAAATTAGGTCAAGGTCACCAAAATCTCATCAATTCTAGAGACTGTCCCACTTACCTTATGTACCAAGTTTGAACCAAATCCATCCATCGGGTCAGGAGATCGAGCGCAGACAAGTTTATTTTTAACAGTCTAAGTCCCGTGGTGACCTTGAAAATTAGGTCAAGGTCACCAAAATCGAATCAGTTCTAGAGACTATCCCACTTACTTTATGTACCAAGTTTGAACCAAATCCATCCATTGGTTCAGGAGATAGCGTGCAGACAAGCTTATTTTTAACGGTCTTAGTCCCGTGGTGACCTTGAAAATTAGGTCAAGGTCACCAAAATCTAATCAGTTCTTGAGACCATCCCAATTATACTATGTACCAAGTTTGAACAAAATCCATCCATTAGTTCAGGAGATAGAGTGCAGACAAGCTTTTTTGGCCTAAAATTCGACAATGTTTTGAGCACTGTGACCTTGAAAATTAGGCCATGTCACCCAAATCTAATCAGTACTTTTCCCCCTCCCAATGGTGTATCTGTGTAAGTTTAATCAAAATCCATCCATCCATTCAGGAGATAGAGTGCAGACAAGAGGCAACGCCAACGCGATCCGCACCAAACCCAATATGTCCCCCTCCCTTTCGGGTGGGGGGGGGACATAATAATGTATCCCTCCCCGTTTTCTCTATATAAACTGGGGCTTAGGCATCAGTTCAATCCGCAATTCTTTATTCAACACAAAGATGGAGAGTCACAGGTTCATCAAGCCATAACAAGAACACGCCTATTTAATTTTGATACCTTTAAACCCAACATTTATATAGCTGAAAATGGTTTTCAGGTGTGTACATTAGTCTTCATATTTCTGCTCAAAAACATAGATTGTGGGTAAAACATAGATTGTGGGAATTTGTTAGAACAGCCTCTCCGAGGCGGTTCTCACAATCTATGTTTTGAGCAGATGTATGAAAATATAAGATAATTTTTAACTGAAAAGCGAAAAGTGAATACTACACTATATATTTTATATTGGCTGCATATGCGGCTGCGTTTTATACTATTTTCTATAATAGCTGCATTACCTATGATTTCCTTATGGCTGCATTTTCCTATATGTTTAATATAGCTGCACTTAAGTGCTGCGTTTTATACTGACCCTAATGAAAGTGCCCTTAAACAGATACACAGACCGCACACCAGGTTGCATCACACAGATGGTGAAAGCCCTCAACTGGGAGACATTGGAAGAGCGCAGAAGATCTGGACGACTATGTATGTTATACCGGATAACAAATAACCTTGTAGATATCGACCCAAGTATCTACCTACAAGCCAGTGACAGTAGGACCAGAGGACAGGCACGCTTTTTCAAACCGAGTATCCCGCCTACAGAAATTCCTTCTTCGCCCGTACAGTCCAGGAATTCACCTTATTTGCATTATCTGCTGGTTCCTAGTCTGAAGGTTATCAGTGTTGGAAAAACAGGTAACCAGACCCCCCTGACCTTAAAAGGTCAGGGGGGTCTGGTTACCTGTTTTTCCAATATTGACAATGTGCAAGCTGGGAGCCAGCAAATAATGCAAATATGGTGAATGGAACAGCCTACCAACTTCTGTGACAGAGTCAACATCCCTCGAGGGCTTTAGACAACTGCTGTCTTCAGCCCAACCAACCAAGTAATCAGCCAGATCCACCTGTATATAGTTTTAAAGACAACTGCTTTAAGGACTATGAAAATGTCTTCCAGGCACGTGGGCTAAAATTCATGGGTGTTTAGCATGTTGACATATTTCTAGAAAAACAACCAATGATGTTCCAAATTAAAAGAATAAATATAAAACATTCATTTTAAAAAATGTATTTTTGTTGTTGGAAGAAAAAAATAAATATTCACTTTGTAAGAAAATTACATTTAAAAATGGTCCATTTTTGAACGTATGTTTCTCCATCGTCCTTCATTAGAAACATACCATTTTTACACCAAAATATACTTTAGTGTGTGTACTAGCAACGACGAGACGTGATTTTTCCAAAAACTGGCATTATAACATTATATCCATGCCGATAGAACCCCTATCAACATGTAGAGTTCACTATACATTGTCATCCATGTACACAGTATGACACACGGATTAAATTTAGCACTGGGGTAAATGAGCGTAGCGATAATAAAAATTCTGTCAAATCGTTATTATGGCTTTTGGACAAATCAAACAATTTTCCCCTCTTGTATTTATTTAATGCATAATAATATTTACCAACTTAACGGAATAATAAAGGAAATCATGATCTAGGCATAAAAATATTTAGAATAAAATCTGTTGTGCAGGATATTTTTACCCACGATTAGCATGTTTATACCCCTGTTTTACCTGGAGAATTTACCAACCATGTATACAGTAATGGCTGTCAAAATGACCGTTCGATGGGTGTTTAAAAGAATGGATATATTGTTATTGTGGAAGTTTTTGGAAAAACTACTTCTCGTCCTTGCTAGGACATGGAATATACTTTAGGTTAATGTAAAAACTGAATGTTTTCGAGGAAGGACAATGGAGAAACCGATGTTCAAAAATTGACCATTTTGAAAGGTAATTTTCTAATAAAGTAATTTATTATTTTTTCTTCTAAAAACGGAAATACACTTTTTAATAAGCATATTTTATGATTATTCATATAATTTGGAACATTATGAGTTGCTTTTCTAGAAACTTGTCGACATTATAAACGACCGTAAATTTTAGCTCACGTGTCTGGTTGACATTTGCATATACCTTAAGGACTATACAAAATGGCTGACAACCTGTATTGAAAATTTGACAAGTGTGAAGATGAAAATTGTTTTAAAAAGAAATTATGACTAATATGAATTTTTTTGTGATTAATTCCATGAAAGCATAACATTTTGGCTTTATGTAGCTCTATTGCTCCTAACATTTAGTTTTCAAAAGGCAAAAACAATCGGGATGAAAATTGTCAAATTTCAAACGTCACTGCAGAGCTGTCATTTCATCCAATGTTTCTTTTTAGCACAAATCAGTCCTTTGCATAACCTCTCCTAACAAAACCTACCAATGATTTTCCAAAATTCTTTCCCATTACAAAATTGACCAAATTTTCATCTTGCCACCTCCATGCACTTGAAGTTGAAGAAACATGGCTGCTCTTGAGCACATGGTGAAAACATGTAAACAAAAAGAAAGTAGTTCCTTCTATTTACCATGGTCTGAATTGGTCATAACCTCTTGAGAGTTTGTTTGATCTGAGGTTTAATGCCCCATCAGATTTATTGGTTATTTTGGCGATGATGCTTCCAATTTTGCGGGAGTTTACCCGACATTTGAGATGAAATGACATCTCAAGCCCTGCCACCCAATGAAACCAAAATGTTATATTCATTGGAGGGTTTGACATATACCACTTTGCCTGTGCAGGCTTTGTTCTTCTAAGTTGTATCAGTACTCGTACAATGTGTGGTCAGCATCAGCTCTGCGTGGAAGCACCATGCAGCCTGATGTATAAATCCAAGCCCCTATCGCCGGGGCCCCAACCTCTGGTGAGTACAAAATGTACTGTTTTCATTCTTTACCTATTGTATACAAAATCGAATCTTCCACTTCACATGCACTTGTTTCAAAGAGAAAAAAATCTACCCTCTACCTTCTCAAGGTAGATGGTAGATTTTTTTTTCTCTTAAACAAGTGCCTGTCTTAAGGTAGAGGGTAGATTTTTTTTCCTCAATGAAACAAGTGCCTGTGTTCCACTTTATATAATAGCGCAAGTCCATTTTTTTAAATTTAGGAATGCCAGGTTGTGTTTCTCCTCAAATGTATCTAAAAAATGGCTGAACTTTATGCAAACAGTGTAGGCCCTGATCAGATGCTGTATTATGCTCTCCTTCTTTTATGTGATGTGAGTTTCCATACTGTCACTGACTTTATCCTGTGGATCAAAAACAAACTTTCATGGAGACTGACTGTGAATTTTCTTCTACTCTCATTATATCACTTCATCTGATTCAAGAAGGGCAGTTGTCATTTCCTTACATAAAATTACTTTGCACTAATTAACAGCTTATGTACAAGCCAGCTCAGAAAAAGTTAACGTCCCCCATCTGAAGGAATTAGGATGCTGCCTCTGGTGCAAGAAACCCCCATCCCTGGTTTGACCCCCAAAAGCGGTAATTTTCGTGTCGGATCATGCTCCAACGGCATCATTAGCAGGGATGAAAGCCACATAGTGCACTGTCCTTCGGGTCGGAATGTTAACTGGAAGCCCTCTATGCCCCCCCCCCCCCCCATGCAGGTTAAAAAATCACTACTTTAATTACATGACTGTGTACGCTCCTGCAAACCTGGAATGTATTTAAAGTACACCTGCAAATCTGCTGGGAGTAATGGTCAATGATGAAAGACCGATCACATTATCAGTAGGAAGATAACAGTTTACCATGACACAATGCAACCACCATACATAATAATAAATTTCCTTGTTCAAGAACCGTGGCTAATTTTCAAAGGAACTTTTCCAGAAACAGTTAAAATAAAGAAATATTCCGGTCTGCAAAATATATCAAAAAATGCTGTTTTTATCTGTTTTAATGTTGCTTTTCATTTTAATAAAATTTGTCACGTGACAACAAATCTCTTCAGTTTCTGTTTACACTGCTAAAATACGCGGTTTCCATCTTCATTTCCAAAACCCATAGTGTGTGACATCGCTACCGGTGTGGAATTCGAAAAACTAACATGATATCCATATTACCGCAAAACTGATTTCATGATCAATGCCAAAACACTTACAAATACGAAGAAAACGTTATTGCTTCTGTCTGCTACATGTGGGTTTTTTCGCCATTTATATTCTGCTGGATCCCGGGTGCTTTAATTCGACCCGTTTTATGACTATGACGCTTTGTAGTGCCGAAAACCAGTCCGAGAGAAAACGGATACAACCGAATTACCATTTAATGGAAGGTACATACGCAAAAAAGTAAAACATAAAAACAGTCATAATGCCGATAAAGGTGATCGTAAATCATTTTGCTAAAACAGAACTTAAAGAGCTTTATTAAATTGTAATTTTTGTATGTTATTCATCAAGTTTTATCCCGTTTTTTAATGCATGCGCAATAACACAAATCAGCTGAAACAGTGATGAGGTCGTCAAGAAATGTGACAGATTTCGACAGATTTCTCTATTGTAAACAAACCGAAGCCAGTATTTTGAAAGACGTTTAAAACACCTGAAGCAAAATGACATGAAGATCAGGTTGATGTTTCTGCAAAGCCATTGATTAAGCAATTGCAAGAGGTAACTGTCATCATCCGATCTCGACTGACAGGGAAATACTTGGGGTTTGAATTTCACTAAATCCAGGGTAAGAATTTCGTCGAAATCCAAGATGGCGATGAAATTTACCATGTGGTATTCGGTGAAATTTTTACAAAAGTGCTTAAAAATGTAGAAAGTAAGAAAATTATGCCTCGTCTTTGCTACTTCAGAGTACATAACAACTGAAAATGACAATATTTTATGGATAAGTGCTCCTGCCTTGTCGGTATCCTTGTTTGAAAATTTAGGGGATTTTGCCTCATTTTGGACAATAAATCTTCGTCTAGTGGTCTTATAGGACCATTATTTGGTCTTAAACTGTAGTTTTTGAATTTGCTTCACATAATGTATTTGGTATTTGAACTTATATTGCAACCCACACTGCTGGGTAACAATTTGGAAAATCTTAGTTTATTTTGCATTGCAGTCTCGATGTGTGATTACTATATACCTTAAAATGTAAATAGACTTGACTAGGGATTGCTGTGTCTTCCCGACATGTTGCAGTTTGCAGGACCAATTATGTTCTTGTGACCCGGTCCTTTATTGGTGGAAGAAGAAGAACCACCGAGCTATCACGCTTCAAAAAATTAAATCTAAAATTACGAAACTGTCACCCGTAAAAATTCCGATTCTGGTCGCGAAAACTAATGACAATCAAGGCTAATTTTTTTACATTTTTATTGGAAATAAATTGCTTTATTTCTACCAGAGAAAAAATGGATATAAAGTCATATGTAATACCTAAGGCCGGCGAGTTCTGGATTTTATTGTTCAAAATCACGTTTTTCAGCTGAACGTGTGCTTTGTATAGTCGTTATCCCCCAGACGCTTCTAACAAGACAGTTCCCCGCGAAGTCTGGTAGTTACCTCCCCTCTAGTATTTTCCCAACAGATTAGCTGGAAAGCAGTCCTCTTTAACCTTCTTCTATAAGATACATTCAGGTACAGTGGCCGTTAATAAAGGCAAATACTTGACCCCTGTGACAGTTTCAACCCGAACAAGGGCATCAAAAGTAAACAACGCACAGTATCATAGGTACCAGTCCTACAGTGATGCCCTTAAAAATTCCCTTTTCCCTAGGACTATTCCCCAGTGGAATAGTCTTCCCTCTTCTGTGGTGAATGCTTAGTCTGCAGAGGAGTTCAAAGCCCGTATAGTGTAAGATTGAGATTCACAGTAAAGTTTTTCTCTACAAACGTGCGGATATGGATGGTCTGCGAGACCATATATGGTGCGATTTAAGGATTCGTTCCTTTCCTCTGACCTCTCGCACATGTCAGTTAATGACTTGTGGGTCAGTTTTAAGTCCGAATTAACCACGGCAATGGAAAGGTTTATACCAACGAAAATGACCAAAACAAAATATAGGGCACCATGGATCGACTTGTTCACGATCAAGAATCTCATCAGAAGACGCAAATGTATTTTCGTGCTCGCAAGTCTAGCAGCCCTGACGTTAAGAACCATTACAAACGGTTCAGAGCACATGTGCAAAAGGTTATAAGAGATGCATATTGGAAGCATGTTTCCAGCATCTTTACCTTTGAAGATGACAATATAGATCCCGATAGTCCCCAAAAGAATGGTAAAGTTAAAAAGTTTTGGTCATTCGTAAAGTCCCTGAAAAAGGATGCGTTTGGGATCACTTCGCTAAGGGAAAATGGAATTCTAAAAACAGATGCGCGCGATAAGGCTAATATTTGCAATAAACAGTTTCAATCAGCATTTACGCGTGAAACTGATGGTGAGCTACCATCTAGCATCCGCCAAATATCTTGGTATCACCATCACTGATGATCTTGATTGGGGTAAACACGTTTCAGAAATAACATCAAAAGCAACTAGGACTTTAGGATTTCTTAGACGAAACATGGCTTTTGCACCTAGGCAGACAAAGGATGTTGCATATAAAACATTGGTTCGCCCTCAGCTAGAATATGCATCACCCATTTGGCATCCCAATGTTAAAACTCAGATTCGGCAGGTGGAGTACCTGTGCAGAGGACAGCTGCTCGATGGACCTGCCGACGATGGCGCAATAGAAGCAGCGTCGGTGACATGCTTAACGAGCTAGAATGGCCGTCCCTGGAGGCCCGTCGTGAGCAGTCCTCTTTAACCTTCTTCTGTAAGATATATTCAGGTACAGTGGCCATTAATAAAGATAAATACTTGACCCCTGTGACAGTTTCAACCCGAACAAGGGCATCAAAAGTAAACAACTCACAGTATCACAGGTACCAGTCCTACAGTGATGCCCTGAAAAATTCCTTTTTCCCTAGGACTATTCCCCAGTGGAATAGTCTTCCCTCTTCTGTGGTGAATGCTAAGACTGCAGAGGAGTTCAAAGCCCATACAGTGTAAGATTGAGACTCAGAGGTATGCGTTTTAGTATACCTCTGTTATTCAGATTGTAAATAGTTTTAAGGACCCATCCAGTGACTTCTTCTTTTTTTTTTTTTTTTAAGCTAAATTCTAAATTTAACTACGCACCCAACTGAGGTAATGGCCAAATATGACCGACTCAGTATAAGAAGATAGATAGATAGATAAAGGTGCAAGTCCGTTTCCCTCTATGGGGGACAAAACAGTTGACCCCAATGGGGTCGCTAAACTGTTAGGTAAGCTCAAGATACATAAGGCATCTGGGCCCGATGACCTGAATGCCAGGGTACTTAAGGAATGTAGTGCTGAAATATCTCCTGTGTTGGCCTTTATCTTCAATGAATCACTTGCCCAGGGCACTGTACCAGATGACTGGCGACAAGCAAATGTTACCCCGGTCCTGATCTTTGTTTTACTTCTACTTTAAAAAGGGGAAAAATATGATGCAGCAAATTATAGACCAGTGTCGCTAACATGCATCTGTTGCAAAACCCTGGAGCATATATTAGTAAGCAACATCAACAAGCACTTAGCCTTTGAGAGCATTCTTGCTGACTGTCAACATGGTTTCCGGAGTCAAAGGTCTTGCGAAACGCAGCTTGTTCAATTTTACCATGACATTGTGAGCAATCTGGGTGGGGCCATAAACCGTGGCCACAAACAGACTGACTTGATCATCATGGACTTCGCTAAGGCCTTTGACAAGGTACCTCGCAGAAGGCTATTACATAAACTGGAGTACTATGGGATAAGAGGATCCACACAGAGGTGGATTAGCTCATGGCTCTCTGGGCGCTCACAACAAGTTGTACTTGATGGCCAAGCGTCTGATCAAGTCCCTGTTTTATCTGGAGTCCCCCAAGGTTCGGTCCTTGGACTGAACCTTTTCTTGGTTTTCATTAATGATCTCCCCGATAATATCAGGTCATCGGTCCGTTTGTTTGCTGATGAGTGTGTCCTGTATAGGAATATATATTCTCCTTCTGACTGTCTTTGTTTACAAGATGACCTGGATCAACTTGCACAGTGGGAGGCCGATTGGCAAATGAAGTTCAATGTGGCCAAATGTCACTCAATGAGGGTGTCACGACACCCTCCGGACAAGCAAATTAAGTTTGACTATACTCTTCACCAGCAAATTTTGGAGCATGTTCAATCTGCCAAATATCTTGGTATCACCATCACTGACGATCTTGATTGGGGTCAACATATCTCAGAGATTACATCTAAAGCAACTAGGACTTTGGGATTCCTTGGACGGAACTTGGCTTTTGCACCTAGGCAGACAAAGGACGTTGCATATAAAACATTGGTTCGCCCTCAACTTGAATATGCATCACCCATTTGGCATCCCTATGTTAAAACTCAGACTCAGCAGGTGGAGAAGGTGCAGAGGACAGCTGCTCGATGGACCTGTAGGCGATGGCGAAATAGAAGTAGCGTCGGTGACATGCTTAATGAGCTAGAGTGGCCGTCCCTGGAGGCCCGTCGTGAGCAGTCTTCTTTAACCTTCTTCTACAAGATACACTCTGATTCAGTGTCTATTGATAAAGATAGGTACTTGACCCCTGTAACAGTGTCGACCCAAACAAGGGCATCAAAAGTAAACGACTCACAATATCGTAGATACCAGTCCTATAGTGATGCCCTGAAGAACTCATTCTTTCCTAGAACTATTCACCAATGGAATAGTCTTCCCTCCTCTGCGGTGAATGCCAAGTCCGCAGAAGAGTTCAAAGCCCACACAGTGTAAGATTGGGACTCAGAGGTATGCGTTTTAGGATACCTCTGTTATGCAGATTGTAAATAGTTTTAAGGACGCATCCAGTGCCTCTCTCTCTTTTTTTTCCCCAGCTAAATTCTAAATTTAGCCACCCAATCAACTGAGGTAATGGCCAGATATGACCGACTCAGTATAAGAAGATAGATAGATAGATAGATAGTATACCTCTGTTATTCAGATTGTAAATAATTTTAAGGACTTGTCCAGTGATTTATCTTCTTTTTTTTTTAGCTAAATCCTAAATTTAGCTACGCGCCCAACTGAGGTAATGGCGAAATATGACCGACTCAGTATAAGATAGATAGATAGATAGATAGATAGATAGATAGATAGATAGATAGATAGATAGATAGATAGATATGCTTTGCGCATATACCTTGCGCAGATTATTTAAAAACAAAATCCTCTATGTTTATACACAATATCTGTGTTATTAACAACCTGTGTTACGCAATGAGCTAATAGTAAAGAACAACCGATGTTTGCAGAGTCTAACTCTGAGAGCTGTTTTTAAACAAGCGTTTATACGGTCTCCATGAAATCAAGTGCGAATGTTGATCATAGCTTTATTGCTATTGCTCATCTGAGTACGACCCTGTTTCTCATACCATATTTATTCTTGATTTATTTATGTCGTCTGCTGCTGCTGCTGTGTTTTCTTGCAAACTTTTTGAAATATTTTATCTATCTATCTCTATATACTGCCAGACGCCCTCGCGGACATTTTACGCAGTTGCATACAGACAAACAATGTGGACACTGATCACCCGGCCTGTTCTCTACTCCTAGAGGAGCAGTCTAATCTGAGGGCACACGGTTTGGAACATTGACATGTAAAGTACTAACAACAGGCAACAAAAAGACGACGGTTGTTGTGATTGACACCCTAATTAGAAATAGAAGCGAATGCAATGATCAGGAATCGATACAATTAACCCACAGCTCCCATCAGAGGTCGGGTATAAAAGCCAAGGCCGGGCCGGGCCGAGCCAAAAATGCCGATCCGAAGATTTTATATTTCGGCTCTTGATATAATTATGATATATATTGTAGTCAGTTGGGTATCAAATTATTATAAATAACATATTTGATAACTGCACGAAGGTTTATCTCTCTATATTGGTTAAATTTCTTAAAATAAACGTTTTTTTCCGAAATCGAATGGTTTAAAAGCCAAGGCCGGGAAAAATGATAATATTTCTTAATTTCTTGCAAATTTACAGGTTAAAATACATATTTTTGTCCTGAAAATATTTGAATTTGATTATTGTCATCATTTGTCCATAGAAAAATATCACGAACATATAAGACTACCTTACATCAGAGACACCAAAGGGAAAGAAATACAAACATGAATCAACTAGACCCTAATGCAAACATCAAAGCCAAAAGGACAGTTACTTTCTCACAAAATGGCCAATTGGCTATCAAAAACAAAACAATATAAGAGATACACACTCAAAGACAAACCCTAACAAAAATAAATCACGACAGAAGGACCGCATTGGAACGGTCAGTACAACGAATTCTACTGGCGGGGGGGGGGGTGGTTGCGGGGCGGGGCTTAAATCGATTTTACGTGGCCACAATCCTCGCCCTTACTTCCGTCGCGATTAAGACAAGTAATTTGTTCAGTCCGCATAAACGCCTTCTAACCCATTAATTAGTGCAATATCTCCGAGAACACAAAAGTCAAACAACCACAGAGATGAAACAACGGCGAGGAATCGACAGCAAGAAACCACTGAAATGCTGGAGCAAAAGAAGATCAACTGTTAGACTCCGATGGGTCCGACCAGAGACAGAGCATCAGGCACCAACCAACATTACATAAAATTAGATACTATCTAATTCTCAGTAAGCCTTTACGCTGGAACCGCCATAGAATCCGCGGCCTGACCCACCGGCGTGCAATTAAAGAGGGAAGCAAAGTTGTCAACCGTGATTGGGTTAACTACCATGTACCGTACATTCTCATCACAGCCTATTTTTCGTTGACACGGGTGTCCGATTCTGTCGTTACCTCAGACTGTTTTTTTTCTTTCTCTCTTTCTTTCTTTCTACGAAGATCAGGTCATGTAGACTATTATTTGAAACAATAATTAGTAAATATTCTCCATAAAAAAAATTTTCTTTTTTTATTTTTTTTCTCTTTTTTATGTATAGTCAAACCCGTACGCAGAATTTGATAGTGATACAGGTTAACGCGGGATTCCGACTCTTTCCTTCTTGCCTTTTTTTAGTTTATTTTTCTATACCCTAAAAATGAAACAACACTTACTGTATATTTTCTGTATTCCTTTTTTTTCTTTCGTTTCTCCCAGGCTATGAATAACATTTTAATGAAGAATCACGTCCTTAGAAATTAAAAAATAAAAACTTACATTTGCGAAAGACAAAGGCGCAGATCAGCCGCGCAGTCTGATCAGCGTCTTTTTTTCGCGGCACTCCGATTCCCCGACCTATGATTAACGATCGGCTCAAAATAACCGAAATAATCTTGAAAGGGTCATAACGCCAAAGCGAAATTCTGTAGATTTTCTTTCTTTTATTTTCTACATCTCTTTTGTTTTCTTTCAAAGTCATGAGTACCATGCTTCAAGAGATTTGGGTCGATTTTTTATCAAATAAGCCAAGTTGCCAAGCAGAAAAGTTCTTCAGTGCTGAAGTCCACGTGACTATCACTGACTTGCTGAAATTATTTTTTTATAGAAAATAGCCGCAACTACTGGGGTCAGAGTGTTGCGTAAGAGGGAAATCTTGGAATCATATGTTGGGCTTGGCAAACAGTGTAGACCAGATGCTATTTCTTTCTTTTTTTTTTTTTCTTTCTCTTTCTTTCTGAGTTATTTAGCCAACATACACGAAGAGACAATCGACCCACCAATATTCTCAGTGCTTTGATTTTCTTTCTTGTCGGTATCCAACCACCAAGTGGAATTCGTTTCACTGACCGTTCCGAGGCGGTTCTTCTGTCGCGGTTTATTTTTGTTATAGTTTGTCTTTGGGTGTTTGTGTCGCTAATATTATTTTGTTTTGATAGCTAATTGGCCATTTTGTGGGAAAGTAACTGTCCTTTTGGCTTTCCGCTATTGGTGTTTCAATTAGGGTCTGTTATTCCATGTTTGTGTTTCTTTCCCTTTGGTGTCTCTGATGGGAGCTGTGGGTTAATTGTATCGATTCCTGATCATTGCCTTCACATCTATTTTTATTCATATATGGGTATCGATGTTTCTACTGTAGACTTGTAAGACATGGGTTCATAACAAATGTCAAAGCATAGATGAATGTGATCCAAAATCGTGACAGGGGAAGTTCGAGCCTAGAAGTGTCAATCTTAAAGTGACAGTATATGAGGCATAAATGCGACCTATATTCAGTTTTTTTAGTAGGCCCCAGGACCTACAATATTTCATTAGGTCATGAAGTGCGGGACTAATTTTCCGTATTGAAAGTGTCGGTGAAGGTTCTTGGACAACTCGGCACATAGCAAACTCGGCACATGACAAACTCGGCACATAGCAAACTCGGCACATGACCAACTCGGCCTATACGAACTCAGCATATACAATTAGCTGACAGGGCCAATTATCTGTTGTTAACTTTGATATGACAATAACATAACCAAACAATCAAATTGAAGTAACCTATGAAATAGGGACCAACTAAATAGGGCTTTCAGTTCTGTGGTGTATTCCTTGCTTCCAAAGGATAACCCTTTTATAAAACATATTTAACGTCACTACAGCTGGTGTCTGGGAATGTGTGGCGGCCGTAAAAAGTCTCCATGACCTACATCATAGTGCAGTTTATATTTTCTTGCCCTTTGGGATCATTGATTCCATTGTGGAATTTTGAAAATATTTGAGGGTCACTGATGAGGCCTAATTGGCCGAAATTAGCTAGTCTGGCCCAGAAAACATGCACGCTCCATATTTTTCAGTTCTGTGGTGTATTCCTTGCTTCCAAAGGATAACCCTTTTATAGAACATATTTAACGTCACTACAGCTGGTGTCTGGGAATGTGTGGCGGCCGAAAAAATTCTCCCTGCCCTACATCATAGTGTTTTTTTTTTTTTTTTTTTTTTTTTTTGTTTGGGTTTTACGGCCCTTTCAAGATTATTTCACTCATATCGAGCCGATCGTTAATCAGAGGTGAGCGAAAACCGGAGTACCCGGAGAAAAACCACCTGACCTTCCGTTGCAGAACTTGGCGTCTCACACGCGGCCCGAGCGAGGCTCGAACCTACGGCGGTGAGAGACCTAATGACTAAGAGTCAGCGCTCTTATCCACTGGGCCACGGAGGCCCGTTACATCATAGTGTAGTTTATATTTTCTTTTCCTTTGGGATCATTGATTCCATTGTGGAATTTTGAAAATATTTGAGGGTCACTGATGAGGCCTAATTGGCCGAAACTAGCTAGTCTGGCCCAGAAAACATGCACACTCCATATTTTTCAGTTCTGTGGTGTATTCCTTGCTTCCAAAGGATAACCCTTTTATAGAACATATTTAATGAGACAAATTTTCGCCCCCGCCCATCAGGGCCTAGAGAAATAGATTGGGCTGCATGTTGCTTCCACACAGAGCTGAATCTGACCACACAGGAGTACTGGTAAAATAGAAGTGGAGGCAATGACCAGGAATCGATATAGTCAATCCACAGCTCCCATCAGAGACACCAAAGGGAAAGACACACACAAACATGAAACAACAGACCCTAATGGAAACACCAACAGCGGAAAGCCAAAAGGACAGTCACTTTCCCACAAAATGGACAACAGGCTATCCAAAATAAAATAACACAAGCGACAAAAACACCCAAAGACAAACCATAACAAGAATAAACAGCGACAGAAGAACCGCCTTGGAACGGTCAGCGGAAACGAATTCCACTGGGGGGGGGGGTGTTACGTAATAGACTGTCGCGCTTAAAATCCTCGAGTCAGAAAATACAGAAAATACTGTTTGTATTAGTTAGTAGAAATGTCTACCATTTAATTCTGAAAGTATCAAAGTGAAGTGTAGGGTTTGGAAATTACGCAGTACAAGTGTTTTCTGCAAATTAGGACACAGCCTTGAGCTGTAGTAAACTCAGTAATAAATATTGATAAAGTTGTTTACTTACCTGTAGAATATCTTTTTAAGTTCTGGGAAAAGGGTGTAACTGACAGATATTGATTTGTTTAGAGTTTTGTCTAGACATTTTATTAGCTTTTCCAGACGATTTTGACGTTATTTTTTCATAAATAAGATAAGTAGATTCTCGGTTAAGTAAACAATACGTCATTCACCGACATATTTTTACAAGTTAAATTTAGCTATTTGATCATCTTTTTGGCTTACCACAGGTCCTTATAAAGGAATAGAGTAGCAAATATAAATTATGTGTAATGGTTTTAAAATAAAAATGACATCTTCTGGTACCTAAGTATAGAAGTGTGGGGACAGTATATAAGGAGGGTGAAAGACTGAGAGGGGGGAGTTTTTGGTTGGAAGTTTTGTTTGAGAATTCGCTCTACGCTTCTGTGCATGGGACGAATGGGACTCCTGCAGTAGAAAAATGAGAAACCAATAAAAGATGTTTAGAAAGTAACTGGGCTTGAGTTGGACTTGATAATAAGGAGCCACCCCTACAGTGGTCAGTTGTGGTCACTACGCAACAGGGGGGGGGGCTTAAATCTATTTTAGGTGGCCCCAATCCTCGTCCTTACTTCCGTCGCGGTTTAGACAAATAATTTGTTCAGTCCGCATGAAGGCCTCCAAACTTCAGACAAACCATAACAAAAAAATTACCGCGACAGAAGAACCGCCTTGGAACGGTCAGTGAAACGAATTCCACGGGGGGGGGGGGGCTTAAATCGATTTTACGTGGCAACAATCCTCGCCCTTACTTCCGTCGCGATTTAGACAAATATTTTGTTCAGTCCGCATGAAGGCCTCCTAACTCATTAGTGCAACATCAACGTGAACACAAATAATCAAACAACCACAGAGATGAAACAACGGTGAGGACTCGACAGAAGAAACCACTGAAATGTTGGAGCAAAAGAAAACCAACAGTTAGACTCCGATGGGCCCGACCAGAGAGGAGGTCTACGCCTGCCCAGGCAAAGCGGTGTGAGTAAGATCAGCCAACGCATATAAGTATTCTGGCATAATTGGACGGCAGGGCTGGAGATGTCATTTCACCGCAATGTCGGGTAAATGTCCCACAAAACTAGTAGCAACGTCTCCAAGATGACCTAAATAGTGTTGACGGGGACGTTAAACACAAATTTAAACAAAACCATTAACAAATGAATATGGTCTTCCTTTATATGTAAGAGAGAGTTAACTGGTCAGATAGTTTACACTTGTTCAAGACAAAAAGCAATAAAATATACAATTTCCAGGTTGTGCTGACTCTTCTTACATGTGAAAGTTGCAAATAATCAGGATATCAGCAGAAAACAGTATTTTACCCCATTCTCTGATATATCACTATTCAGTAATAAAGGTACCTAATGGCTCAAAGCAAAATAGCAACATTGCTAAAAAGCAAAAATGTACCTTATGACATATTAAAAAAGCTTTCCTGATAATTCTTTGCTTTACCGTAATATATGTAAAGATTACGTATCTTTACCACTTTTTATTGCATATGGGGATTATTGTGTCCCATAAATCCAAACTGAGAATCACCTCATCACATAATCATCAAAACGCTTTTGCATTATCACTTGTCTGCCACTTGATGTGTATTTCTTTGAATCACTCTGCAAAATATTTGGTGAGGATTGTTCAACAGAGTTTGAACTGTTGTTGGATGAAATGTTCTCCTGACAGTCATAGAAGATTTCAGGCTCTTCGGTGCGATTTTCTAATGTTTTTAACAGATGTCTCCTATTTTTTCTAAGTTTCTGTCCTTTTCCGTTTGTATTACATAAGATCTAAGTGTGTCAGTTTTCTGTTCGACTGTGCCTGGTTCCCATTTATTTTCGTTTCTCACACGAATCTGATCACCTGGATTAAGTTGCGGAAGGGATTTTGCACCATGATCATAGTAATATTTCTGTATATGTTGCTTTTCTTTCCGCGCATTCTGCACATTTGCTCCATCGTACTGAGGCCCTACATCATAGTCTAGTTTATATTTTCTTGTCCTTTGGGATCATTGATACAATTGTGGAATTTTGAAAATATTTGAGGATCACTGATGAGGCCTAATTGGCCGAAACTAGCTAGTCTAGCCCAGAAAACAGGCACACTCCATGTTTTTCAGTTCTGTGGTGTATTCCTTGCTTCCAAAGGATAACCTTTTTATAGAACATATTTAAGAAGTGAAACATTCACAGGTAACTATGTTCGAGTCCTTCTTCCCATTAACAGTTGTGAAGGAAACAAATTTATGCCTTCTATGGGAGTATTTCTGTATTCCAGTATTGCTAAATGCGGTCAGAGTTTGACTGCTTTGCCTTTTTCAGTAAGTTTTTGCAAATTTGAACATATTTTTCAATAAATCCCATACTTTGTGAATATCTTGGCGAGGACGTAACATAGCCAAATGCATAATTTTCAGCAAATTCTTAAATTCTTCACTTGCAAAAGCAGGCCCATTGTCAGTTTTTAGGATTTTCGGTATCCCCCATTTTGAGAAGTTTTCTTTCAAGATATTTATTACACCTTTGCTTGAACTACTGGCTATTTTCTTTACTTCAAAGAATTTCTAGTAATAACATGCCAGTACTATGTAAGTGTCTTTGTCAAGTTCAAATAAGTCTGTTGCACATATTTCCCATGGCTTACTTGGTACTTCATGCGGAATCATGGGTTCCTTGGTCTGTGCACTTTTAAATTCATTACATATTGCACATTGGCTTACTATGTCTTTTATCTGTGCAGCCATTCCTTGCCAATAGATCACATCTTTGGCTCTGCTCGTGCATTTATAAATTCCAAGGTGGTTTTTCTGGTGAATCTGTTTAATGACATTTTTCTGCATTGATTTAGGAATAATAACCTTTTCACCTTTTAGCATCAGTCCTTCAAAATATGAAATCTCATCTCTGAAATTCCAGTAATGAGTGATGCGCGGATTTATCTCTTTCCTATTTTCAGGCCATCCCCTTAGAACTGTGTCTTTCAGAATATTTAATTCCATGTCTTTTAGTGTTTCCTCTTTCAATTCTGAAAGTTTTGTCTGCGAGCAAGGAAGATTTTCGATAGAGAAAATACTATAGTCGGAATCACAGATAGGACTTTCATCCTGAGAAACACATGCTCTACTCAAATTGTCTGCTATCCATAACTCACGGCCACTTTTATAATGTATTGTTAAGTCATATTTCTGCACTTTCAACATCATTTTTGTATTCTAGGTGACATATGAGCTAAAGCCTTTTTGAATATGCTCTCTAAAGGTCTATGGTCAGATTCATGTATTCATGAAACTTTGTTGCTCCAAACACTATTGCTGCCATCTCTTTCTCTATTTGTGCATAGTTCTGCTATATTTGCAACTTTCACATGTAAGAAAAGTCAGCACAACCTGGTAATTGTATGTTTATTGCGTTTTGTCTTAAACAAGTGTAAACTATCTGACCAGTTTTTTTTTTTTTTTTTTTTTGGGGGGGGGTTTTACGGCCCTTTCAAGATTATTTCACTCATATCGAGCCGATCGTTAATCATAGGTGGGCGAAAACCGGAGTTTTTTTTTTTTTTTTTTTTTTTTTTTTTGGTTTGGGTTTTACGGCCCTTTCAAGATTATTTCACTCATATCGAGCCGATCGTTAATCATAGGTGGGCGAAAACCGGAGTACCCGGAGAAAAACCACCTGACCTTCCGTTGCAGAACTTGGCGTCTCACACGTGACCCGAGCGAGGCTCGAACCCACGGCGGTGAGAGACCTAATGACTAAGAGTCAGCGCTCTTATCCATTAGGCCACGGAGGCCCGTAGGCGAAAACCGGAGTACCCGGAGAAAAACCACCTGACCTTCCGTTGCAGAACTTGGCGTCTCACACGTGGCCCGAGCTAGGCTCGAACCTACGGCGGTGAAAGACCTAATGACTAAGAGTCAGCGCTCTTATCCACTAGGCCACGGAGGCCCGTTTCTGACCAGTTAATTCTCTCTTACAGATAAAGGAAGACCATTTTCATTTGTTAATGGTTTTGTGAACGTAGTCCAGACTTATGTTACTGATAAAATTTCCGAGGTATTTTACTGTACCCATGAACCTTTGTAGCTCTTTTTATTCATTGGTTCTGGTATTTACATGATAGCTCTTACTTTTTCAGAACTTGGCTTCAATCCTTCAGGACCAAATGTATGTTCAACATAAGCTACTATTGACAGCCCTATTTGCATTTGTTTTTGTTCAGTTTCATGTTGGCTTGTCTTACTCTGTCTAATAGAACACAAAGACGTTCATTAAGCTCTTTTTTATCTTTTCCCCATATCAGTATGTCATCGGCAATAACTTCACAGCCTTCAATATTTTCCAGTATTTGTGAAACTGCCCTTTGAAAAGTAGAAGTAAAACAAAGATCAGGAATCGATACAATTAACTTACTCCACCCATCAAAGACACCAAAGGGAAAGAAAAACAAACATTAAGCGATCAGACCATAATGGAAACCTAAACAAAGGAAGGCCATAAGGACAGTTACTTTCCCACAAAATGGCCATATGGCCATCCAAAATTAAAAGACACAAGTGATACACACATAAGTAACAAACAACAACATAAATAAATCGCCACAGAAAGTAAGAGCTATCATGGAAATACCAGAACCAATGAATAAAAAGAGCTACAAAGGTTCATGGGTACAGTAAATTACCTCGGAAATTTTGTCAGTAACATAAGTCTGGACTACGTTCACAAAACCATTCACTCGAGCTTTTATTCCGAACGGCAATCTTAAATCATTATATCTTCCAAATGGAGAATTGAATGTAGTATACTTCTGTGATTCTCCTGTGATTTTTATTTGCCAATATCCATCTAAAACACTGTACATTTTAGCATTTTTAACCTTTGCTGCTACTTCTTCAACAGTTTTCATTGGAAAGTGTTCTCTTAAGATACTCTTATTTAGCTCCCTTGGATCTAAACAGAGTCCTTTGGGATCATTGAGTTCATTTAGAATCATTTTGAAAATAGAGTTCTGCTTAAGCCGGTGCTAGAGGACGTGGCTGGTGTTGTACATTTCAGTACCAGTCATGAACAGACTCAATAAGTAGAAGTAAAACAAAGATCAAACCGCGTCTGCTATTTTCGTTTATTTGGTGTATTCTTTGCTTCCAAAAGGATCTAACTATTCAGAACTTATTTATCTTCACTGCAGCTGGTGCTGTGCCGTGTGGCGGCCGTAAAAAGTCTCCCCGTACAACCATCATAGTGCAGATTATATTTTCTGGTCCTTTGGGATCATTGAGTTCATTTAGAATCGTTTTGAAAATAGAGTTCTGCTTCAGCCGGTGCTAGAGGGCGTGGCTGGTGTTGCACATTTCAGTACCGGTCATGAACAGACTCAATAAAACCGAGTCTGCTATTTTCGTTTATTTGGTGTATTCTTTGCTTCCAAAAGGATCTAACTATTCAGAACTTATTTATCTTACACCTTTATTTGATTTTTCTACCACAACTAATGAGTTCACCCATTCAGTAGGTCCTGTTACATTTTGAATGACCCTAATTTTTTTCAAGTCGAACAAGCTCATTTTTCACCTTGTTTCTCAATGCATATGGAATCTTTCTTGGTGGATTTATTACTGGTTTTGCATCTTTTTCCAAGCGAATTCTATATTCAGTTGGTAAGCATCCTAGGCCTTCAAAAACATCACTGTAATTTTCAAGAATTCTTCACTAGATGCATTTTCACAGTTTAGACTAAATAGTCTGGAAATTAAGTTTAACTCCAAACAGGCTTTTAATCCAAATAAGGATGTTGATTTGTCCTTTACTATCTCAAATTATAGAGGCGCATACTTGTTTTTCGTTGATACAAGCAATGTAACCTTTCACTCAGTGTTCAATCTGTGACCTGAGTATGGTACAAGTGTTGATTTTGATGGTTTCAGTGGTCTGTTACTAATCTGATTGTAAATATGTAATGGCAGTACATTGCACTGTGCACCAGTGTCAAGTTTAATACTGACAGATTTTTGACATATTTTAACATTTACATTCCCGTCACCAGCATTCTGATCAGTTTCCACAGAATCTAAGAATATGTCTGTTTCACTGTTATTTTCTTGAAGCTCATACATCTTTTTACTTTAACGTTGTCTCATAAAGTGATTCTTCTTTTTACAGTTCATACAGATTTTACCAAAAGCTGGACACTTACTTGGTTCATGCTTTTATCCACATTTTCCACATTTCTGTTTTTGTCGTGAAGCAGCTGGTCTATTATCAGTGTTTTTCATTGGTTTATTTTTGTCCGATTTCTTTCTTACAATGTCGACATTACTGCCTCAGGCTCCTGCCGAGGCTGTTTGCAACACTTTTAATTGTTGTGATGATGCTTCTGCAGCTCTGCATATATCAACAGCATTCTGTAAGGTTATGTCTGTTTCCCGAAGTAATCTGCTTCGTGTAGTATCCATTAGTATACCACAGTTAATTCTGTCTTTGATATGAGAATCCGATAAGTCTCCAAATTCACATGATTTTGACAAAATTCTCAAATCTGTCACATAAGAGTCAATAGATTCTCCTTCTTTCTGGTTTCTTGTATTGAACTGGTGTCTCTCATATGTCAAATTACTCTTTGGAGTGCAGTACTTTTCAAACTTTGACAATATTTTGCTCATTTTCTTGTCATATCCTTCATTATCTCCTTCTTCATCATCCCATCGAAATGTATTGAAAATTTCAATAGCATCAGGTCCAATGACATGAAGTAGAGTTGCACATTTTATATTCTCGGTAGAATTGCTAATTCCTGCCGCTGTGATATATATTCCAACTTGTTGTCTAAATTTCCTGAAATTGTCCATCAAGTTTCCAGTCAACAACAATTTTTCTGGAGGACGCAAGTTTTTTACCATTTTATGGAAATCAGCTAATCAGGTAACGGCCAAATTTGACCGACACAGTATAAGAAGATAGATAATCAGTTTGTTAATTAATAATATTAATTAATCCAGTTGACTTCAGACACCATGCTATGTTTGTGGGCTATGAGACACTCAGAACAAAGTTCGATTATACAACTTTAATATGTGACGACTAGTAACTACAGTACATAACTAATACAACTCTAAAACTGACCCAGTATCAGAATCAATATCAAAGCAACAGAAAAACAAGGTAATATAGACTTGCTGAAACTACTTTTCTTTACTATTACGTCGGCTTAATAAGCTTTATAACTATTGTGGGCCGAGTTTGTTATGTGCCGAGTTTGTATGGGCCGAGTTGGTTATGTGCCGAGTTTGCCATGTGCCAAGTTTGCTATGTGCCGAGTTGTCCCGCTACCTCGGTGAACTGTCCAAGCTACCCCATTAACCTTTCAAGCGTTTTTATGATCCGGTGTCAAGATTGGCAGCTCCTAGGGAAAAACATCCAGGTTTGCTTCTGTCACAAAAAAAAAACAAGACAAAACAAAAAAAAAAATAATTCAGCCTGGCATGACAAAAGGAAGATCTCCCTCAGAATCAGAATTGTTACTGGTGACACGTCAAATGACATTCATACACCAGGACCTGTGATGTGGGAAGTTAGTCCCTAGCTCTAACCAAAGAGGGGTCGGGTATAAAAGCCAAGGCCGCGCCGGGCCGGGCCGAGCCTACCGAAAATTTTATTTTTTAGTCTCTAGATACAAGTTAGATCACCTTAATTGATCGAATTTCTTATTTTATTTTTGTTTCTATTTTTAGAATTTTATTCCAATCCGCAAAATATCTTGGTATCACCATTACTGATAATCTTGATTGGGGTCAACATATTTCTGAGATTACCTCTAAAGCAACTAGGACATTAGGGTTTCTTAGACGTAATTTGGCTTTTGCACCTAGGCAGACAAAGGGTGTTGCATACAAAACCTTGGTTAGACCTCAATTAGAGTATGCATCACCTGTTTGGCATCCCCATGTTAAAACTCAGGTTCAGCAGGTTGAGAAGGTTCAGAGGACGGCTGCCCGATGGACCTGCAGGTGATGGCGGAACAGAAGCAGTGTTGGTGATATGCTCGATGAGCTGGAGTGGCCATCCTTGGAGGCCCATCGCGAGCAGTCCTCTTTAACCTTCTTTTATAAGATACACTCTGACACAGTGTCTCTTAATAAAGATAAATACTTGACCCCTGTGACTACTTCAACTCAAACAAGGGCATCAAAACTAAACAACAGTCAATATCGTAGGTACCAGGCCTATAGTGATGCCCTGAAGAATTCTTTCTTCCCTAGAACTATTCCTCAGTGGAATAGTCTTCCCTCCTCTGTGGTAAATGCCAAAACTGCAGAGGAGTTCAAAGCCCGCATGGTGTAGATTGGGATCCAGAGGTGTGCGTTTTAGTACACCTCTGAAAGCAGATTGTAAATAGTTTTAAGAACTCATCCAGTGGGTGTGTTTGTTTTATTTTTTTTTGCTAAATTCTAAATTTAGCGCACCACCCAACTGAGGTAATGGCCAAGTTTGAGTATATGAAGATAGATAGAATTACCTTATTAAAGGAAACGACCGAAAAGGACCGAAAGGGAAGGCACACAACGACCGAAATGTTCCGAATCGAATGACGACCCATGTTGTTCAGTGACATCAGACTGGACAAATTTGTATATGCGACGTTGTTTTAATGATTGGTCAAGGACTTCAGGGTTTTACGACGTTGATTCGACGTCGTTAAAACGGCACTGTGCTACTTTGTAAGGGAAATAAACAAACTTGACCACCAAACTTTTTTTTCAGAAAAAAGTTTAAAAAATGTTCCCAGCAGGCACTCCAGGTTGAACAAACGTTGAAACAAAGTTGATTCAGCGTTGTGTGCCTGCAGGGTTCTGTTTCCTGTTTACTGCCAGCAGGAGCGGTTTAATTACTGACTGATGATAAGGAGGATTCAGGTTCGATACCTGCTGAGGTCGGCAGCATTCTTTCGTGGATTGAACATGAAATATTTTCTTCAGTCATTCTCTCCCTTCCACTGATTCAAGAAGGGCAGTTGTCAGTTTTTGGAAAAGAATGTGCACTATACTGGTTGCGAGGCGGACCGTCCATGCTAATAAACCCTATTGGTTTCATTGGGTGACAGGGCTTGAGATGTCATTTCATCTCAATGTCGGGAAAAAGTCCCACAAAATTGGAAGCAACTTCTCCAAAATGACCTTTACAGTGTTGACGGGGACGTTTAACCTCAAATCAAACAAACTAACCGCTTACGTATAAGTCTGCTCTTGGAAAGTATGGATAGGTAAAATTTATTATTCGGCAATACACGCCAAATGAGTTTAGTCTTCGCCGAGGCGTTATCTTTGTCTTTTGGCGAGTTATCTGCAGGTATACAAATTGCATAGATTTCGTTGCAACCCTTTCTTTTTAAAGTGACAGGCTGAGATCTAAAAAAATTAGATGAGTCAATTAATGCACTAATCACTTACTGACTGAATCATATTTATAAGCAATAATAATACAATAGGTAAGTATTAAAACATAATTAATATGACTAAAACATGATTAAGAAATATGATGAGTTTCATAAAGCTCTATCTTTAGTTCCTACATGATTCAGATAGTATATTTAAATGCCCTTATCATTTAGGAAGTGTCTGCTGACAGCCGGCTGGCACCAGACTTTTAGGTCTAGTGACAGCCAGCTGTCACCAGACCTAAAAGTCTGCTGACAGCCGGCTATAATATTTACTCAATAATAAGCATATTCTTTTTAACTAAATAACTTATCCTGTTTCATGAGCTACCATACCACTTACAGAATTTTGTTGAACAGTGAAGGATCCAATTATTTCTAATGGGGACTTGTATTTTTGTTCAAACTTTGTGTAACAATGCTGGTATTATTGCAGCTTAGTTCTAAATCAAAAGGTGATTTCTAGGCATACCATCAGCAGAACTTACATGTACAAACTTGAGAAGAATGGTGGGCACACACGTCATCTGGGTTTGAACAGCACTGACAGAACTAGAAATGTGTCAATACGACACAGATGCCCCCGTCTAGGTGCTCACCTCACCCCAAAATGTCATGTGACAACAGTTTTCATCAGACAGCATATCTCGCCTGGAATAGTGTCTTTGAGGTTATTGGCATAGGTGTTTTTGTGGCGGTGGGGTGTATTGCTGATTAAACTTTACAAAAATAACTATGATCATTCCAAATATGGACCTGCACCCGGCCATCGGGCCTTGGAGAAATAAATTGGGCTGCATGGTGCTTCCACGCAAAGCTGAAACTGACCACACGAGTACTGGAAAACCGCTTCGAAGGACTAAGCCTGCCAAGGTAAAGTGGAATGAGTCAGATTGTCCAATGCATATAAGCCTTTTGGTTTCATTGGGCGGCAGGGCTTGAGATGTCATTTCATCTAAATGTCAGGTAAAAGTCCCACATAATTGGAAGCAACGTCTCCAAAATGACCTAAATAAGTGTTGACATGGCTGTTAAACCTCAATTCAAACAAACACATTCCAAATATGGACCCAATCCATCAAATGGTTTGGAAAATATGAGTGCTTAAAAACTAGAGAAAGAGTCACGCATACCCCCGGTCAGCACCACCCTTTGATATATCTTTCAAGCTTTATGTAATATGAATGAAGAAGTCAAGAAGCTATAAGAATCTACAAATGTGCTTGTAAACATGGGTGGGGGAAGGGACATACATCACAAAATCTTTGGACTGGTATGCAACATTGATGCAAGTATCAACTGAGTTTGTCTTAGAGTTTAGAACATACACGCATCTATAAACTTTGTCTTAAAACTTTAACCAAATGTAAAATTTCTGAGTCTGTGACCTTGACTTCAAGGTCACTGTGGGGGTGGGACATGCATCAATGAAATTTTGAGACCAGTATGTAACTTCAATGTAAGTATCAACTATATCTATCAAAGGGTTCAGAAGATAAAATCTCTTAGGAACTTTGACGCAAAACTTTAACCAAGCCAATGTCTCCAAAATTACCTTAATAGTGTTGATGGGGATGTAAAACCGCAACTCAAACAAAACAAAAACTTAAACCAAAATGTTACCGGACAGACTGACACATGGACGGATGGATTGACAAATGGTCGAATGACAGGCTAAAACTATATACCCCCAAAACTTCATATGCCGGGGGTATAATTAGTCTAGCTTCTCAGACATCCCAGAATATAATGTCAGTGTAGGTGAGTGAGTGAGTTTTAGTTTAACGTCCCACCAACAGCTAAGGTCATACGGAGACGGGACCTCGGTTTAAAGACTCATCCGAAAGTCTGGAGAAGCCCTGGATCGATCCTGCGATCCCTGGTTTACAAGGCGAGTAGCATATCCACTGCACCACGGAGGCTTCTATGTCAGTGTAGGTAGAATCAATGCTTTGTTATGACTATCAAGTATGACCAGAATTATATCCCCCAACAAATAGACTTCATGGCCTTGTGGGTAAAAGCACAAACTGTTAATCATTAGGAGGTTCTGCAAGAGACGGTCATGTGGTTTTTATCTGGGAACTCTGGTTATTGCCCACCTCTGATTAACAACCAGCTCAAAATAAGTGAAAATCTTGATAGGGCCATAAAACCAAAACAAAAGGTCCATAGGCCCACTTTGCTCACCAGATCTCAGGTGGGCACTGTCCACTGGCAGCAATATATTTAAACATATGATTTTAATATACCGATTTTAAAGTCTCCCAAACATACCCCCGTACGCCGGAGAACCCATGCCGACACTGTATCTGAAATATTTGTTACCGTATTTTATGAAGTGGCGGGGATGGGGCATGGGCCCAATGAAGCCATGGTTGGTATCACGGAATGCGCCATATCAAAAGGAACAAGAATATATATTGATTAAGGGTGGAGTCTGTACGATTCTTGAGATACAAGGCCTTTTCGGCATCGGAGGGGTTGGGGCATGGCCCCGATGGACACCAGAAAAGCTCTAGATTTTGTTGTCTCTGAATGTGTCTTATCATAAGGACCAAAAATATATTATGGTTTGAGGGTAGGGATTTGAACAGTTTTTGAGATATGAGGCCCTTTTGTGAAATGGAGGGGAGAGGATCCCACAAGTTGGTGTGATTTAATATGTCTAATTATAAGGAATAAGAATGCATATATGATTATGGGTCTGGGATCTGAATGGCTTCTATGATATATGGCATTTTATGAAGTGGAGGGGTGAGGCATGCCCTCAGCACATTGCTGCAGCACAAAGAGACCCTCAGGTTGGTGTGACTGAATGAGTCTTACCATAAGGAATAAGAAAATATATGGTTTAGGAGCGGGGATCTTAATGGTTTCTGAAATATATGGCTTTTTATGAAGTGGAGGGGTGGGCCGGCTGACCCGAACACCCTCTGGGCCCACATGTTAGTATCACTGAATGCGTCTTATCATAAGGAAAAAATTTAATGTGGTTTAGGGATGGGGTAACCTGAACAGTTTCTCAAATATTTCACCTTTTTTGAAGTGGAGGGTCCGGACGTGGCACTCAGGCACACCCGGGAGACCCCTAGGTTGGTTTCACTGAATGTGTCTTATAAGGAACAAGAATATAATTATATGGTTTAGGGGTGCAGATTTGAACAGTTTCTGAGATATTGGATTAACTAAGTGGAGGGGTGGGGGCATGGCCCCAGCACAACCAGGGCATCCCCAGGTTGGTGTCACTGAGTGTGTCTTATCACAAAGAACAAGAATATATATGGTTTGGTGGTGGGGATCTGAATGGTTTCCAAGATACATGGCCTTTTATGTAATGGAGGGGATGGGACATGGTCTTGGCACACCCTGGGGGAACCCCAGGTTGGCATAAAAGTATATGGCTGAAAGAAATTTACTCAAGGAACATTTCTATAAATTTTTTGTCAAAGGCTTGGCAGAAAATGCCATTTTTCTATTTTCCCCATGGAAACTCCAAGTTGCCACAGCAACCAAACTAATGAGCCCATTTTCATATAAAAAAACACAAACTTTCAATCCCCCAGCTCAAAGGTGCTACAGATTAAGTTTGGGCTGAAGTGGCCCAGTAGCTTCAGAGGAGTTGTCATTTAAAAGTGTTGACGTCAGACGATGACAGACAACTGCCTATCCCATAAGCTTCGGCTCTGGTGAGCTGAAAAAAATAACGGGGGGGGGTGAGGATATGTTGTTTTAGGTGCAGATCCTAAATGCATCAGCGACAGCGGGTCGGCATATCCTGATTTAGGCACTATATCTCCTGAACCTATGGATGGATTGTGGATTTGTGACCAATCTTACATGGTTCACTAGGAGGGGGAAATCAGTCATGTTTTGGGTTTAAAAGGCACATGCCCCTAAAATCTGTCAACTTTGGACAAAAAATGGCTTGTCTGCACCATATCTCATGAAGAAATTAATGGATTTTGGTCCAACTTTTCAATATACCAGCAACAAAAAATTTAATTAGACTTTGGTGACCTTGTCCTAATTTTATAGGTCATAGGCTCCAGAAAACTTGATTTTCAGCCAAAAATTGGTTTTCTGCACCCAAGCTCATGCCCAATTGATGAATTTTAACCAAACTTTATACATTTCTAGTTCTATAATTGGAACCAGACATATGGTGAAGATAAGAATATGAAAATGTACTTAGTATTGAAGAAATATTATTGCTGGCTGTCAGCAGACTTTTAGGTCTGGTGACAGCCGGCTGTCACTAGACCTAAAAGTCTGGTGCCAGCCAGCTGTCAGCAGACCTCGCCTATCATTTATCTGACATTGCCGTCCGTTGCGGTTCATTACGACGTGGCCTACATAAAACCACCAAAAATACGGTTATTACAGATACGAAAAGGATTTGACTGGAATTATTACAATAAAAGGTTTAGAAAATACTTATTTGTGGTTGTCATGTACATTTTTTCACACATTCATGTCGATTTCATTCAAATTCGATCAAAACGCATGATAAAAACCGCCTTGGCTTTTATACCCGTAAATATTTGCAAAATTGCAATAAAACAACAAAAAATAGGGCACCAAAGAGAACAAAAATTATGCTGAGTATCACAATTGATACAATTAACATTATCATATTAAAATTTACCACTAATATTTCTTCTTCGGTTAGAATTCCGAAAAATAAAATCTTCGGATTGGCAATTTTTGGCTCGGCGGCTCGGCCCGGCCCGGCCCGGCCTTGGCTTTTATACCCGACCCCAAAGAGGTAAATTTAGCTACACAATCATCAGCACCTTCAGCTGTCGAAATAATCGAATCGGGAAGGGCATTCCAATCTCTAATGGTTCTGGGGAAGAACGACTCTTTATAAATGTCAGTTCTTGCGCTAAGGGTCTGAAACGCCAAGGAATGGTGATTTCTACAGTGTCTAGCTGGGGGAACAAGGTCATCTGTTGGAATGCTGGCAGCACCCTTTAGACCTTTGTATAAAAGGATTAGCCTACTGTCTTTTCTCCTTTTCTTGAGAGACTCCCATTTTAATTTTCCAAGTATTCCAGTCATGCTCCCAGTTTCAAAGCAGTAATTGCCTGTTACAAATCTAGCAGCTCTATTCTGAACTTTCTCGATTTCATCGTTAAGGACCACTCCACTGGGGTCCCAGATACAACTACCATATTCCAAGATTGGGCGAACAAGACCTTTATATGCTGCCTCTTTTACATCCTGAGGGCACTGATGAAGATTTCGCCTCAGGAAACCAAGCATTCTATTTGCCTTAGTACACATGTTGCTAATATGAGTATTCCATCTCAAGTTGTGTGAGATTGTCACTCCAAGGTATTTAATGGAGTCCACATTCTCGAGGACCGTTCCCTCTAAGGTGTAAGAAGCCTCAACTTTATTAGATCTCTTCCTAGTTATCTGCATAATATTGCATTTAACTGGCTGAAATCTCATGCCCCATTTACGTGCCCAACATCCTAATCTATCTATGTCCGCCTGAAGTTTCAATGAGTCATCTGTATCTCTAATTTCCCGGTAACAAACACAGTCATCTGCGAACAGTCTTATTTCTGAGTCAATGTCAGTGGAAATATCATTGATGTACAGGGAGAACAAAAGTGGACCAAGAACGGTCCCTTGCGGGACTCCAGACAAAACTGGAGCCCACTCCGAAGATTCACCATTAACAACAACCCGCTGTTTTCTGTAGCAAAGAAAGGAATCTATCCATTTGAGGGTCTTTCCCCCAATTCCATAACAAAATAACTTAGATTTAAGTAGTTCATGAGGAGGGGTGTCAAAAGCCTTCTCGAAGTCCAGAATAAATGTGTCCACCTGTCCCCCTTTGTCCAAGATTTTTGCCCAGTCATTAATTACTGTGCTTAGCTGAGTTTCACAACTGTGCCTTTTCCTAAATGCATGTTGTCTGTCTGACAAAAGTTTATGTTCGTCCAAGTGGGCCATGATGTTTGAGCAGACTATATGTTCCAGCAATTTACACAGAACACAAGTCAGAGACACAGGGCGATAATTACGGGCAAGAGCCCTATCTCCTTTTTTGAAGAGTGGACAAATGTTTGCTAAGAGCCATTCTTTGGGGATTTCACCCGTATCAAGAGACTGTTGAAACAAGTGTGCAAAAACTGGACCCAACTTGTTTGCTAGTTCCTTCAGGACTCTAGGATGAAGCTCATCAGGTCCTAAGGCCTTACTGGGGTTTAAGCCTTGAAGTAATTTGATCACTCCTGCAGCTGTCACAACAATATTATTCATGAATGGGGCCGATCTTCCAGTCAATGGAACCTCCGTGAACTTAGTTTTATTAAATGCATCATTGAATTGACCAACTAGTTCATCTGCCCTTTCAGAGTCTGATTCAGCAACCCCGTCCCCTCCTCTTTTATTAAGGGGCGGGATACCTTGCCTATCTTTCTTCTGGCTATTAATATATCTGTAGAAGTCTCTGGGATTTGCCTTTACATCACCTACCAAGTTATTCACATACAAATCATGCTGATTTTTTATATCAGTCTTGATTTCACGTCTCAAGTTTTCAAATTTTGTCCGGAGTTTACCACTTCCCGTCTTTTTTGCCTTTGCATGAATCTTATTCCTTCTGCGAATTTTCCTTCTTATTCTCATGGCCTGAGTTCGGATTGTTTGCCAGGTTTGTGCTCTATGTCCATATTGGCATTATATCTAATTGGCAGTGGCTAGAGATACGGATCCGTATCTCTAGTCTGGGAGGCTAGGGATACGGATCCATATCTCTAGTCTCGGAGGCTAGCATTTTCAAATAGGCCTGGCTAGAGGTACAGGTTGATAAGACTGATAATTGTTCCAAACAGAGATACCATTGCTATTTTGACGCAATTAGTAAAGTAGCATAACTCTATGAAGGTGATAGGTGGAAAAAGTAATATGAATTCTGAAATGGGACAGGACCAATGGCAATCCTGTGTTGTATGATTATTATTATTAGCTTTATATGTTGTATTTGATTATCATTTTTCGACCTGTCCTGTTAGACTATGGATGAGTAAAATATATCAGAATAAAAGTTGAATTTTGAATGTCATATTCATATTTGTGCCATCCATAGCTTCCGGCCAGCACCAAACGGGGAGGTACGATTAGGTCTTGCTGCAAAGAACAGATGAAACTAGTTACAAGAGTTGTTTACAGCCATTTGCAAGCCATTTTTTTTTTCTTATTTTTTCTTTTTTCTTTTGAATTCTTTTCTTTATATTCATCATATAGCTAGAAAGCAAGGGCGCTGACCAGCCTGCACATATGCGCATTCGATCTGTGTCTCTGCCGTCTTTATGCTTATTTAGAGTTAGGAAAAATTACAGCCAACATACGAGAAAAAGGTGATCTGATCTGTTATGCTTACCTCACCATACCCCCTCGCATCCCACATGTATCATGTAAAACTTGGGTTTACAGGGATGCACATTTTTTTTTTAATATTTGCTCTAAAACATAGATTGTTGGTACTCTAACGTGTACCCACAATCTATATTTTGAGCAAAAAATCAAAATATTTCAACTGAACTGTAAATTGGCATTTTTACAGCCATTAAAATTCGTAGATAGTATTAAATTTTTTCGAACCTTTGCTCAATGATAAGTAGGCCTACCAATTTTTTCTTGGGTTGGCTAATTTAACAATGATATTAAATAAAAAAGATAAAGAAAAGAAAATATGACAAAGAAAAAAGAGTGAAGACAAAAAAAGAAAAGAAAAAAGAAATAAGAAAAAAAGGAAAAAAAGAAAAAGAAAGCAACAATGGCTGGCAAATGGCTGTAAACAACTCTTGGAATTAGTCAGTTCATCTGTTCTTTGCAGCAAGACCTAGTCGTACCTCCCCGTTTGGTGCTGGCCGGAAACTATGGATGACGCAAATATAATTCATATGATGCAATAAATTATAGGTAATATGACATTCAAAATTCAACTTTTATTCTGGCATATTTGACTCATCCATAGGCTAACAGGACAGGTAGAAAATACACATATAAAGCTAATAATAGTAATAATAAAACAACACAGGATTGCCATTGGTCCTGTCCCTTTTCAGAATTCATATTAATTTTTCCACCTTTCACCTAAGTAGAGTTATGCTTGTTTCCGTCAAAACAGCAATGGAATCTCTGTTTGAAACAATTATCAGTCTTATCAAACTGTACCTCTAGCCAGGCCTATTGGAAAATGCTAGGGATACAGATCCGTATCCCTAGCCTCCGAGACTAGAGATACAGATCCGTATCCCTAGCCTCAGAGACTAGAGATACGGATCCGTATCTCTAGCCACTGCCTATCTAATTTTCTCATAACTCCGTTCAATCTCATAACTCCGTTCAGCCTCTTCTTCTTCTTCCTATTCAGTACAGGGCCCACTCTGGAGCATTGTCGTACTTTGACTATTTACAAGGTTGTGGTGAGGCACAAAAAAGTGGCATTAAAAAACTGGTGCAGGTTAAAGATCTCTAAAAACAGTTCTGTACAGGCTAGTGAAGGCTTGCCAGACCCCTCTTGAAGCCCTCAAGGGTCTCTGACATGGCGATGGCCTCTTGGAGGTTGTTCCAAAGTCTGATGCCCGAGGGGAAGAAGGAGTGCATGTAGACGTCTGTTCTGCATTATGGCACAAGGTAGCAGAGATTGTGACCTCTAGTTCTACAGATAGAACGTCAATGGCCCTATTTACATTTTTGTTTATATCGGACGTTTTCATTTTTATTTATAGTTGGCCGTTCGGGTAGTCAGTGAAAACAAAAAATGAAAATATCCGTATAAAAGCGTAAAAAATAAAAGTCAGGCTACCCGAACTCTCATGTATGGGAGTATGTGACCTCTTGTACATGTCCCAGTGGGATAAAGCAATCATGAAGCTGGGATGTCAGCTAGTCCGTAGGTGACCCCGTACATCATCACCAGTTTACCATCTTGGCGCCGCTGTTGGAGTGATGACCAGTTCAGGTCCTGTATCATCTGGGAGGTGCTACTTGTGGTATGGTAGTCACCTTTCATGAACCGGGCCGCTCGAGGTTGTACCACCTCCAACTGCTGTATGCATGACATGGTGTGTGGAGCCGATGCTGATGCAGCATAGTCCATTATTGGCCTCACCAAGCTTTTATAACACTGGGCCTTTACATCCTGGGGACAGCTGAAAAGGTTCTGTCGCTGTTGTTTGCCTTCTTTGTGGTAGCATCCACATGGGCTTTCCATGAGAGATCCTCTGAGATGACAACACCAAGGTACTTCCCTGTCTTGGTAATAGTTAGCTCATGGTCATAGATTTTGTAGGAGGCTTCAATCAAGTTCAATGGGATTTCTCCTTTTGGTCACCCTGACTACTTCACATTTGCTGGGATTGAAAGACATCTGCCAGTCCTGTTCCCATTGCTGGAGTCCATCTGAAGCTGAGATGCATCACCTAGGCTTGAAATCTTGAGGTACAGGAGGCTATCATCAGCAAAAAGGCAGGCGATGGAGCTAACTTTCTGAGGCAGGTCTTTGATGTAAAGTAGTAATAATAGGGGTTCAAGGACTGTTCCTTGGGGAACCCCCCCCCCCGAGACCACAGGAGCAGATGAAGGTGACTGGCCTTCTACACGGACTTGCTGGCTTCTGTCACGTAGAAAACTTTGGATCCATTGCAGAAGGTTGTCATGTATACCATAGTGTCTGAGCTTGGCGGCAAGGCATTCATTTGGAACTTTGTCAAATGCCTTGCTGAAGTCGAGCAGGATGGCGTCAATCTGCTGGCCTTCATCCATTCCGGCTGCTAAATCCTGGAGTGTCAGTATAAGCTGGCTCTTGCATGACTGTCTCTTAGTCTTAAGAAAACCATGTTGTTGGTCAGACAAAATACCATGGGCCTCGAGGTGCTTCATAACGACTATGCAGGATGTATTCCACCACCTTGCTGCATACTGAAGTCAGTGAGATAGGTCTGTAGTTGGCTGGACTGCTATGACATAGCAGTCCAGCCAACTACAGACCTATCTCACTGACTTCAGTATGCAGCAAGGTGGTAGTATGATCGCCTTTCTTGAAGATCGGAGTCACATACGCCTGTCTCCAGTCTTAGGAGACTTCACCTTGCTGCAGCAAGGCTTGGAAGATGAGAGAAAGGGCAGGAGTGATTTCATCTGCGTAGTCTTTCAAAAACTGGGATAGGATACTGTCTGGGCCGGTAGCTTTATGTGGGTCCAAGTTTTAGAGGAGTTTCTTCACACCTTCACAAGTTATAGTGAACCTTGGCGTTGTTGGGTATGGTTCACCATGCTGGGTAGGTGTGTCTTGTCTTCTGCTGTGAAGGCACTGCTGAACTGATTGTTGAGCAAGGTGGCCTTTATCTTTGGGTCACTGTAAGCTATGCCATCAGTTGACTTCAGAGGTGAGACTCCTCTACTATCGCATCTCTTTGATTTGAAGAATGAGTATAGCTTCCTTGGATTCTTGTCACTGGAGATTGTGTCACGGACATACAAGTTTTAAGCTTGTCTGCATTCGAAGTTCATGTCCTATTGTAGTGGCTTGTAGTAACTGATGTCTTCAGGCTTGCCGGATATCCTTGCTCAACGGAAGGCCCTCTTCTTCCTTCTCGATAGTCTTTTGGCATGTCAAGTAATCCACGGCTGACTGAAGCGACTTGACGACATTTTTAAGGACGTTTTCAGAGATGGTTTGTGAACAGAAAGCCTGAAGTCATCCCAAAGCTGGTTTATGCCAGAGGTTTCTGTGTTGTTTTTCTCAAAGTTGAGGGAAAACTCACGAATGCTTTCACACAGACTTTCAGAGTAAGCATTTTTCCACAGGTGTATCTGTCTGGAGGGTGGTTTGTTCCTGGGAACTTGTGTGCAAGCTTGAACAAATACCACATCATGGTCACTCACACCTGGGAGAGGTTTACACTTCTCTGTCAAGGTATGTCTGTTTGTTAGGAAAATATCCAGCGTATTCTGTCCCCTTGTGGGGAAGTTCATGACTTGTTCTGGACCAATGTCGTATATCAAGTCCAAGAACAGCTGAGTGATAGTAGCAGGGTTGTTATTGCCTGAGATTGTGCTGGTTTGCCAATTTATGTCTGGGAGGTTAACATCTCCAGCTATCCAGACTGTTGCTCTCGGCTCGAAGTTTGCAAGTTCTTTTATGCTAGAACACAGTTTTTCCATGTATGACTGGTCACTACTGGGAAGGCGGTAGAGTGCGCCAACAACAAGGGGTGGTTTACCTGGACAGTCAAATGATGCAGAGGCTAGCTCTGTATTTGTTGACATGTTTATCTCTGTGCCATTGATACAGTCCCGGGCTGCAATCATAACTCCACCGTGATGATCTGTTTGTCTTTTCATGCAACCATGTGATAGCCTTGGGGGAGTACTTCACAAAATCGAAATTTGTCACAAAATGCTTAATATTTTAGGGGTCCTCCAAAATAAGCTCTAACCAGTGGCAAGCATGTGACTGAAAATAAAAAGTATCAGCAACTTAGAATAGTGCACAGTCTAAATAAAATACTCATCATGTATAATATTCATAGAATGAATCTGATTACTTATGATAATCAAATAATTTTGTGTGAACAGAGTTATGAGAACATGCCCCAAACAGGCCCTGCATTCTAGACGGCTGTAGAATAAACAGAAGTGATATTTATTTTCTTAAATCTTGAGGCATTTAGTCAAACTGCAGAAGATTATTCTTGCAAAAAAAATTAAAAGCAGGATTGCTCAACCTTAGGTGAACAGAGTTATGGATTTCCAGGCTACTTGGGTGTCTGTTCAACACTGTTCAAGAGTGGGTTTTAAGAGACCAGTGATCTCGCAACCATACTCAGGATAAGTGAAGTTAAGCCTATCAGCCTATTTTGGTGTTGTTTGCGGTTGTTTCTTGATTTTGTGGGACTTGTATATGACATTGAGATGGAGTGATATTTTTAACTTTTTTGGTTAGAGCTAGGGACTAACTTCCCACATCACAGGTTCTGGTGTATGAATGTCATTTGATGTGTCAGCAGTAACAATTCTGATTCTGATTAAGCCCTACCACCAAAACTAACAAACTGCTATGGTTTGAGGAGTCTGCGATTTGGCACCACTTTCTTGGTTTGACATGTTACCAGTAACAATTCTGATTCTGACTCTTGGGCATGTTTAGACCATAGCGGTTACCAGTACTCGAGTTTCATGCACCAGGAGGGCCCCCACCCATGGGGGCTTAGAGAAATAGATTGGGCTGCGTGATTCTTCCATGCAGAGCTGAAACCGACAGTCCATAAGTACTGGTAAACCACTAAGGGGATCTAGTCAAGCCCAGATAAAGTGGTGCGAGTCAGACCATCCCTATATAAAAACTCTTTTTGGTTTGTTTGGGCGGCATGGCTGGAGATGTAATTGCATCTCAATGTCCGGTAAGAGTCCCACAAAATCGGAAGTACCGTCTATAGTGTTGATGGGGACATAAAAACCTCAATTCTAACAAAATCATACACCAGGGCCTGTGATATGGGAAGTTAGTCCCTAGCTCTTACCAAAGAGGTAAACTTAACTTAGCTGTACTATCCTCAGCACCTGATTGAATAGGGAAGGCCATTCCAATGTCTGATGGTCCAAGGGAAGAGAGAATCTTTGTAAATGTCAGTTCTTGCATTAGGGGTCTGAAATGCGAATGAATGATGATTTATACAGCGCCTAGCTGGGGGAACAAGGTCATCTGTTGGAATGCTGACAACACATTAGATCTTTGTATATAGTATGAGCCTATTGTCGCTTCTCTTTTTCTTGAGAGACTCCCATCTTATCTCTTGTCCTGCTGAGTCTGGATATGCCTTATTGTTACGAGCCAGGCGTAGCAGAAAGAAAAAGCAAACAAGCCTTTTGGAAAATTTTAACAAAATTTATTTACAAGTTAACTTTGACCTGTAGAAGTAAGAAAATTAAATGTACTTAGCTCTGTTATGAAATATCCTGAATGAATCTATTTTCCTTGATCCCACAGAATTCACAATCCAAAATGAAAAGTAATATCCAACACAGAATTTAGAAATAACTTTTCTTAAATGCCCAAACATCAAACTCCAAAGTCTGACTCAATGAGAAAAATCAAGCTCTTTTATAGACCCTAAGATTTCTCTAGAACATTCCAGAGGGCTGTGGAATAAGATGAGGTAATTTTCTAAAAATAATGCAACCCAGAACTTTCTGGAAGGTTCTGAAGTACTTTCCCTTGTAAACATGTTGTTTACAAAAATGAAATTAATCTGTGACTCAGTTTTCTAGAATCTTCTATAAGAAGATTAACAAGATATTTATAGCACTATTAGGTCACAGTGGGGTGCAAGTGGGAATCAGAAAAATAAATTCTTATGCATAACACTCCCCCTCTTCGAGGAAAAGAAAGATTTATGTAATAAAGCTTTCTTTTGCTTTAAGAATAATAAAATATTGAGCATAGCATATAAAATTACATGTATCTACAATCCACTTTAGTAGGAAAGAAAAACACAACTCCTGACACTGCTCAAGCTCTTGAAAGGGCATCAGGGATAATGTTATCTCTCCCTCTGATATGTCTTATGTCTAAATTATACTCTTGTAGCATAAGACTCCACCTGAGCAACCGCTGATTTTTGTTTTTCATTTTATGTATGAAAGTCAGTGGATTGTGATCACTGAAAACAACAATCGGTGCAGTAGTAGGGGTAAGATAAACTTCGAAATGTTGCAGAGCAAGAATCAGAGACAAGCACTCTTTCTCTATGGTAGAGTAATTTCTCTGATGCTTATTAAACTTTTTGGAAAAGTAGCAAACTGGATGATCCACACCATTTTCATCTTCCTGCAACAAAACACTACCTGCACCTACGTCACTAGCATCTACAGCTAGCTTAAACTCCTTTTCAAAGTTTGGTGCTAAGAGAACTGGTTCACTCTTGAGTATGGCTTTAAGTTTATCAAAAGCATTTTGGCATATTGCATTCCAATGGAATTTTGTTCTTTTGCTGAGCAAATTTGTCAAAGGCTCAGCAATGACAGAGAAATTATTACAGAACTTTCTGTAATAACCAGCCATACCAAGAAATCGCATCAGCTGTCTTTTGCACGTGGGTACGGGAAAATTTGAGATAACCTCAACTTTAGCATCAATGGGTTTCACATGACCTTGACCTACAACATGACCTAGAAATGTCAAACTTGCATGGCAGAATTCACTTTTAGCAAGATTGATTGTCAATTTGGCATTACTCAGTCTATCAAAGAATGCTCGAATAGTCCCAAGATGTTGATTCCACTGGTCGTTGTATATGATAGCATCATCGATATAAGCACTGCAGCCTTCCAGCCCCGCAATTACCATGTTTATTAAGCGCTGAAATGTTGCCGGAGAGTTTTTCGTTCCAAATGGCATGACTTTATAGTTAAATAATCCGTCTGGTGTAGTGAATGCCAAAACCTCCTTTGCTCTATCTGTGAGTGGAATTTGCCAAAATCCTTTCAGAAGGTCGAATTTCGTTATGTATTTGGCATTCCCGATGTTATCAATGCAGTCATCCATTCTTGGAATAGGAAAGCTATCTGTTTTACTTAAGGAATTAACTTTCCTAAAATCTGTACACATACGATATGTCCCATCAGGTTTTGGTACTAGAATACAAGGAGAACTCCATTCACTTTGGCTTGGTTCAATAAAGTCATTGTCTAATAGATACTGAACTTCTTCTTTAAGATATTTTTGTTTCACAGGATTCATCCTGTATGGGTGTTGTTTTACAGGTTTAGACCCATTTATGTCCACATCGTGAAATATTTTGTCTGTCCGTGTTGGAATGTCAGGAAATAATTGTTCATATTCAAAAATCAGCTGTTTCAGTTCATTCCGCTGATTTGGCTCTAGATGTGACAGTTTCTGGTCAAGATTCCGTAGAATGTCAGAATTCTGAAGTTTTGATGATGTGGGATCCGACTTCACCGAATTAATATCCTCACAGTCATTGTCACATGAATTAAGTGGAACAGAGCTAACTAGATTGACTGATGTTAAAGATGTATTGTCCCTATCTATGTACTCCTTAAGCATGTTAATATGACATAGCTGCTTTAGCTTGCGCCTTCCAGGAGTGTTTATTATGTAATTTACGTCACTGATCTTTTTGTCTACAGTGTATGGACCATAATACCTGGCCTGCAACGATTTTCCTGGAATAGGCAAAAGAGCTAGTACCTTATCACCTGGTTTAAAATTCCTTTCTTTTGTCCCTATGTCATATAGCTGTTTCATTTTCCTTTGGGCTGACTGAAGATTGGTCCGAGCAGCCTCACAAGCTTTTGAAAGTCTAGTTTTGAAATCAGACACATACTGAAGTAAATTCAGGGAGGTGTCATCATTGGAGAGAAATTTCTCTTTGAGAAGTTTCAAAGGACCACGAACAGTATGGCCAAATACTAATTCAAATGGACTGAAGCCAAGAGATTCTTGCACAGATTCTCTAACAGCAAATAAAAGGAGATGGATGCCTTCATCCCAATCCTTCTCTGTGTCAAAGCAATATGATCGTATCATGTTTTTCAATGTTTGATGGAATCTTTCAAGGGCGCCTTGACTTTCAGGATGATAGGCTGATGACTTATACTGTACAATGCCAAGTTCATGCATTACTTGTTGAAATATTCCAGACATAAAATTTGAGCCTTGGTCTGACTGAATAGATTTAGGAAGCCCAACAAATGTGAAAAACTTCACTAAGGCCTTGACGATTGTTTTAGTTTTGATATTTCTTAAAGGAATGGCTTCAGGAAAACGTGTGGAAGCACACATAATGGTCAAAAGATATTCACAGCCGGACTTAGTTCTGGGCAAGGGACCCACACAGTCTATAATTATTCGACTGAAAGGTTCATCAAAAGCAGGTATAGGCTGCAAATGAGCCTTAGGTATAGTCTGATTGGGTTTTCCTACCATTTGGCATGTATGGCAGGACCTACAATGCTGAGAAACATCTGATTTTAACCCAGGCCAGTAAAAATGATTAAGAATCTTGTGATAGGTTTTATTTACACCTAAATGTCCTGACATGGGAGTTTCATGTGCCAAGTTTAATATTTGGGAACGGTAAACCCGTGGAACCACTATCTGGTGGTTGACAGTCCACTCGTCTTCTGCTGAGACGTCTGGTGGACGCCATTTTCTCATAAGAATATCATTTTTGACATAATAACAGACTGGGACCTGAGATACTTCCTGCTCATCTAAGGCCCTTTCAAATAAAGGCGAAATTTCAGGATCCTTATGCTGTTCTATAGCTAGTTGAGACCCAGACATTATGTCATGGCCTAGATCTAAAGATGAGTTATTCTCATGAAAATCTGTCTGCTTATCAGGCAGGCTTGAAGACAGAGACCTTGTTATCTCTTCATTAAAAGACTGACCCAAAAAGGTATCAGTTAAATCAAAATCCTGTTTCCCATCAGTTTGCTTGGCCTTACGTGCCATAGCCCTTGTGACTGCACAAGATGGATAAAGATCAGGAATTTCCTGCTCAATGGGATCAGGCGGTTGGTCTATGCAAGGATTAGTAGTCAAAAGTGGGTTTACCACAACCTTATCTCCAGCTAAGTCATTGCCTAGCAACAAATGAACACCTTTAAAAGGTAAAGAAGGTCTAATACCAACAGCCACTGAACCGGATACCAAGTCTGATGACAAATAAACGTTATGGAGCGGAACATTAACAAATCCACATTCCACACCCTGAATAAGGACACTTTGGCCCAAAGAAGTCTTCTCAGAAAAAGGCAGAGTATCTGCAAGAATAAGAGATTGAGAAGCTCCAGTATCTCGTAAGATTTTAATAGGGGTAGGATGGGCATAACTGTCACCATTTAGTGACACAAAACCATCTGATAAGAATGGTTCATAACACTCCATAACTGTATCAGTCTCAGATAATTTGGTATCAGAAAGAGTTTCCTCCCTTACACAAGACTGTGGTTTTGGCCTTATAGAAGTCAAGCCTGTAGGCTTAAGTTCCTCTTGTCTTTCTCTTTCTTTCCTTCGCTTTAATTTTAAACACTCAGAGATCAAATGACCTGTATTTTTACAATAATAACAAACTACTTGAGATTGAGATAAGGGATTCTGGTCTTTGTTTTCACCAGAAGGTTTGGGAAAATTTGGGCTTCTGTTTTCACCAGAAGGTTTGGAAGGATTCTGGCTTTTATTTTCACCAGAAAGTTTGGGCATAGTACTAGATGTATGGCTATAACTACCAGAAGGATTACTGGGATAGAATCTTGGACCTGTCTGTGGATTATAAGGTTTTCGAGGATAAGGCCTGTTCACAAATGAGACTTTATGAGTCAAAGCATAATCATCTGCCAAACGAGAAGCTTCCTCCAAAGTTTCAACCTGTCTCTCATCGAGAAAAGATTTAATGTCTGAATTTATGCACCGTTTGAACTCTTCAACAAGGACGAGCTGTCTAAGTTTTTCATGATCAGAGCCTACTTTTTTAGAAGAACACCACCTATCAAATAGCTGTTCTTTGGTTCGAGCAAATTCTACATGGGTCTGGGAAATTTCTTTTTTGCAATTCCTAAATTTCTGCCTGTAAGCCTCAGGGACCAACTCATATGCTTTAAGAATAAGCTCCTTAACCAGATCATAGTCTGAGCTTTGCTCGACAGTCAGCTGAGTGTAAATGTCACGAGCCTTTCCGACAACAACGCTTTGCAAAAGTAAGGTCCAATGCTCTTTTGGCCATTTTAAATTTTCTGCAACTTTTTCAAAATGCAAAAAATACTTATCTACCTCTTTTTCCTGAAATGGAGGAACTAATCTGATGTGCTTTGTGGCATCAAAGTAACTACCAGAGTCAAAAACAGGGGTATGTTTCACCCTATCTTGACCCTGGAGTTCCATTTCCTTCAATCTTAACTGAAACTGCCTTTCCCTTTCTTTTTCTTCAATACTATATCTCATTTTTTCTTTTTCCAACTCAAGCCGTTCTTCTTTTTCTAATTTTTCTTTCTGAAGGCGTTCCTCCATTTCTCTTTTTTCCCTTTCCATTTCTAATTTTTCCATCTGCATTTGTCTCTGCATTTCTCTTTCTTTTTCCTTTTCTCTTTCTTCCATTTCTAATCTTAACTTCTCTAATTCAATTTGCCTTCCTATTTCAATTTGTCTCATTTGCAATTCAGTATGTGAAACCATAATGAGAGACAAAGCAGATGGATCGAAAAGTTCTTCATCAACAAAAAACTGTACCAAAACATTCTTGATTTCATGTTTTTTCATGCTTGTTTTGACAGCAGTGACCCCATAATGGGAAGCAATATCTAGCAAATCTGTTCTTTTGGCCAGATTAAACAACTCCTGAGTAGGCTGAGCCAAAAAGCTTCTCAAATCAAACGACATGTTTGCTTTTTGTTTGTTTTAAAAAGTATTTATGGAAATACAGATTGAGGTTAATTTTACAAAGTTTTTTTTTCTTCGAAATGACAAGCCCAACGAGAATTTCACATGAAATGACAAGTACTATTTCACCTGAAATGACAGTTCACATGAAATTACAATCCCCTATATGCCTATAGGGAAATACCAATCCTGTGAAGCAACTGCAAAGTCTATTTGATAAGAAATGACAATTACCTGCGTCACATGAAATGTCGGTTTTAAAATGCTTAAAATGGTTTTATCCCGGACGAGCCCCCAATTTCTGTTACGAGCCAGGCGTAGCAGAAAGAAAAAGCAAACAAGCCTTTTGGAAAATTTTAACAAAATTTATTTACAAGTTAACTTTGACCTGTAGAAGTAAGAAAATTAAATGTACTTAGCTCTGTTATGAAATATCCTGAATGAATCTATTTTCCTTGATCCCACAGAATTCACAATCCAAAATGAAAAGTAATATCCAACACAGAATTTAGAAATAACTTTTCTTAAATGCCCAAACATCAAACTCCAAAGTCTGACTCAATGAGAAAAATCAAGCTCTTTTATAGACCCTAAGATTTCTCTAGAACATTCCAGAGGGCTGTGGAATAAGATGAGGTAATTTTCTAAAAATAATGCAACCCAGAACTTTCTGGAAGGTTCTGAAGTACTTTCCCTTGTAAACATGTTGTTTACAAAAATGAAATTAATCTGTGACTCAGTTTTCTAGAATCTTCTATAAGAAGATTAACAAGATATTTATAGCACTATTAGGTCACAGTGGGGTGCAAGTGGGAATCAGAAAAATAAATTCTTATGCATAACATTATCTTTCAAACAATGTACATGTAGATCCAGGTCAGCCATCTGATCAGGATCTTCATTGTTTGCCATTCAGTTTATTAATTTGTTGCAATAATTTGCATCAAGTCATCTGATTGGTTGATAATCAGTAGTGGGTGTGGTATATTTAAATATTCAGCAGGTCTAAGGGGTAAATTTTCCTAGTAATCCATTCTCCCAGTTTCAAAGCAGTAATTGCTTGTTACAGATCTAGCAGCACGTCTATACACATACATTGTAATCTTTATTGCCGAAAAAAAAATGAAGATGGAAAATTGTGATATTTTTAGCTCACAAGAGCCGAAGGCTCCGGGGGAGTTTATAGGATAGGCAGTTGTCCGTCGTCATCTGCGTCAACACTTTCAAACGACATCTCCTCTGAAGCCACTGGGCCGATTGGGCCCAAATTTTATCTGTAGCATCTTTGGGCTGGGGGATTGAAAGTTTGTGTTTTTAGCTCACCTGTCACGTAGTGACAAGATGAGCTTTTGTGATCACTTTTCGTCCGTCGTCAGTGCGTGTGTGCCCAAACTTTTTCTTCAAATGACATCTCCTCCTAAACCACTGATCGGATTTTGACCAAACTTCACAGCAATGATCCTTAGGTGGTCCCCTTTCAAAATTGTTCAAATGGTTCTGGTCCATTGCACATCTGGGTCACAGGAGCTAAAAATATTTTTTTTAAACGAAAACTTTAAAAATCTTCTCAAAAACCACAAGGCCCAGGTCTTCGATATTTGGTATGAAGCTTCATCTAGTAGACCTTGTCATATCCAGTCTATGACGTAACATTAATAACGTCGGTAGCTAGGTTACTTGACTTCATGTTCATATTGCAGTTCTACCGTTACACATCTAACTGATCGAGTTGTTTATTTTACTTTACTAAGCGTAAGGGCTTAGGCCCTTTTGCAAGATATTACATTGGCGACGAGGAAAAAGGAAAGGTGGGGAAAAGATGAAAGATAAGCAGAAGATAATAAAGATAAGAAGAGAAATCGTCCTGGAGATAAGAAGGACGAGATATAGGAAAGGTGGGGAAGAAGAGATGAAAGATAAGCAGAAGACAGATAAGAAGAGAAATCGTCCTGGAGAAAAGAAGGACAAGATATAGGAAAGGTGGGGAAGAAGAGATGAAAGATAAGCAGAAGATAATAAAGATAATAAGAGAAATGGTCCTGGAGAAAAGAAGGACGAGATATTGGAAAGGTGGGGAAGAAGAGATGAAAGATAAGCAGAAGATAATAAAGATAAGAAGAGAAATGGTCCTGCAGAAAAGAAGGACGAGATATAGGAAAGGTTAGGAAGAAGAGATGAAAGATAAGCAGAAGATAATAAAGATAAGAAGAGAAATCCTCCTCGAGAAAAGAAGGACGAGCTATAAGCAAATATCAGATATGCTACAGCGCCAAGGCACTGGGAAGTAGCAGAGAACACGCAAATGTTAAAAAAAAAACAGATTATTATTGACAGCTACGGCACCCAGACGATGCGAAGTAGCAGCAAGCATGCAGATGCTCACTGGTATGATTATGACCACAGAGGCAGCGAAGTTGAAGCAGCTAAGTTGCTGCAAAGGCGCCTAGTAGAGGAAACTGAGCAGTCAGTGACAATTTCTGTAGCTTAAGCGGAGAAGCTAAAGCAGTGGAATTACAGAAGTATAATTCTGACGATGTAGCATAGACACACTGAAGGTGAGAACCAGTGATCTCTTGTTCAGAGAAGCTAGTGCAGACAGGTGATAATCCTAAATTGCAAACTCTTGAAAGAAAGGGAGAAATGTCATATCCAGTCTATGACGTAACATTAATAACGTCGGTAGCTAGGTTACTTGACTTCATGTTCATATTGTAGTTCTACAATTACACATCTAACTGATCAAGTTGTTTATTTTACTTTACTAAGCGTAAGGGCTTAGGCCCTTTTGCAAGATATTACAAACCTCAACCAAGATTGCTCAAATTATAGCCCTGGGAACCAAAAATGCCCCCGCTCCGCGGGCCTTTGGTTTTACATAGGCTTATATAGGGAAAATCATTAAAAAATCTTCTCTGAAACCACAAGGCCCAGGTCTTTATTATTTGGTGTGAAGCTTAACCTGGTGGACCTCTCCTAAGATTGTTCAAATTATAGCCTTGGGGCCAAAAATGCCCCCGCCCCGGGGGCCTTTGGTTTTACATAGGCCTATACAGGGAAAATCTTTAAAAATCTTCTTCTTTGAAACCGCAAGGCCCAGATCTTTGATATTTGGTGTGAAGCTTCATCTAGTGGACCTCTACCAAGATTGTTCAAATTATAGCCCTGGGGCCAAAATGCCCCGGCTCCAGGGGCCTATGGTTTTACGTAGGCTTATATAGGGAAAATCATTAAAAAATCTTCTTCTCTGAAACCGCAAGGCCCAGGTCTTTGATATTTGGTGTGAAGCTTTACCTGGTGGACCTCTACTAAGATTGTTCAAATTATGTCCTTGGGGCCAAAAATGCACCTGCCCCGGGGGGCCTTTGGTTTTACATAGGCTTATACAGTGAAAATCTCTAAAAATCTTCTTCTCTGAAACCACAAGGCCAAGATCTTTGATATTTGGTGTGAAGCTTCATCTAGTGGACCTTTACCAAGATTGTTCAAATTATAGCCCTGGGGCCGAAAATGGTCCCCCCCCTTGGACCCTTTGGTTTTACATAGGCTTATACAGGGAAAATCTTTAAAAATTGTCTTCTCTGAAACCGCAAGGCCCAGATCTTTGATATTTGGTGTGAAGCTTCATCTAGTGGACCTCTTTCAAGATTATACAAATTATAGCCCTGGGGCCGAAAATGGTCCCCCACCTTGGACCCTTTGGTTTTTTTTTCATAGGCTTACATAGGGAAACCTTTAAAAATCTTCTTCTCTGAAACCACAAGGCCCAGGTCTTTGATATTTGGTATGAAGCTTCACCTAGTGGACATCTACCAAGATTGTTCAAATTATAGCCCTGGGGCTAAAAATGCCCCTGCCCAGGGGGCCTTTGGTTTTACCTAAGTTTATGTAGGGGAAATCTTTAAAACTTTTCGTCTCTGAAACCGCAAGGCCCAGGTCATTGATATTTGGTGTGACGCTTAATCTAATGGACCTCTACCAAGATTGTTCAAATTATAGCCCTTGGGCCAAAAATGTCCTAGCCATGGGGGCCTTTGGTTTTACATAGGCTTATATTGGTAAAATCTTTAAAGAAACTTCTTCTCAGAAACCACAAGGCCAAGGTCTTAGATATTTGGTGTGAAGCTTCATCTATTGGACCTCTATCAAGATTGTTCAAATTATAGCCCTGGGACCAAAAATGCCCCCAACCTGGGACCCTTTGGTTTTTCAAAGGCTTAATTAGGGAAAATATTTAAATTTTTTCTTCTCTGATACCACAAGGCCCTGCTCTATGCTATTTGATATGAAGCTTCAGCTAGTAGACCTCTACCAAGATTGTTAAAATTATAGCCCTGGGGCCAAAAATGCCCCCACCCCTGGGGCCTTTGGTTTTGCATAGGCTTATACAGGGAAAATCTTTAAAAATCTTCTCCTCTGAATCAGCAAGGCCCAGATCTTTGGCATTTGGTGTGAAGCTTCATCTAGTGGACCTCTTTCAAGATTGTTCAAATTATAGCCCTGGGGCCAAAAATGCCCCCACTCCGGGACTCTTTGGTTTTTCATAGGCTTATATTGGGAAAGCCTTTAAAAATCCTCTTGTCTGAAACCAGAAGGCCCAGGTCTTTGATATTTGGTATGAAGCTTCATCTAGTGGACCATTACCAAGTTTGTTCAAATTATAGCCCTTGGGCCTAGAATGTACTGGATACACTAATTCTCAGGTGAGCGATTCAGGGCCCTCTGGGCCCTCTTGTTTATGAAAATCGGCTCATTAGTTTGGTTGCTAGGGCAACTTGTAGTTTCCATAGACTTATAATGGGGAAAATTGAAAAATGGCATTTACTGCCAAGCCTCTGCAGATATTTTGACAAAACTTGCATAGAAATGTTCCATAGGCAGTCTACTATCTGCCGTATGACTTTAGGCCTTCTGCTCGTTTTCATTGGTTGCCATGGAAACCAAAATGCAAAAAATAGAATAAAAAATACTTAAAAAATCATCTCCTCAGAAACCATATGCTCTAGGAGGCTGAGACTTTATGAAAATAGTCACCATATTTGCCTTTACAGGTTTTGTGTTTTTTTATGAAATTTGGTATTTTAGTTTTGTTGCTATGGCAACTTAGAGTTTCCATTGACTTATTATGGGGAAAACTGAAAAATGGCATTTACTGCCAAGTCATTGCAGATATTTTGACAAAACTTACATAGACATGTTCCTTTAGTAAATTTCTCACAACCATATGCTTTTATGTCAACCTGGGGGTCCCCTAGGTTGTGCCGGGGCCGTGCCCTGCCCCCTCCACTTCATAAAATGCCTTATATCTCAGAAACCTTACAGATCCCAACCCCTAAACCATATATATTCTTGTTCCTTATGATAAGATGCATTAAGTGACACCAACCTTGGGGTCCCCCGGGATGTGCCGGGGACATGCCCTGCCCCCTCTATTTCATAAAATGCCATTTATCTCAGAAACCATTCAGATCCCCACCCCTAAACTATATATATTCTTGTTCCTTATGCTAAGATGCATTAAGTGACACCAACCTGGGGGTCCTTCAGGATGTGCCGGGGACATGCCCCACCCCCTCCACTTCATAAAATGCCATTTATCTCAGAAACCATTGAGATCCCCACCCCTAAACCATATATACTTTTGTTCCATATGATAAGATGGACTCAGTGACACCAAACTGGGGGTCCCCCGGGATGTGCCGGGGCCATGCCCCACCCCCTCCACTTTATAAAAGGCCCAATATCCCAGTAACCTCACAGATCCCCACCCCTAAACCATATATATTCTCGTTCCTTATGATAAGTCGCATTCAGTGACACCAACTTGGGGGTCCCCCGGGATGTGCGGGGGCCATGCCCAACCCCCTCCACTTCATAAAAGGCTAAATATTCCAGAAACCTTACAGATCCCAGCCCCAAAACCATATATATTCTTGTTCCTTATGATAAGACACATTCAGTGACACCAACCTAGGGGTCACCCAGGGTGTGCCCGGGCCACACTCCACCTCTCAACTCACAAAAGACCATCTATCTGAGAAACTGTTCAGAGCCCACCCCTAAACCATTTATATTCTTGTTCCTTATGATAAGACGCAAACAGTGACACCAGCATGGGGGTCCCCCGGGGTGCCACGGGCCATGCCCCACCCCTTTACTTCATTAAAATCCATATATCTCAGAAAACTTTCAGATCCCCACCCCTAAACCATATATATTCTTGTTCCTGATGATAAACTCCACTTAATAATAGGCCATATATCTCAGAAACCATTCAAATCCCCATCCTATAATCACATATATTCTTGTTCATTGTTATTAGACACATTCAGTCAACCCTGTCTTGGGGGGTCCGCAGGGGCCATTTCTCTCCCTTCCACTTCATAAAAGGGCCTCATATCTCAGAAACCGTTCAGATCCCCACCATTTAACCATATATATTCTTGATCTTTATTATAAGACATATTCAGTGACAACAATCTTTGACTTTTCTGGGATCTGCCATGTCCGAATCCCTCCATTGCTTAAAAGGCCTTACCAGGGTACGTCTCAGGAACCATACATATCCCCACCGCTAAACCATATATGTCTCTGTTCCTTTTTATAAGACCCATTTAGTGACACCAATCAGGGCTTCATTGGGCAGTGCCCACCTGAGCTCTGGTTTATGAAATTTGGCTCCTTGTTTTGTTTGCTAAGGCAAGTTAAGAGTTTCCATTGACTTATAATGGGGAAAATTGAAAAATGACATTAATGCCTCTCAAGATATTTTGTCAAACTTTCATAGAAATGTTTCTTTAATAATGTTCTTTTTGGCCTATTGCCACAGATGGGAAATTGTCAATTGTCATCTGTTGTCTTCAAGCGACATCAGACCTCTGAAGCCACTAGTCTGATTGGGTCGAAATTTTATCTGTAGCAGCCTTGGGAGCAGGGCTTCCATGGTTAATTAAAATACATTGCTGCCAGTGGGCAGTGGCCCCCTGAGCTCTGGTGAGCATTGTGGCCCATGGGCCTCTTGTTCTATTTCTGCTTAAAATATAAATTGTGTGTGCCCGTTTGAACCGCCTCGTTGAGGCGGTTCTAACTAGTACCCACAATCTATATTTTAGAGCAGAAATAAGGTTTACTCCTGTAAACTCCAGTTTCGCTGTATAAAAGTGGGGATCAAGGGGATCAAAATTATATAGGCGTGTTTTCATGATGTCTATTCTGAACTTTTTCAATTTCTTCATTGAGGACCACTCCATTGGTGTCCCAGATACAAGTTCTTTTAAATCCTGAGGACACTGCTGAAGATTTCGCCTCAGGAATCTTTCCTGGTGTATGAATGTCATTTGACGAGTCAGTAACAATTTTGATTTTGAATCATGCATCCTATTTGCCTTAGTACACATAATGCTTATGTGTGTATTTCATTTCAAATCATGTGTGATTGTCACACAAGGGATTTAATGGAATTGTCATTCTCGATGATTGTTCCATCTAAGGTGTAAGAAGCCTCAATTTGCTTCGTTATCTTCCTAGTTGTCTGCATAGTATTGCATTTAATGGGCTGAAATCTCATGACCCATTTTCTTGCCCAACATCCTAGTCTGTCTGTATCGTTCTGAAGTTTCTATGTGTCCTCTGCCTCTGTAATATCTGGGTAGCAAACACGAAATCTGCAAACAGTGTTATAGAGGAAATATCATCACTGTACAGGGAGTATAACATTGGTCCAAAAACAGCCCATTGTGGAACTCCAGACAATACCGCAGCCCACTCAGAAGATTCACCATTAACAACAACTCTCTATTTGTAGTTTGTTTGGGCGGTAGGGCTTGAGGTGTCATTTCATCTCAGTTTCGGGTAAAAATCCCATAAAAATGACCTAACAGTGTTGACTCCCAATGATGATCAGTGATTTATTGTTAGGAGAAACATGTAGAAGTAAAACCTAATTTCATACAATACAAAACAGCTCTGCGCGGAAGCATGCAATGCCATGCAGCCCATTCTATTTTTCTAAGCCCCGATATAGGCAGGGATGCTTGTTCACCCGTTGGAAACTGACTACAGTCGAACTTCAATGGCCCGAACACCTTTGGGACCTCGAAAATCTGTTCGAGACAGGGATAGTTCGAGCCACTGAGGTAACTGTCAGGAGGCATAACGAGATACTTTTAGACATCTTTTCGGTGTTCTATAATGAATATGTATGCTGTGTGTACTCATTAGAATCGCCTCATCGAGGCGATTCTAATGCGTACACACAGCATACATTTGCAAGATAAAAGACTAAAATCGCCTTAATTATCCCCCCACTATTTCTTATATAGAGGATATCGCCAGGGGCTCAAGAATGGGTTCGACTTATCCATGGTAAACGAGCCATCGGGGTTCGAGCCATCGATGTTCTACTGTACATGTAATAGAACAGACCTGGATGATGGAAATCAGGAGTGCAGGATTGTGAAAGAGAAACTCTGTAAAACTAGAAAGTGTTGCTCATTACCGGTACTTGGCTTTTAACCCTTATCTTGCTGAATATTCATTTAAGCCACACCCATTTCTGTCTATCAGCCAATCAAATTACTTGATGTTATTTATTGCTACAAATTCATACGATGAATGCCAAACAGTGTAGATCCTGATCAGATGGCTTCTTCAGAAGCCATCTGATCTGGATCTGCACTGTTTCCGAAGATAGGGGTTGTCATGAACAGCAAGATAAGGGTTTAGAGGAAGCTTGGGAACAGATGCTTTGAGGCCTGTTCTATTAAATTAACCTTTTTTATACCAAATGGAATCTTCCTCCTTATATATAGCATGAGTCCATTTCAAAATTTAGGGGTGTCAGGTTGTGTTTTCTTCAAAATTTATTAGGAAAATGACTGAACTTTTTGCAAACAGTGGAGGCCCTGATCAGACGCCGCATTCTGTGGCATCTGATCTGGGCCTGCACTGTTTGCCAGGGTACCCGTTTTGTGGTTTCTGGTACCAAATGGGTCAAGCTTGGCTGGAAAAAACCTGGCCTAAGGTTTCGCTGCAAACTCCAGAAATGGATAGAATTAAGGTGTAACTATACCAAATTTAGTGCCACAGAGGCCTTTCTGATATTTAATCTCTTCATCAGTGTGTCTCAACCCCAAAGTTTTGAAACTGAATCAATGTGAGGAATGTGAAAAATGTGAGGACTGGAAATGGTTTCATTCCTCTTGTTCTGAATTGGATTATTATGCGGCCTGCGGGCTGTGCAGGGCTGTTCTGAATGATCACGAGGCAGTTCAATGTGAAATGTGGATTCTTACAGATTGTGCATTCCTTTCAGATGCTGAGTATGGAAAATTGGTAAATTTCAACAGTTCATGGATTATGCCCAAAGTGGGAGAGTTTCAGTTTTTCCAACTCATTCTTCAATGAATATATAGAACTGGATAAGTGAAATGTCCCAAGAAAAGGGAGTTAAATCTCAAACTACTGACACAACTAAGTCGAAATTTGTAAAAGCTTTAAATACTTGAACTTTTAGCTTTCCTTACACACCAACAACATATTGTGGCTCTTGAAGAAACTATAACGTCTAAGCTGTTCCGAGAAACTTGTCAGTACGGATAGAAACTCTCATGGTTGTGGGGTGATGCTGCTCATTCACAGAGACATCTCTCACATGTGAGTCATAGCCCTGATTTGGTCTTGGTTAACCCTTTTTGTACCAAATGGAATCTTCCTCCTTATATATAGCCTGAGTCCATTTCAAAATTTAGGGTTGTCAGGTTGTGTTTTCTTCAAAATTAAACTGGAAAATGACTGAACTTTTTGCTAACGATGTAGGCCCTGATCAGACGCCGCATTTTGCGGCATCTGATCTGGGCCTGCACTGTTGGCCAGTTACCCGTTTTGGGGTTTCCGGTACTAAATGGGTTAAGGGGTTTACAAACAAAACTTACCATTGCATAGCAAGTTTGTATCAACCATCAAATAGCACAGTTGAAAACAGTTGTTTAGAGACTTGTCCTGGGCAATGGATTTGTCAGGCCCTGCCTCTTGATCTTGACATATATTTCATGCTCCATTGACTTTGTCAGATTATACCATAACCCTTTGAATTTCTGCAACTAGAGTGTCTAGAACCTTCACATTTCATGCATGTTTTTTTTCTTGACATAATGACTCAGCATACACCTTGACCTAATGACCTTGACTTTATGTTTTTCTGTTCAAATGCAGCCTAATTATATTTGTTGTTTTCAGGTAAAATTGTACCAGATCATCATTTTAAGGGGAATGTTAACACCTGGCACTCACTTCAACCTGGGGTCTGTTTGTGCTGGGGCAATGTGCTGATGCCATGGCCCACCCCTTGGCTTTCCTGGGGTCTGCCAGGGCTTTGCCCCTACCCCTCCACAGCTTAAAAGACCTTATATTTCAGGAAGTGTACAGATCCCCACCCCATGACCATGTAATTCTTGTTCCTTATGATAAGTTACATTCAGTGATAATGTAACGGTTATGGATAAATACCACTTCTACAGCCTTGCTGTAGGAGCCGGCTCTTTTAGCGACGCTGGTAGAGTGGTTGGCTTATTCGCGAAGTTAAGCAACGGATAACCCGGTTAGTACCTGGATGGGTGACCGCGTTGCTTAATTTCGTGGACGACCAGGTACACGCTACAATACCAACTGGGCTCTGTTGGGTCCATGCCCCACCCCTCCACTTCATGAAAGGCCTAATATTTCAGATACAGAGTCCACATGGGTGCTCATTTGGAAATGGAGGTTCATTTAGGAGACTTCATAATCTATAAATTAAAACCATTCAAGGCTGCCTGTGAGCAGTGCCCACCAGAGCTCTGGTGAGCATAGTGGCCCATGGGCCTTTTGTATTACATGTATATGTATGGCCCCCACCCATTGGAGAAATAGATTGGGCTGCATGATGCTTCCATGCAGAGCCGAAACCAACCGCACATGAGAACTGGTAAACCACTCGACTTGGACCTTCCATGCATATAAACCCTATAGGTTTCATTGGGCGGCAGGGATTGGGATGTCATTTCATCTCATTATCAGGTAAAGTCCCTCAAAATTGGCAGCAATGTCTCCAAATTGATCTAATAGGGTTGATGGGGATGTAAAACCTCAACTCAGACAAAAAAAAAAACAAAAAAAAAAAAACATGTATAATGCTTCAATGTCAAGGCAGGGCTTTGGAAGTATCCGATTGCTCCCAGGACAACTGAAATGTTCTAGTAAACAAGTGAATTTTTAGGAATTTTATGATATATATCTAAACCGTGTGATAAAGAACAGTGTCCTAAACAGGCTATAGTATATTGGAATACAGTAAAATTCCTTTGTGAAGACCACATTTGGGACTGTTCAAAAGTGGTCTTATGGACCACTTTTGAACAGTCCCAAATGTGGTCTCTGGCCAGAGGACACTGTATGCAGAAAACACAAAGGAAGAATGACGGCAACCTACTAAATAAGCTTTTAAAAGGAGAAGAAGTCTTAAATTTGGGTGGTCTTAATACCGGAATTTCACTGTACCGGTATTTATCTTTATGTTTCAGATAAATTAGATTAAACAAAGCTTCCTGATAGACAAGAGTGAACATAATGGCTGCAAAAAGAACACCAGACAAACAAGGAACCCAAGATAATGAGAACATAATATGTCTGTCTCCTATTACTGTATCCGGAGAATTGACTTGTTCCATCTGTTTTGAAATATTTGAGTCACCAAGAACTTTGCCATTATGCCTACATACTTTCTGTGAAGAATGTCTGTTTAAAGTTTTCAGTCGTGTCCAAAATGATTTAGACCCTGCTGCTGTCTATCAGTGTCCTGTGTGTAGAAAAACTGTCCAGCCACCACCATGCAATATGGTTACCAGAGACTGGGTGAAAGAATTTCCAGTGAATCATGTTATTAATACACTACTTGCAAGCTTGAAGAAACAAGAAAAAGCACGTATTCCTAAAGGAATAAGTTCGGAGTATTGTTCTTCTTGTGATTCATTAAAAACTACAGAATTTTGTTTTGATTGTCACGAGTTTATGTGCCAGAGATGTGTTAACATACATAAACATTTCAAAGTTACTAAGTGGCATAACACAGTTTCGGTCAGTGGCATGGAAAATCTTGAAAAGTATGTCATGGAATTTTCTAAATGCACTGTTTGCCCAGTACATAGTGGTAAAAATCTGGAATTTTATTGCAAAACTGATAAAAAACCACTTTGTGTTGTGTGTGCAACGGTTGATCACAGAAAATGTACAAAAATAGATGTTTTGGATGACCATGTCAGACAAGATAATTCTGCAGAAAAAGCAAGAAAAAACTTGCAAAATTTAAATGGTATGAAATCAAAATTGGATGCACATAAAATAAAGCTACTAGAGAATAAAGAGATTGTGAAGGAAGATTTAAGAAAAGCTATACAGTCCATATCAGCAGTTACAAATAAGGCAATTGTAAAGCTTCATGCTCTTGAGAAAAAGACTATTGAAAACTGTTATGCATTGGAGAAACAAATAACAGAGTCTATTAATGAGGATATCCAAAGTTGTAAGACTCTTGGGCCAAATATTGAAGAAATGATCATAAGACTGGATGTTGCCACAAAGTTTGGGTCAGATCCACAGATATTTCTTGCTGTAAACAAAATGAAAGCTGAAATATGTTCACTTTTCCTGAAAGTAGCTGAACGCCACACATTTGCAAATAATTTCAGAATCACATTTGCGGAATCAGCGATTCTGTCAAAGTTGTTGCTGGCAAACACAATAGGACAGACTGCAATACAAAAAGAGAAAGCTGAAATAAAAGCAGAAACTGAAAATGGTATGTCAATAGCTTTTGGTCATTCACCTTATTTGCATTATCTGCTGGTTCCTAGTCTGAGGGTTATCAGTGTTGGTAAAACAGGTAACCAGACCCCCCTGACCTTTCAAGGTCAGGGGGGTCTGGTTACCTGTTTTTCCAATATTGACAATGTGCAAGCTGGGAGCCAGCAAATAATGCAAATATGGTGCATACAAGTGTGTTTAACAGAATAATAACCCATGAAATACCATATTGATCCAAAGTATTGGGACAGATAGGCCTAAGCAAACAGTGAAGACCCAGATCAGACTGCTCCTGATGGAGCAGTCAGATCAGGGTCTACACTGTTTGCCATTCCATCTGCACCTTTTGGACTCCTTGCTGGATCATGAAACAAATTTGGCAGAATTTTAGGAGAATTACAGGAAGTCCTTAAGGTGTCAGAATTTTCGGGGTTTTCATAGTACATGTACATGTATATTGCTTCAATGTCTCAAGGCAGGGCTTTGGAAATACCATGCACAGCTTGCCCCATTTCTCCCAGGTCAAATGTTCTAGTAAACAAGTGTAGAAAATTTTATTGTTTCAGTTAAAGGAATCTTTTTACGGTGTTGTTTGTTTTGAGGTTTGACGTTCCCATCAACACTATTTAGGTCATGTTGGAAATGTTGCTTCCAATTTTGTGGGATTGAGATGAAATGACGTAGATCTCGAGCCCTCCAACCAAAGCAAACCAATAGGGCTTATATGCAGGGATGGTCCTACTCGCAACACCTTGTCTTGGCAGGCTCAGACCTTCTTAGTGGTTTACCAGTAGTTTCAGCTCTGCGTGGAAGCACCATGTAGCCCAATCTATTTCTGCCTGTAAGTGCCCTGAGGCCCTATTTCTCTACGCCCCGATGGACAGGGGGTGGGAGCTATCTTCGTAATGTGAACAAATACTTGTAATAGGGAGGCTACTCTTGAATAGAAAAAGGACTTTCTTCCCTTTTCAAAAGCCTTCATGGTGTAGTGGTTAAGCTACTGGCATCATAAACCAGGAATCGTGGATTCGATCCTGTGCTTCTACAGAGTCTCAGATGAGTGTCCCATCACTGTATGAGCTTAGCTTTTGGAGGGATGTAAAACTAAAACATACACACAAAAGCAGGGCCTGACAAATCCAAGTTTCAGCCACTTGCCCGGCATTCCAAAGCATCTTGAAAATGCCTTGGACTTACAATACCGGTATTCCCTATATTTTCTATACATTTTTCTGGGCAAAATTTGGACTTGTCCCAGTCTGATCTGGGTCCACATGGTTAGCTTGTGTGCAAAAATATTTTCAAAAAGCTTGCAGGAAGATTCAGCAGATAATCTAAACAGAAATTTTCAGATACAGTTTTTCTTGGCATCTCAAGGGTTAATTTGAAAACTATTGTTCTTAGAGTCATGAAAATTTGTGCTAAATTTAACTATGACAAGACAAAATGTACATGAAATCCTATAGACCCAGTAAAAACTTGGATTATCCTGTGCATATGTCCAGTCTGATTACATTCATGAGCCTTACTGTATTTACCCTAAATATCCGGACACCTCAACTCCTTACCATACTTGTTCTAAAATTTGAACAAATAACAATTACTATCATACGTTGTGTCTGAGTGGCAAACAGTGTAGAACTTGATGAGACAGTGCCATCTCATCAGGTTCTCCACTGTTTGCTCAGGTCTGTCTGTCGGAATACATAGGTAAATATAGTATATAGGCTGTAGGCTATCAAAAGAGAGGAAAGCAGATCGAGCAGGGTCTGAAGGTATATGACATTGTTCAAGCTCTACTCACTTGAGTAGGAACATTGTTTTGCACATAAATATTAAATGCCAACAATTATTGGGATTTTAACCCATTTAATACCAGAAACTCCAAAATGGTATTTGGCAAACATTGCAGGCCCAGATCAGACACCACATAACATGGTGTCTGATCAGGACCTACACTGTTTGCAAAAAGTTCAGCCATTTTCCTTATCAATTTGAAGACAATAAAACCTGACACCCCTAAATTTTGAAATGGAATTTTGAAGAAAATAAAACATGACACCCCTAAATTTTGAAATGGACTCATGCTGTATATAAGGAGGAAGATTCCATTTGGTATAAAAAGGGTTAAAGCTCTGCACACTGGGTACATGTATTTGTTCTGCAGACGAAATTTTGAATTATTTTTAGCTCCCCTGCGCCAAAGGCTCCGGGGGAGCTTATAGGATGGTAGGCCTCCGTCGTACTTTGCTGTCATCCACCATTTTCAAAAGACTTCTTCTCTAAAATCACTGGGCTAATTTCAATTTAATTTTATATGCAGCCCCCTGGCAATGGGGGAACAAAAGTTTGCAAGTATGGTCCAGGTCACATGACCAAGATGGCCGCCATGCCAAAATATGGTAAAAACCTTAAAAAATCTCCAGAATCACTTGGCCGATTGTCTTGAAACTCGGTATATAGTATTGGATTCTGAGTACTACCAAGTTTGCAAATATGATGACCGTAGGTTGACCTTGGCTTTTACGCCAAGATCAAATTTGGCTCCTTAGGCTTTTCATGGGAAATAGGTAAATCAATGCATTTTTGTTGCACCTGCTTGTAGCAGGGTGCGACATAGGCGTCCGATTTTCCGTTCGTCCGTCCATCTGTTAACATTTACGTCGAAGTTCGACATTTACGTCAAAATTTTTATTTTACAAACCTCAGCTACCATCAAACCTTACATGAAACATCTCATAGACCGTCTCACTTTGTAAGCACCTTCACCTGGTGATTTTGACCTATATTTTGCGCTTCAGTGACTTTGACCATTACATCGAAGTTCGACATTTACGTCGAAGTTCGACATTTACGTCAAAGTTTTTATTTACAGACCTCAGCTACCATCAAACCTTACATGAAACATCTCATAGACCTTCTCACTTTGTAAGCACCTTGACCTGGTAACTTTGACCTATATTTTGCGCTCCACTGACTTTGACCATTACGTCGAAGTTCGACATTTACGTCAAAGTTCGACATTTACGTCAAAGTTTTTATTTTACTAACCTCAGCTACATTGTACCATAAAACCTCACATGAAACATCTCATAGACCTTCTCACTTTGTAAGCACCTTGACCTGGTGAATTTGACCTATATTTTGCGCTCCAGTGACTTTTACCATTACGTCGAAGTTAGACATTTACGTCGAAATTTGTATTGTAATCAACTATAAGACAACCATCAAACCTTTCATGAAACATCACCCTGAGCTCCTGACTAGGCAAGCACCTTGACCCGGTGACCTTGACCTATATTTTATGCTTCAGTGAGTTTGACACAAATTACGTCAATGTTCCAGTTCTTCTCAAATAAAAGGCCTACACCAATCAAATCTTGAATAGTGTTTCTCCTAGATGTATTGACTCTGCGGGTACCTTGACATGATGACCTTGACCTATATTTTATGCTCCACTGACTTTGACACATTTTACGTCAAAGTTCCAGATCTCCTCAAATAAAAGGCCCACAACCATCTAAACTTGCATAGTGCTTCTCCTAGATGTACTGACTCTGCAGGTACCTTGACCTGGTGACCTTGACCTATATTTTACGCTCCAGCAACTTTGACAAATTTTTATGTCGAAGTTCCAGATCTCTGCAAATAAAAGTCCTACAACCATCAAAGCTTGCATAATGCTGCTCCTGGATGTACTGATTCTGCAGGTACCTTGACCTGGTGACCTTGACTTATATTTTACGCTCCATTGACTTTGACACAATTTGCGTCAATATTCCAGATCTTCTCAAATAAAAGGCCTGCAACCACCAAAATTTGCATAGTGGTTCTCCTAGATGTACTGACTATGCAGGTACCTTGACTTGGTGACTTTGACCTATTTTTTTTGCACTCCATTGACTTTAACACATTTTAGGTCGACATTTCATATCTTCTTAACTATAAGGCCTACAACCAACAAACCTTGCATAGTGCTTCTCCTACATTTACTTACTCTGTGGGTGCCTTGACCTGGTGACCTTAACCTATATTATGCACTCCAGCGACTTTTACGTCAATGTACAATATGTCCTAAAATAAATGGCCTACAGCCATCAAACTTTGCATAGTACTTCTCTACATTGTACTGATTTGGCATGTACCTTGAACTGGTGACCATGGCCTATATTTTTTGGTCCAGTGACTTTGACACACATTTTACATCAACTATCAACTGCTATGAAATTTACTTAATTAATAACAACATTCTGATTGTGGCCTTTTGCCCCCAGCAGGTGCGACGCCGCCTTCTGCGGAATTCTTGTTTCAAAAAAATATTGTGGTCTGTGATATGAGAATAGGTAAAAAATGATTGTCTATGAATGATTAAGGTCAAGGTCATTCAGTGACCTTGGCCCAGGGTCACTTGTATTGCAGGTACATTGACATATTAGAATACATTTTCTCAAAAACCACTGGGTCAATTTCATTTGAATTTTACATGCAGCCTAAGGACAGTAAGGGAACAAAAATTTATTCAAATGATTCAAGTCACATGACCAAGATGGCCGCCATGCCAGAATATGCTAAAAACCTTCTTCTTCAGAACCACTCTGCCAATTGACTTGAAACTTGGTATGTAGCATCGTGTGACTGAATACTACCAAATTTGCAAAAATTATGTCCCTAGGTTGACCTTGACCTATTTTACGTCAAGGTCAAATTTGACTCCTTAGGCTTTTCAATATGAAATAGGAAAATCAATGCATTTATCAAGAAAAATTGGGGTCTGTTATATGAGAATAGATAAAATGATCACTGTCTATGAATTCTTAGGGTCAAGGTCATTCTGTGACCTTTGCCCAAGGTCATTTGTATTGCAGGGCCATTTACATATTAGAATACATTTTCTCTTACACCACTAGGCTAATTTCATTTAAATTTTATATGCAGCCTTAGGACACTTAGGGAACAAAAAATTATTCGGATGGTCCAGATCACATGATCAAAATGGCTGCCATGCCCAAATATGGTAAAAACCTTAAAAAATCTTCTTCTTCAAAATCACTGGGCCGATTGTCTTGAAACTTGGTATGTAGAATTGGGTGACTAAGTACTACCAAATTTGCAAAAATGATGACCGTAGATTGACTTTGACCTATTTTCCCCAAGGTCAAATTTGGCTCCATAAGATTTTCAAAGGGAAATAGGTAAATCAATGCATTTTTCGAAAATGTGTGGTCTATGATATGAGAATAGGTAAAAACGATTGTCTATAAATGCTTAAGGTAAAGCAAAGGTCATTTGGTGGACTTGGCCCAAGGTCACTTGTATTGCAGGTCCATTGACATATTAGAATACATTTTCTCTAAAACCACTGGGTCAATTTCATATAATTTTACATGCAGCCTAAGGACAGTAAGGGAACAAAAATTTATTCAAATGTTCCATGTCACATGACCAAAATGGCTGCCAATCCCAAATATGGTAAAAACATTAAAAGTCTTCTTCACCAGAATTGCTGGGCAAATTGTCCTGAAACTTGGTATGTAGCATTGGGAGACTGAGTACTTACAAGTTTACAAAAATGATGACCCTAGATTGATCTGACTTATTTTACGTCAAGGTCAGATTTGGCTCCTTAGGCTTTGCAATGGGAAATAGGTAAATCAATGCATTGATATGATATGTGAATAGGTAAAAAAGAATGTCTATGAATGGCCCAAGGTCACTTGTATTGCAGGTCCATTGACATATTAGAATACATTTTCTCTTACACCACTGGGTCAATTTTATTTAAATTTTACGTTCAGCATTAGGACCATAAATGAATTAAACTTTATTCCAATGTTCCAGGTCACTTGACCAAGATGGCTGCCATGCCAGAATATGGTAAAAATCGTAAAAAAATCTTCTTCTCCAGAACCACTGGGCTGATTGTTCTGAAACTTGGTACATGTATGTTTTGTTTGTTTGTATTGGAGTTTAACGGCCCAGTCAACACTTATTTAGGTCATTTTTGAGCCCGTCAGTTTACCTATCAACACTTCCCTGGGCAGGCTTATACGTAAGCGGTTAACCAGTACAGTGCACATTCTTTCGCCAGAAACTGACAACTGCCCTTCTTGAATCAACGGAAGGGAGAGAATGACCATAGAAAAGATTTCATGATCAATCTCCAAGGAAGAATGTTGCTGACCCCGGCGGGAGTTGAACCCACGTCCTCCTGATCACCAGTTAGACGGGCATCCGACTGAGCCACTGATGCCGGCTCAGGTACATGTATGTAGCATTGGGTGACTGAGTACTAGCAACACTAGGCTGACCATGACCTTTTTTAACGTCAAGCTCAAGGTCACTTGGATTGCAGGGTCATTGATATTTCAAAATACATTTTCTCAGAAACCACTGGGCCAATTTTAATGGGAAATAGGTAAATCAATGCATTTTTCGAAAAATATTATGGTCTATGATATGAGAATAGGTAAAAAATGAATGTCTGTGAATGCTTAAGGTAAAGGTCATTTTGTGACCTTGGCCTCTGTGACCTTGGCTGAAGGTCACTTGTATTGCAGGTCCATTGACAATTTAGAATACATTTTCTCTAAAACCACTGGACCAATTTCATTTAAATTTTACATGCAGCCTGAGGACACCTGTTTGGGATTGTTAATTGGCAAAATACGTTAAAATTTGACAGAGTTTTGGCCATTAACAATTCCCATTAAATGTTTTCCTTTACTAATGGAATATATGGATGGAACTTCTCAGATATATAGATCACTAAAGGAAGCATATTATAGCAAAGGACCACAACTCTGACCATCCTTTGTCTTGAGCAATCAGCCCTAAATGGATTCGAAAAATGTTTTTTTGCCTTTTTTCTCCTTTGCCATAACGAATATCTTGAACTTTTTGCAGATACATGAATATAAAACACGAAAGGATGCATATTATGGACAAGAACAGTCACTCTTCCAATTTTGGTTATTGCATCATCTGCCCTTGATATTTATCAGTGCCAAAGATATATTAGTCTCTTATATGGGGGAAAAAGGGACCAAATTATACACAGGGCTCAAGGGAGCGATCAGGACCTCATGGTCCTCTTGTTCTTCTTTTTCGTAGAAAACAGGATATCAGATGTGAACATCTCTTTCATGGGAAATTCTTTTTCCCAGAAAACATGATCCGTCATTTCTGAGATCTCAAATCCTGTTGTCTGGGAAAAAGAATAAAAATAACAACAATTTTTTGTCAGCTAAATTAGCCCAGTGAGTGGTTAATAGAGGATCTTACACAAGTGGTCTTTTCATATGACATTTATGAAATGAGCCTTTGGTGAGTTTCATAAATTTAATATGAAATTACCACAAGTGTAAGATTCTGTTTATCATATGACCACTTAAAATTGGTTTTCATCGCCTATAAATTTGACAACTTCTTCACAAAAATGCATGGTTGACATGAATGTCTTTATGACATTACTTAATCCCGCAGAAGTGTTATTACACATGTGGTCATACGCTTTTTATTACAAGACGCTATCCACTGCAGTGCTTATCAACAATGTCATATGGTTAAGGTTAATATTTATATTAATGAGCAAGATCTACAGATTTAAACCTGAAAGGTCCTAATATGTTGGTATTTTAATAATTATCAGCATGTAAGCTTCATGCTCAGTCAAGTTGGAAAGAAAAAAAAAGTTGTATAACCTTCAGACCAGGTTTTCTTGCATGTTTTGTAATGCTACGTCTTATTTGTTATCCTTATGTTTTTTACAGTCAAACGTTATACCTTTGGGACCACAAAAATCTCTTCAGACGGGTAGTTCGAGCCACTGAGGGCTGCTACCAGGCATCACCCCGCCCAACAGGGCTTACAGAAATAGATTGGGCTGCATGGTGCTTCCATGCAGAGCTGAAACTGACCACACAAGTATTGGTAAACCGCTTAGTTGGACTAAGCCTGTCCTGGCAAAGTAGTGTCAGACCGTCCAATGCATATAAGCCTTTTGGTTTCTTTGGGCAACAGGGCTTAAGTTGTCATTTCATCTCAATGTCGGGTAAAAGTCCTGCAAATTGGAAATAGCATCTCCAAAATGACCTGAATAGTGTTGATGGGGATGTTAAACCTCAATTCAAACAAAACAAACAAACTGCCAGGAGGCATAAAGGGGATAATTTTGGGATGACTTTTCGGTGCTGTATAATATAAATGTATGCTGTGTGTACTCATTAGAATTGCCTCATTGAAGCGATTCTTATGAATACAAACAACTTCCAGATGAAAATATCGAAAATTTTTGCCTCACTATTTCTTATGTAGAGAAATTCTCTAGGGACTCAAGATCGGCTTCGACTTAGCCATTGTAAACAAGCCATCGGTGTTCGAGCCATTGAAGTTCTGCTGAAATGTGTTATTTATTTTTCAGATAACAGTGATACTTTGTTGGTTCCTGGCACTCCTGAATGTACATCTCCTATTCCTGAGCCCAAGGAAAAACACTGTCTGTTACACAATTCTGATAAAAAAATTAGCAAAACAGTTGGTGAAAACAGTGCCGTTTCATTTCTGTCAGGCATTAAAATTGGAGATATTAAATTTCCTTCAGAAGAAAATGGATGTGTGGCTACTGATTTTTGTACTTCAGGTGTATCTCAGAGCAGTACAAGGACAAATTCATCAGACGCTTCAAGAAGTCTGAATGCACCCAGTGTGAATTCACCATCGTTTCTAAGAACTGTGTCTCATTTAAACTCAAGTAACCCGGACACTTCAGTAGCGTGTGAGTTAGTTACTGGAAAGGACACACCTTTGAATATTTCAGTAGTTTCAGACACAGTGAGACCCAAAGAGTTAACTAATTGGGACACTTCATTATCTAGTCAAAATGGAGACATTGTTAGTTCTTGTTCAGAAGGAAACTCTTTGTTAACTACTACAACACATGCCCCTTTTACAGGATTTAATTCCAGTTCATTTAGAGGTTTGGCAACCTTTGGGACAAATACATTTTCTGTAGCATCAACAAATGTTTCCAAAGCTCATTCTTCTGAAAAAGTTAGCCAAACTATTAGCAGACCAGCTATTCTGTCAGATCCCTCTTCTAAAAAGGTAACGGGAAAGCCACATAAAAAGAAACAAAAGCCATTTAAGGAATTACTTAGTAAGCAGACAAACACTATGAGTTTTAACTTCAGCCCAACATTCAAATTTGGACAACAGTGCAGTACAACTTGCCCATCAATTTTTCAAGCTGATCAGTCGCAAACCACTTCATCAGCTACACAGCAGGAGATATTAGATCATGCTGTAGGACAAGCTAAATCATCTGCTGCACAAGCTTACCAGCCCACTGTATCAGCTCTGTCCCAGCCATCAGGCTTTGTGCCAGTCATGTGTCCGACTTCTTATTTTGAAAGTCAGCTTCCATTACATTCGTCGACAGAAGTGCTGCAATCAGGGCAACAACCTATGGAAGGGCTATCCCCTACAAAATCAGCTAAATTGTCTGTACACCAATCAAGAAAGTCATTAGAAAAAGAACAAGTAGCTTCTGCATTTGTTCCATTCATTCATTCTTCAGTTGCATCAGAACCAACACCAGCTACAGTAAGTTCTCCATTAAGAGGTCCATCATTTGCATTGAGTCAGGTCTCAGCAAAACCAGTCATGTTTACAGTTGGACTCCCTAAACCAGTATCTTTACCACTGAAGACTACAGCAAAAACAAATTTTCAACCTAATATGACAACAGATTCCATGTTATTTGGATGCTCATTCAGTCAGCCAGTGTTCTCATTTGGCAAGTCTGTACAAACATCTCCTTTTACAACTAGAGAGCCTGGCCTAATAGCAAGTCCCTTAACCAGAATTAACAGTAGCCAGATTGGAACCAAGTCAGCTGAGTTTAGTTTCAGTGTACCAACCACAGCTGTATCAGAACTAGAAACTAGTGAAACAAAGTCCCAGCTGGCTACATCAGCAACAGTTGCATCAGTTTTTTCACTGTCTGATTCATCTGTACTAGCATTTGGAAGTTCAGTACCCCAGAAAACGTTTTTATTACCTGAAAGGCCACCATCACCAGTATTCTCTCCAAAAATTGTATCTACAAATGAGGAAGTTTATTCTCAGAGTCCCACCATAACACCTGGAGGTCAAATATGGCAGACTGCCACTACAACAACCAATGGAACTACACCAAGAGCACCATTGTCTCAGATAACCACTACAAAATCTTTTGAACTATTTCTTCCAACCTCCACAGCAGTAGCGACTGGGACATTATTAAAGGGAACCACTAATACATCAACAGTGTTTGTGTCTCATACACACACTACAGAACAACATGGACCACTGTTTGATACAACTAATAAAGCACCACAGTGGACAGTAACACCACAATGGACGATATCTTTGACAACCACTACAACATCCAAAACAACTTCAGGACAGCCATTATACAGTATAACCACTACAACCAAAGGAATGTCATCAACAAAGACAACCCCATCATCATTTATAGGTCTGTTACCTCAGACAACTTTTGCTACAACTCAGACAGCTGCTTTATCACCAGCAATGGTGGCATCTAATGAACCATTTAGACAGCCTGTAGATCTGCTATCCTCTACAGTTTCTGGAGGGCCATCATCTCTGACAGCATCACCAATTTTTGAAAAGACAGTACCCCAGAGTGTGACTGCTGTGTCAAGAAGACCATTTTCTCACTCAACCACTGCAGCAGTATCAAAGCAGCAATTATCTGTATCAACCACAGCGGCACTTGATATGACATTGTCACAGACAGCCGCTGAAGCATATAGAGAGACATTTTCTCTGAAATCTTGTGCAATAGCTGGAGAACCATTATCTTTGATATCCATTACAGCATCTGAAGGGCCAGTATCTGAAACAAACACCGCCTCATTCAGCAAGAAATTACCTGCTACCACATTCACAACATTGGGAAACAACTTTTCTGAGTCATTACCAACCAGTGTAGGAGAAACAACTGTCAAGTGGTCCACACCAGATCCAAAATTACATTTTACACCGGCTTTAGATTCTACATCAGGTAAACTGCACATGATATCTTTATACTCTATTTACCCTAACTCTTATCATGCTGTTCAGGACAACTCCTATCTTTGGAAACAGTGTAGATCCAGGATCTGCACTGTTTGGCATTCAGTTTATGAATTTGTAGCAATACATTACATCAAGTAATTTGATTGGTTGATAGACAGAAATGGGTGTGACTTAAATGAATATTCAGCAAGATAAGGGCTAAGTATTCAAACACCTCAACTCCTTAGCATACTTTTATCCTTGGTGCGGATTCAATTTGTGTCAGCATTGGCTGTTTGAAGCACTATATCTCCTGATTCTAACCAAACTTGCATTGTCACATAACTTAAATGGCTGAAAACAGTGAGTAGGTTTTGATGGCCATGACCTAATTTCAAGGTTCCATGGCTTCAGAAAACTATCAATTTTGGGCCAGTTGCTTGTCTGCACCCAGACTTGATGAATTTTAATAAACTTGGACCAATATATCATTGAATCCTACTGAAGATTTGATTAGATTTTGATGACCTTGACCCCATAGTCAAGGTCACGGTGAACCAGAATCTCAAATTTAGGTCAAATATAGCTTGTCTGCTCCTGAACTTCTAAATAAATTTATGAATACCCGGTAATAGATATTCATTGACTTGGTACACTTACCAAAGATGTGATTAGAGTTAGGTGACCTTGACTTCATTTTCATTCAGAAAAAAATCAGAATGCAGAGGTTACAGTTCACCAATTATTAGCAAAATCGTGTCCATCTGTGTCAAAGAAAAGATCATTGACAGAACTTTTCTTTTGGGGCTAATCTCTCCTGCTATTTATCAGTATACATGTATGTGTTACAGCCAAATACTTGCCAAGGGCTTATAATGCCCCGTTTGCGGAGCTCTTGTTTGCTTTGGCACTGTCTCTACTGTAACAGGCTGTAATCCTTTTTCTGCCCCCGGAATCAAAGATTCAGGGGCTTATAGTTTTTGGGCTGTGTGTGTGTCTGTCCTCAAAAACTTTAACATTGGGCATAATTTTTGAATGGTAACTGATAGGGCTTTCATATTTCACATGATTACCTTGTCACAAGATCTTTCCAGCTGTACCAGGGCAAGTCCATAAGTAACCAGCCTTTCCCATTTCCAATTGACCGAGACTACCACGATATTCAGCGGCCCCCACACATCAGGGCTTGAAGAAATAGATGGGCTGCACGATGCTTCCATGCAGAGCTGAAACCAACCCACACATGAGGACTGGTAAACCGCTTAGAGGATCTAAGCCTGCCCAGGCAAAGCGGTGCGAATTGGACTGTCCATGCTTATAAACCCTATTGGTTTCATTGGGTGGCAGGGCTTGTGATGTCATTTCTTCTCGGTGTCGGGTAGAAGTCCCACAAAATTGGAAGCAACGTCTCCAAAATGACCTTTACAGTGTTGACGGGGACTTTAAACCTCAACTCAAACAAAACAAAACCAAGATATTCATGCCTTGTTTCAATACATGTTTTAGGCATGAGGGCAAAATTGCACCCATATCGTGTCGTTCATTCATAAGATATTGAACGTCAAACATGTCTAACAATGCAAAAGCAAGGTTTTCATCAAAAGTTGAGTATTGTGCTGTAATTCGGTACTTGTATTTGAAAGGGAAAACAGGTCAGGAAATACATTGCAAGTTGACCTATGTTTTTTGGCCTTCTGCCCCATCATATGGAAAAGTTAAATTCTGGATTGGGGAATTTGAACATGGTAGAGCGTCTTTAGAAGACAAACCTAGGTCTGGATGCCACGGATGAAGAAATGTGTAACAAAGAACGGGATCTACTGTACTCTGATAGGGGAATTAAGGTGGAAGAAATAGTAAATGCACTGCACATTTCACATGGTAAGCGGTTCAACAATTTTACATGAGTGCTTGGGTATGCACAAGCTAACAGCCCTTTGGGTTCCAGTATCCCTTTGTGACAAGGAAATGGCAACCAGAGCATCAGTATGCAGCCCATTGTTGAAGCGGTTTAGGTCTGTTGACTGTAGGTTAGACCTGGGTCCATTATTCTGAGCCGGACAATAAAACTCTTAAGTGGGCGCTGGGTAGGGCCAGGGTCTCAGGCCAAAGAAGTTCAAAACGCAACCCTCTGCTGGCATCTGTATTTTGGGACGCACAAGGCCGCACAGTAACAGGCATGTATTATACAAATTTGCTCGACCAACTGAGAACTGGGATCCGTGAAAAACGCCGAGGTATACTCTCCGAAGTAATTCTGTTCCAACAGGACAATGCAAGAGTCCACACTTCCAAATTGCAGTGGATACCGCACCCCGCCTATTCTCCGGACTTAGCTCCTAGTATGTGATAGTGCTTTCATATTTCACATGTGCATTCCCTGACCTTGTCACAAGACCTTTCCGTTGATGTCCCAAGTTTTGACCTTGACCTTTACATTTGACCTTTTTAAAAACATTCATGTTGGCCATAATTTTGATTGGTAAGTAATAGGATTTTCATATTTCACATGTGCATTCTTTGTCAAAAGACCATTCCATTGGGTTCCATATTTTTTACCTTATGACCACGACCTTGGCGTATGACCTGCTTTTAAAAAGTCTTTAATATTGGCCAAAACATTTAATTGGCTTGTTTGTTTTGGAGTTTGACGAGCCAGTCAACACTATTTTAGGTCATTTTTGAGCCGGTCAGTTTACCTATCCACACTTTTCCTGGGCAAGCTTATACGTAAGAGGTTAACCAGTACAGTGCACATTCTTTCGCCAGAAACTGACAACTGCTGTTCTTGAATCAGCGGAAGGAAGAGAATGACCGTAGAAAAGATTTCATGATCAATCTCCACGAAAGAATGTTGCCGACCCGGGCAGGTATCGAACCCGCGTCCTCCTGATCACCAGTCAGACGTGCATCCAACTGAGCTACCGAGGCTGGCAACATTTAATTATTAAGTGATAGATCTTCGATATTACACATGTGCATTCGTTGTCACAAGACCTTTCCAGTGATATCATTTTGGAACTTGTGACTTTGACCTTGACATTTGACCTACTTTTTAAAAGCTTTAACATTTGCCACATCTTTCAATTCATAAGTGATTGGTCTATCATGTTTCACATGTGCATTTATTGTCACAGACCTTTCCAGTGGTTCCATAATTTTTTACTTTGTGACCTTGACCATGCCCTACTTGTTAACCCTTCTCTTGCTGAATATTCATTTTAGCCACACCCATTTCTTACTTTGAACCAATCAGAGCACTTGATGTAATTTATCTCTATAAATTCATAAACTGATTGTCAAACAGTGTAGATCCTGATCAGATGGCTTCTTCAGAAGCCATCTGATCTGGATCTACACTGTTTCCAAAGATAGGGGTTGTCATGAACAGCAGGATAAGAGTTAAAACTTGAACATTGGTCATACCTTTTTGTTGGTTAGTGATAGGGCTTTCATATTTCAAATGGGTTATCTATAGAATCTGTACTGGAATCATGTGTTGGGTTTGGCAAACAGTGTAGATCCAGATCTATGCAGTGTCTGATCAGGCTCTGCACTGTTCGCTTACAGTACAGGAATTTGAGGGTTAAATGAAACATTCAAGACAATTTTTCCAGCCTACACTCAGAGACAAGGGACACACCAGTGCTGACAGTGCTTTGATTATAGAAACCATTTAAATCAGGGGCCAGTTGTTCAAAACTAACGACGTCATTAGTTAACGAATTGTTAAAACTTTGATCATTAAATATGGCAAATATACCAATATTTTTGCTGAAAAAAATGTGAGCAGCTTTTGCAAATGCAAAAGCTGCTCACATTTTTTCAGCAAAAATACAAAAAAATTAGATATTGTACTTGCTAGAACACTAACAATATGACTACTAATGAGCTTGTTAAGCTAACGATGCTTTGAACAACTGGCCCCAGAGCACTGAGAGTACTGTTGGGTTGATTTTCTCTGAGGGTAGGCTGAGAAAATAGTCTTGGACAGAGATTTAAACTGATCCTTTAACCCTTGAATTCCACTTTTTGAAGCAAACAGTGTTAAAACCCTGCAGCATCTGATCTGGGTCTACACTGTTTGTCAAGCCTTATGCATGATTCCAGTCCAGATTCAATAGATATTAAACCTGCTTACGCAAGTACTCCGACCGCACAGTGGCTGTTTTCTATAAATAACTGTTATTCAGACAAGTCAGTGATAGTCACGTGACTTTTGCAATGAAAAGCTTTTATGCTTTGCAACTTTGGGACAATTGACAAACCCAAAAACACAAAAGCTTGTTTAACGTTTCATATGGAATGGATGAGGCCTATGTCACGGATGTAATTCAGGGTCTCTAGGTTTAATTCCAGGCTTCTCCAGACTTTAGGACGAGCTTTAAACCAAAGTCCCATCTCTATATGATCTTAGTTGTTGATTAGACATGAAACTCAAACAACTACCAGTAAATAGGCACTCACATGAGATCTTATACCATATTTACTATCGTAAAAATAAAAAAAAAATTGCAAATGGAATGGTAAACAGTGGAGACCCTAATCAGACCACCTCTTCAGAACCAGTCTGATCTGGGTCTTAACTGTTTGCTTAGGCCTATCTGCTCCAATACTTAGGATCATTAAGGTATATGTATTTGAACAGAGAGGCCTGCACAACAGTGTAAACCCAAATGAGACACTGCAACATACAGCATCTCATCAGTGTCGACACTGTTAGCCACGCATGCAGTTGTTTTCAGACACATCATCAGGCAGTAAGTTGTACTTGTTCAAATTTACCCCATACAGTAGAACTTCGATGGCTCGAACACCGATGGCTCGTTTACCATGGATGCGTCGAACCCATTCTTGAGCCCCTACCGAAATCCTCTACATAAGAAATATGGGGGAATAATTAAGGAGATTTTAGCCTTATATTTTGCAAATGTATGCTGTGTGTACCCATTAGAATCGCCTCGATGAGGCGATTCTAATGAGTACACACAGCATACATTTCCATTATAGAACACCGAAAAAATGTCTAAAAGTATCTCGTTATGCCTCCTGACAGTAACCTCAGTGGCTCGAACTACCCCTGTCTCGAACAGTTTTTCGAGGTCCCAAAGGTGTTCAAGCCATTGAAGTTTGACTGTATATAAATAATGCCTAGCGGCCCTTTTTTGGGACATTTGTTAACAGTGTACATGTATACCCAGATCAGATGACTGATCCAGGTATACACTGTTTGCTCAAAGTACATACATTTGTTTACAAGTTACCTCAAAAGAAAATAAACCTGACACCCCTATAATTGGAAATGGAGCACTCCAAACTTTTTAGGTGGGAGATTCCTTTGTCATATATGGGTTAATTTAACCCTTGTCCTGCTGAGCCCGGATATGCCTTATTTTCCAAACAATGAAGATCCAGATCAGATGGCTTCTGACATCTGATCAGGATCTACATTGCCATTCAGATTGTGAATTTGTTGCAATAATTTGCATCAAGTAATCTGATTGGTTGATAATCGGTAGTGGGTGTGGCAGATTAAATTATTCAGCAGGACAAGGGTTAAGATCATGAATGGTCAGAATTCGAAGTTAACCCTTATCTTGCTGTTTACGACAACCATTATCTATGCAAACAGTGTAGATCCAGATCAGATGGCTTCTGAAGAAGCCATCTGATCAGGATCTACACTGTTTGGCATTCACTTTATGAATTTGTAGCAATAAATTACATCAAGTAATTTGATTGGTTGATAGTCAGAAATGGGTGTGGCTTAAATGAATATTCAGCAAGATAAGGGTTAAATACAGTATTTCTACTTTCAGCTGGATATACTGGTATGGCTAAAGCAGGTGTATTAAGCTTCAGAAGTGATATTCCTACCAACTTTTCTTTCTTCACTGGTAAAAACACAACACCATTCCAAGCTCAGACTGGTAAGCTCTGTCATCAGAAAACTGATATCATGCCATGCCAGTCACAACAATTGTTGTCTGCTTTGTTTGCTAGTTATAGGAGGTTTTAGGAATTCCGTTTATGACGTCATTCTTGCGCATGTGCAAAGTACTGGCCGTCAATTGAAACAGCCATTGCTATTCAAATGTATTGGCGGAACTTAAAATGCTAACAATATTCAGACATTTTGAGAGAAAATATACCCGTTTTCATTGAAATAATGCCTCGAGAAGGAAAGAATGATATTTTGCTTTTATTGCCGAAATTCATTTATCCTAAATCCGTTTTTAATTGCCGAAAATCTCTTCGTTAATGACCCATGTCAATGGCTTGAGATACCGTTATTCCGAAAGCTTACTTACGAAATAAGTTTTTACGTAACTCTCGTTTTATTCGCTATCCAAGTCTATCTATCTATCTATCTATCTATCTATCTATCTATCTATCTATCTATCTATCTATCTATCTATCTGTCTATCTGTCTATCTATCTATCTATCTATCTATCTATCTATCTATCTATCTATCTATCTATCGAGAAGTCTGTCTGACGATCTGTCTACATGTGCAATTTAAAAAAGAATGTCCATACTGACAGTCGAAATAAACGAATCAGAGGACTGATGGAGGGACGTTTACTAAATGTTGGTTCGACGTCATGCCATCGACACCCACTCCAATGCACTTCAATGTCACATGGCCGTTCGCATGAGAGAGAGGTTTGACTGACAGTAGACACACAGACGACAGACAGACAGACCGACTCACTGACTAACAGACGAACGGACAGACAGTTAGACAGACAAATAAACATACTGACAGCCAAAAAAAAAAAACAACTAATGAGTGGACTGGCAGAAGGGCGTCGAGTCAACGTTGGCTCGACGTCAGGTCGTCGACAACCACTCCAACTCACTTCAATGTCACGTGACCGTTGAGATGAGAGAGAGGTTTGACTGACCCCTGTACCCAAGAAGCCCTTAACCCTTTTTGTACAAAATGGAATCATCCTCCTTATATATTGCTGGAGTCATTTTCAAAATTTAAGGGATTCAGGTTGTGTTTTCTTCAAAATTTATCTGGAAAATGGCCGAACTTTTTGCAAACAGTGTTGGCCCTGATCAGGCGCCGCTTTCTGTGGCGTCTGATCTGGGCCTGCACTGTTTGTCACTTACCCTTTTTGGGGTTTCCGGTACCAAATGGGTTAATGTAGACCTAAGGGCTGGGCAGGTTGAACCAATCTACAAATCTACCAGATTTTACTGTAAAATCTGTGCACTTGCGAAGGAGTGTTTAATTCTCATGCACTGAAATGGTGTTCTATGTTTGTTTTGAATTTAATGTTCCAATCCCACTGAGTTTTGATTGGGTCCGAGCACTAGGCAAATGACATTTTATTAAGCAACGCCGTATTATCGCCAACGCAACTTTCTGATGTTTCATCGACGTTGCAGCATCGCTTTGAAGTTGGTTTGATGTAGACACGACGTTGTTGACACGCTACATGTCGGCTGAAGTGGCGTCATTTAACGGCAAACTGTAATTTACATCTGCCTGCGCTCGCTAATTGTTGGTGCGCTATGAGAGTGAGAGAGAGAGAGAGGGGACCCTGTTGTCGTATGTATAATATATCATCTTCGTAATGCGAAATTTCACATCTGGCAGTGTTTCTCCCATTATCTTACATTAGAATTCGTCAAAAGTTAAAAAGAATTCCACTGTTTTATGCTGTAATTAACACTTTATCTGTCCTGCTGCATTTGAAGCAATACGACAGATGACGGCCAGGGCTTTTCCCGTTCTATTTTTAGAACTGGAAGTACGTCACGAAAAAAGCTCCTATACCCCCACACATGAAATTTGTGGGGGGTATATAGGAGTGAGCTTGTCGGTCGGTCGGTCTGTCTGTTGACTTGGTTTCCAGACGATAACTCAAAAAGGGCTTCACCGATTTTTATAATTTTTGGTACATTGATGTAACATAAAATACAGGTCAAGTTCGATTTCCACTACAATTCGTCAATTTTCGACATAGTTATGGCCCCTTTCAAGTGAAAAAATTGCAAAATGCCGCTGTTGTACTATCAAGGCAGTTTTTGTGGGGGTATTCATCACCTTTAGTGATAGCTCTAGTTTATTTAAAAATCATTATTGGAAACAGTGTGTACCTGTTGCAAACACTGTGGTCCCAGATCAAGATCAGTCTGATCAGAGTCCACACTGTTTGCCTGTATGCAAATTCATATGAGCCAGCAGATGCCAAAATCTACAAGAAGTCTTAAGCAACCAGTGAAGACTCAGATCAGCCTCCGCATTTGCGCAGTCTGATCAGAGTCTTCGCTGATCGCATGCAATTATCAATGCAAAGAGACATAAGCAAAAGGTCTTGTCATAGTGGATGGATGCGCAGGTTAATTTGTGTCTCTGCTGGTCCAACCGTTCTTATTGTAGGTTTTTTTCATGTGCCGGCTCATAATTGAAAAGTTTGCAAGAAGGTGCAGCAGACGAGAAACACAGACAGCATTTCCAGATACAGTTTTTATGCCCCCGCATCATATGATGCCGGGGGCATATAGTTTTTCGGTTTTCTGTACGTGCGTACCTGTGTACGTCCGTCTGTACATGTGTGTGTACGTACGTACGTGTGTACGTGATCCTGTAACCTCAGGTTAAAGTTTTTGTAACAGGTACAGGTAACAGGTAGAGCCTGAACTTTTAGAACTCATATTTTCCTAACCCTTTGATGGAACTGGTTCATCTTTGGTATGATGATAGATATAGGTCCAAAGTTTTATTACGCAATACCCCCACCCATGCCTGTAGCCTCAAGGTCAAGGTCACAGACTTAGAAATTTTCAATGTTAAAGACTCAGGTTAAGGTTTTTGTAACAGGTAGACTTGAACATTTTAGAACTCCTATTTTCCAAACCATTTGATGGAATTGGTTCATATTTGGTATGATTATAGACATAGGTCCAAAGTTTTATTCAGCAATACCACCACCCATGCCTATGACCTCAAGGTCAAGGTCACAGACTTAGACAATTTTAATGTGAAAGATTTTAAAGAGCTCAAATTTTCCAAACTATATTATGGATTTGGCTTATGTATGTTATGATGATAGATACAGGTCCAAATGTTTATTTGGCAATACCCCCACTCATGCCTATGGCTTCAAGGCCAAGGTCACAGACTAGAAAAAATTTTAATTAGATATTTTAAGGGTTGATATTTTCCAAATCGTGCAATGGATTGAGTTGATATTTGGTATGATGTTAGATACCTGTCCATTTTATTCAGCGATACCCCCACCCATCCCCATGAGCTCAAGGTCAAGGTCACTGTGGCTTTTCTTAGAAAAACTTCGTCATCGCTCTAGTGCCTACATTTCTTCACTGATTTCAATATAACTTCACACAAATGTTCCTTATGACAATATCTCGAGCGAGTTCGTCTTTCAAGGTCATGACCTCAAGGTCAAGGTCACTGTGGCTATTTTTAGAAAAACTTTGTCATCACTCTAACGCCTACATTTCTTCACCAATTTCAATATAACTTCACACAAATGTTCCTTATAAACATAGCTCGAGCAATTTCAACTTTCAAGGTCATGGCCTCAAGGTCAAGGTCACTGTGGCTATTTTTATAAAAACTTTGTCATCGCTCTTGCGCTTACATTTCTTCACCGATTTCAATATTACTTCACACAAATGTTCCTTATGACAATATCTCTAGCAAGTTACACTTTCAAGGTCAAGGTCACTGTGGCTATTTTTAGAAAAACTTTGTCATCTCTCTAGCGCATACATTTCGTCACCGATTTCAATATAACTTCACACAAATGTTCCTTATGACAATATCTCGAGCGATTTCGACTTTCAAGGTCAAGGTCACTGTGGCTATTTTAGCTCACCTGTCACGTAGTGACAAGGTGAGCTTTTGTGATCACTTTTTGTCCGTCGTCCGTCGTGCGTGCGTGCGTCCGTGCGTCCGTAAACAATTTCAAATAAGTATATCTCTAATACCCCATGGTCAATCTTGATCAAATTTCATGAGAAGCATCATCAGGTAGGGGGAAAGGCTGCATAAGGTTTTTGGGCTGATCAGATTGGAATTCTGGTTGCCATGGCAACATATAGCTCCCATAGACTTACAATGGGAAAAAATTAAAATATCTTTTTCTCTGAAACTAAAGGGCCCAGAGCTTAGATATTTAGCATGTATTAACGGCCAGTGGTCACCTACATAATTCCTGCCATTCATGCCCCTAGGGTCCAAATTGGCCACGCCCCAGGGCCCCTTCGCTCCCATAGACTCATAATGGAACAAAAAGCTTCAAAAATCTTCTTCTCGGAAACCACAGGGCCCAGAGCTTAGATATTTAGCATGTAGCAATGGCAAGTGGTTACCTACATTATTCCTGCCAATCATGCCCCTGGGGTCTAAATTGGCCACGCCCCGGGGTCCCCTTAGCTCCCAAAGACGCATAATGGAAAAAAAGCTTCAAAAATCTTCTTCTCTGAAACCACAGGGCCCAGAGCTTAGATATTTAGCATGTAGCAACGGCCAGTGGTCACCTACCGTAAAAATTCGGCTATAAGGCGATTCGGCTATAAGACGGGACCCCTTTTTCAGTTTTTCTAATGTGGGATTTTGCTTATACTCTTTTATAAGACGGGTCAAATTTTTGCCATATCTGTCGGGGCCTATCTGCTACCGCTAGAGCCGTTTAGATGTGAGAAATCGGCCTTTTTTCGTCAGAAAACCCCTCTACTTACCCCTCACATGGCTTTGTTTATGTCTGTTGACATAATGTCTTCGTTTGTGAGAGTTACAAAGAGAGACAACTCTTACTGAATCTGAATCGGTAGGTCTATTAAGCGTCTGGAAAAGGGGGAAACGTCGGGCCGATAGGTCGTATCGCTGTCGGCCCGAAGTTGGCCCGGTACATGCTTTGCTGGCTAAGACTTCTATTTAATAGACGACAGGGCTGCCAAATCCATTTCCCGGCTGCCCGAGACAAGACCGAAATCGCGCCGGGCAAGTGCAAAAAAAAATCGTCTACAACCGTCAGTCTTTATGAGTCCTTAAATCCGGTAAAACTAGACCAGTAAGTAAATCGCAATAATTAATGCAGACAAACCATCTGTGTATTTATTACGGTTCAAGTATGACACTATTGTTAATCCCTGTCATATAATTGCCACCCTGCGGTGCGTGTCGATAAGGTGTGAAAATATGGTCAAGTTATGTCTCGTATTTGCGTTTATCCTCCAATCATAAAATTTAATCCACAATCAATGTCAAAATGATTTAATCGCCCCTCAGACAATAAGCTACATCTAACGGTAGAAGTTTGCATTACAAAAAATGGACTATTCTACGATCTCATGAATGGTTATGTTTTGGCGCCAAATAGCAGACGCTGGGCGAGAAAAGTCGAACGCTGTTGTTGGTTATTGACACGGAGCTTCTGGGGATAATTCGGGAGCTGTACAAAGCGCTGGTTTTCTATCCACCTCTATTCACAACCGTTTAGCTATCGAGAAAATATTTTTTACCGGTTCCTAACGTTTTTTTTATGAACGAGATACACACAATGACATTAAACACGTGTTGGGGTGCTGGCGTCGGATGACGTCATTTACCGATCGCGCGCAGAAAAATGGTAGCGTCGGTTTGTGGGCGGCGATTTATATCAATTCAAAAATCATCGATCGGCATTTTCCGTATGTCTGGTCTTCGCCGGACATTGCCGGAAAAAAGCATGCAGTCCATGACCTCGGCTATAAGACGGGGTCGATTTTTCGGGCTCATTTTGGAGGGAAAAATCCTCGTCTTATATCCGAATTTTTACGGTACATAATTCCTGCCAATCATGCCCCTGGGTTCCAAATTGGCGACGCCCCGGGGCCCCTTCGCTCCCATAGACTCATAAAGGAACAAAAAGCTTCAAAAATCTTCTTCTCGGAAACCACAGGGCCCAGAGCTTAGATATTTAGCAGGTAGCAACGCCAAGTGGTCACCTATATAATTCCTGCCCATCTTGCCCATGGGGTCGAAATGGGCCACGCCCGGGGCCCTTTAGCTCCTATAGACTCATAATGGAAAAAAGCTTCAAAAATCTTCTTCTCTGAAACCGAAGGGCCCAGAGCTGAGGTATTTGGCATGTAGCAACGGCAAGTGGTCACCTACATAAATCCTGCCAATCATGCCCCTGGGGTCCAAATGGGCCACTCCCGGGGCCCCTTAGCTCACATAGACTCGTAATGGAAAAAAAAAAAAAGCTTCAAAAATCTTCTTCTCAGAAACCACAGGGCCCAGAGCTTAGATAAGTAGCATGTAGCAACAGCAAGTGGTCACCTACATAATTCCTGCCAATCATGCCCCTGGGGTCCAAACGGGCCACGCTCCAGGGCCCTTTAGCTCCTATAGACTCATAATGGAAAAAAGCTTCAAAAATCTTCTTCTCTGAAACCACAGGGCCCAGAGCTAAGATATTTGGCATGTAGCAACAGCAAGTGGTCACCTACATTATTTCTGCCAATCATGCCCCTGGGGTCCAAATTGGCCACGCCCCGGGGCCCCTTAGCTCCCAAACACGCATAATGGAAAAAAAAGCTTCAAAAATCTTCTTCTCTGAAACCACAGGGCCCAGAGCTAAGATATTTAGCATGTAGCAACGGCCAGTGGTCACCTACATAATTGCTGCCAATCATGCCCCTGGGTTCCAAATTGACGACGCCCCTGGGCCCCTTCGCTCCCATAGACTCATAATGGAACAAAAAGCTTCAAAAATCTTCTCCTCGGAAATCACTGGGCCCAGAGATTAGATATTTAGCATGTAGCAATGGCAAGTGGTCACCTACATAATTCCTGCCAATCATGCACCTGGACTCCAAACGGGCCATCCCCCCCACCTGGCCCTTTAGCTCATATAGACTCATAATGCAAAAAAGCTTCAAAAATCTTCTTCTCTGAAACCGCAGGGCCCAGAGCTGAGGTATTTGGCATGTAGCAACGGCAAGTGGTCACCTACATAAATCCTGCCAATCATGCCCCTGGGGTCCAAATGGGCCACTCCCGGGGCCCCTTAGCTCACATAGACTCGTAATGGAAAAAAAAAAAAGCTTCAAAAATCTTCTACTCAGAAACCACAGGGCCCAGAGCTTAGATAAGTAGCATGTAGCAACAGCAAGTGGTCACCTACATAATTCCTGCCAATCATGCCCCTGGGGTCCAAACGGGCCACGCTCCAGGGCCCTTTAGCTCCTATAGACTCATAATGGAAAAAAGCTTCAAAAATCTTCTTCTCTGAAACCACAGGGCCCAGAGCTAAGATATTTGGCATGTAGCAACAGCAAGTGGTCACCTACATTATTTCTGCCAATCATGCCCCTGGGGTCCAAATTGGCCACGCCCCGGGGCCCCTTAGCTCCCAAACACGCATAATGGAAAAAAAAGCTTCAAAAATCTTCTTCTCTGAAACCACAGGGCCCAGAGCTAAGATATTTAGCATGTAGCAACGGCCAGTGGTCACCTACATAATTCCTGCCAATCATGCCCCTGGGTTCCAAATTGACGACGCCCCTGGGCCCCTTCGCTCCCATAGACTCATAATGGAACAAAAAGCTTCAAAAATCTTCTCCTCGGAAATCACTGGGCCCAGAGATTAGATATTTAGCATGTAGCAATGGCAAGTGGTCACCTACATAATTCCTGCCAATCATGCACCTGGACTCCAAACGGGCCATCCCCCCCCCCTGGCCCTTTAGCTCATATAGACTCATAATGCAAAAAAGCTTCAAAAATCTTCTTCTCTGAAACCGCAGGGCCCAGAGCTGAGGTATTTGGCATGTAGCAACGGCAAGTGGTCACCTACATAAATCCTACCAATCATGCCCCTAGGGTCCAAATGGGCCACGCCCCGGGGCCCCTTTGTTCACATAGACTAATAATTGAAAAAAAAAAGCTTCATAAATCTTCTTCTCTGAAACCACAGGGCCCAGAGTTTAGATATTTGGCATGTACCAACGGCAATTGGTCACCTACATAATTCCTGCCAATCATGCCCCTGGGGTCCAAATGGGCCACGCGCAGGGGCCCCTTTCCTCCCATAGACTCATATTTAAAAAAACCTAAAAAATCTTCTTCTCTGAAACCACAGCGCCCAGAGCTTAGATATTTAGCATGTAGCAACGGCCAGTGGTCACCTACATAATTCCTGCCAGTCATGCCCCTGGGGTCCAAAAGGGCCACGCCCCGGGGCCCCTTAGCTCCTATAGGCTCATAATGGAAAAAAAAAAAACTGCAAAAATCTTCTTCTCTGAAACCACAGGGCCCAGAGCTGAGATATTTGGCATGTAGCAACGGCAAGTGGTCACCTACATAAATCCTGCCAATCATGCCCGTGGGGTCCAAATGGGCCACGCCGCGGGGCCCCTTAGCTCCCATAGGCTCATAATGGAAAAAAGCTTCAAATTTCTTCTTCTCTGAAACCACAGGGCCCAGAGCTTAGATATTTACCATGTAGCAATGACAAGTGGTCACCTACATAAATCCTGCCAATCATGCCCCTGGGGTCCAAATGGGCCACACCCTGGGACCCCCTTAGCTCCCAAAGACTCATAATGGAAAAAAAACTTCAAAAATCTTCTTCTCCGAAACCACAGGGCCCAGAGCTTAGATATTTAGCATGTAGCAACGGCAAGTGTCACCTCCAAATTTCCTGCTAATCATTCCCCTGGGGTCCAAATGGGCCATGCCCCGGGGCCCCTTAGCTCCCATAGACTCATAATGGAAAAAAGCGTAAAAAATCTTCTTCTCAGAATCTGTAGAGCACAGAACTTAGATATTTAGTATCTAGCAACATAAAATAGCCAACTACATAAATCCTGTTAACCCTGCCCCTGGGGTCAAAATTGGCCACGCCCGAGCTCATCACCTCCAATAGACTTATAATGGAAAAAATCTTAAAAAATCTTCTTCTATGAAACCATAAGGCCCAGAGCTTAGATTTTTAGTATGTAGCAATGTCAAGTGGCCACCTACATAAATCCTGCCAGTTATGCCCCTGGGATCCAAATTGGCCCCACCCCAGGGTTCTTTAGCTTCCAAAGACTTACAATTTGAGAAACTTCAAAAATCTTCTTCTCTGAAACCACAGGGCCCTTATAATGAAAAAAAAAAAAAAGAAAGAAAAAAACAACTTAAAATTGGGAAAAAAATCTTCAAAAATCTTCTTCTCTGAAACCATAAGTCCCAGAGCTTAGGTATTTAGCATGTAGCAATGTCGAGTGGTCGCCTACATGAATCCTGCCAATCATGCCCCTGGGGTCCAAATCCTGTGGCCCCTTAACTCCAACAAACTTATAATGGAAAAAGCTTCAAACATCTTCTTTGAAACCATGAAGTACAGACCTTAGATATTTAGTATATAGCAACACAAAATGGTCACCGACATACACCTGCCAACCGTGCCCTTTGGCTCATTAGCTTCTATAGACTCATACTGGAAAAAACTTAAAAAAATCTTTTTCTCCAAAACCATAAGGCACAGATTTTGTTTGATTTGAGGTTTTACATCCCTGACAACACTGCATAGGTCATTTTGGAGATGTCTCTTCCAATTTTGTGGGACTTTTACCAGACATTGAGATGAAATTACATCTCAAGCCCTGTCGCCCAATGAAACCATTGGTGTTTGTTAGCATGGACACCGCTTTGCCTGAGCTTAGATATTTAGTATGTAGCAATGTCAAGTGGTCTCCTACACTAATGATTTTCTCGTACACAGGTGAGCGATATAGGGCCATTGGGCCCTCTTGTTAGCTCACCGTCATGTAGTGACGAGGTGAGCTTTTGGGATCACTTTTCGTCCGTCGTCCGTCGTGCGTCCGTCCGTGCGTTCGTGCGTCCGTGCGTGCGTCCGTAAACAATTCTTTAAACGACATCTCCTCCTAAACCACTGATCGGATTTTGACCAAACTTCACAGGAATGATCCTTAGGTGGTCCCCTTTCAAAGTTGTTCAAATGGTTCCGGTCCGTTGCACATCTAGGTCATAGGAGCCAAAAACAGATTTTTTTCACCAAAAACTTAAAAAATCTTCTTCTCTGAAACCACAAGGCCCAGGTCTTTGATATTTGGTATGAAGCTTCATCTGGTGGACCCCTACCAAGATTGTTCAAATTATAGTGCTGGGGCCAAAAATGCCCCCGCTCTGGGGCCCTTTGGTTTTACATGGGCTTATATAGGGAAAATCTTTAAAAATCTTCTTCTCTGAAACCGTAAGGCCCAGGTCTTTGATATTTGGTATGAAGCTTCATCTAGTGGACCCCTACCAAGATTGTTCAAATTATAGTGCTGGAGCCAAAAATGCCCCCGCTCCGGGGCCCTTTGGTTTTACATGGGCTTATATAGGGAAAATCTTTAAAAATCTTCTTCTCTGAAACCGCAAGGCCCAGGTCTTTGATATTTGGTATGAAGCTTCATCTAGTGGACCCCTACCAAGATTGTTCAAATTATAGTGCTGGGGCCAAAAATGCCCCCGCTCCAGGGCCCTTTGGTTTTACATGGGCTTATATAGGGAAGAGCTTTAAGTCTTCTTCTCTGAAACCGTAAGGCCCAGGTCTTTGATATTTGGTATGAAGCATCATCTAGGGGACCCCTACCAAGATTGTTCAAATTATAGTGCTGGGGTCAAATATGCCCCCGGTGCGGGGCCCTTTGGTTTTACATGGGCTTATATAGGGAAAACCTTTAAAAATTTTCTTCTCTGAAACCGTAAGGCCCAGGTCTTTGATATTTGGTATGAAGCTTCATCCCACACGGCCATGGGCCTACTCCCCCCCCCCCTTTGGTTTTAAATGGGCTTATATAGGGAAACTCTTTAAAAATCTTCTTCTCTGAAACCAGAAGGCCCAGGTCTTTGCTATTTGGTATGAAGCTTCATCTAGTGGACTCCTACCAAGATTGTTCAAATTATAGTGCTTGGGCTAAAAATGCCACGGCCCCGGGGCCCTATGGTTTTACATGGGCTTATATGGGGATAATCTTTAAAAATCTTCTTCTCTGAAACCGCAAGGCCCAGGTCTTTGATATTTGGTATGAAGCTTCATCTAGTGGACCCCTACCAAGATTGTTCAAATTATAGTGCTGGGGCCAAAAATGTCCCCACTTCAGGGCCCTTTGGTTTTACATGGGCTTATATAGGGAAGAGCTTTAAAAATCTTCTTCTCTGAAACCGTAAGGCCCAGGTCTTTGATATTTGGTATGAAGCTTCATCTAGGGGACCCCTACCAAGATTGTTCAAATTATAGTGCTGGGGTCAAATATGCCCCCGCTCCGGGGCCCTTTGGTTTTACATGGACTTATATATGGAAAACCTTTAAAAATCTTCTTCTCTGAAACCACAAGGCCCAGGTCTTTGCTATTTGGTATGAAGCTTCATCTAGTGGACTCCTACCAAGATTGTTCAAATTATAGTGCTTGGGCTAAAAATGCCACCGCCCCGGGGCCCTATTGTTTTACATGGGCTTATATGGGGAAAATCTTTAAAAATCATCTTCTCTGAAACCCCAAGGCCCAGGTCTTTGATATTTGGTATGAAGCTTCATCTAGTGGACCCCTACCAAGATTGTTCAAATTATAGTGCTGGGGCCAAAAATGCCCCCGCTCCAGGGCCCTTTGGTTTTACATGGGCTTATATAGGGAAGAGCTTTAAAAATCTTCTTCTCTGAAACCGTAAGGCCCAGGTCTTTGATATTTGGTATGAAGCTTCATCTAGGGGACCCCTACCAAGATTGTTCAAATTATAGTGCTGGGGTCAAATATGCCCCCGCTCCGGGGCCCTTTGGTTTTACATGGACTTATATAGGGAAAACCTTTAAAACTTTTCTTCTCTGAAACCTTAAGGCCCATGTCTTTGATATTTGGTATGAAGCTTCATCCCACACGGCCATGGTCCTTCTCCCCCCCCCCAACCCCCCACTCCGGGGCCCTTTGGTTTTAAATGGGCTTATATAGGGAAAATCTTTAAAAATCTTCTTCTCTGAAACCACAAGGCCCAGGTCTTTGCTATTTGGTATGAAGCTTCATCTAGTGGACTCCTACCAAGATTGTTCAAATTATAGTGCTTGGGATAAAAATGCCACGGCCCCGGGGCCCTATGGTTTTACATGGGCTTATATGGGGAAAATCTTTAAAAATCTTCTTTTCTGAAACCGCAAGGCCCAGGTCTTTGATATTTGGTATGTAGCATATCTAGTGGACCTTTGCCAAGATTGTTCAAATTATAGCCTTTGTTGATATTTGGTATGAAGCTTCACCTTTTTAGACGTCTCTGAACATTATGCACGTTATAGCCCTGAGGTTAATAATGGCCCTCCCCGGGTCCCACTGGTTACTCTATGGATCAGGTGAGCGATCCAGGGCCATCATGGCCCTCTTGTGTTTTATATTAGGATCACTTTTTGTCTGTCATCTGTGCGTAAACAATTTCTTCAAACGACATCTCCTCCTAAACCACTGATCGGATTTTAACCAAACTTCACAGGAATGATCCTTAGGTGGACCCCTTTCAAAGTTGTTCAAATGGTTCCGGCCTGTTGCATTTATAGGTCACAGGAGCCAAAAATAGATTTTTTTCACCGAAAAATTAAAAAATCTTCTTCTCTGAAATCGCAAGGCCCAGCATTTTGATATTTGGTATGAAGCTTCATCTAGAGGACCCCTATCAAGATTGTTCAAATTATAGTGCTGGAGCCAAAAATGCCCCCGCACTGGGGTCCTTTGGTTTTACATGGGCTTATATAGGGAAAATCTTTAAAAATCTTCTTCTCTGAAACCGCAAGGCCCGGGTCTTTGATATTTGGTATGAACCTTCATCTAGTAGACCCCTACCAAGATTGTTCAAATTATAGTGCTTGGGCCAAAAATACCCCCACCCCAGGGCCCTTTGGTTTTACATGGGCTTATATAGGGAAAATCTTTAAAAATCCTCTTCTCTGAAACTACAAGGCCCAGGTCTTTGATATTTGGTATGAAGCTTCATCTTGTGGACCTCAACCAAGATTGTTCAAATCATAGCCCTGGGGTCAAAAATGACCCCGCTCCTGGGCTCTTTGGTTTTACATAGACTTATATAGGGAAAATCTTGAAAAAATCTTCTTCTCTGAAACCACAAGGCTTAGGTCTTTGATATTTGTTATGAAGCTTCAGCTAGTGGACCTCTACCAAGATTGTTCAAATTATAGCCCTGAGACAAAAAATGCCCCCGCCATGTGGCCCTTTGCTTTTACCTAGAATTATATAGGGAAAATCTTTAAAAATCTTCTTCTCAGAATCCACAAGGCTTAGGCGTTTGATATTTGTTTTGAAGCTTCAGCTAGTGGACCTCTACCAAGATTGTTCAAATTATAGCCCTGGTGCCAAAAATGCCCCAGCTCCAGGGCCCTTTGGTTTTAAATAGACTAATGTAGCGAAAATCTTGAAAAATATTCCTCTGAAACCACAAGGCTTCGGTCTTTGATATTTGTTATGAAGCTTCAGCTAGTGGACCTCTTCCAAGATTGTTCAAATTATAGCCCTGAGAGCAAAAATGCCCCCACCATGTGGCCCTTTGGTTTTACATAGACTTATATAGGGACAATCTTGAAAAAAAATCTTCTTCTCTGAAACCACAAGGCCCAGGTCTTTGCTATTTGGTGTGAAGCTTCATCTAGTGGACCCCTACCAAGATTGTTCAAATTATAGTGCTGGGGCCAAAAAGCCCCCACCCCGGGGCCCTTTGGTTTTACATAGGCATATGTAGGGAAAATCTTTAAAATATTCATCTCTGAAACCACAAGGACTAGGTCTTTCATATTTGGTGTGAAATTTCATCTAGTGGACCTCTATCAAGATTGTTCAAATTATAGTGCTGGGGCCAAAATGCCTCCGCCCAATACCCTTTGGTTTTACATAGACTTATATAGGGAAAATCTTTATAAATCTTCTTCTCTGAAACCGCAAGGCCCAGGTCTTTGATATTTGTTATGAAGCTTCATCTAGTGGACCCCTACCAAGATTGTTCAAATAATAGTGCTGAGGCCAAAAATGCCCCCACCCCGGGGCCCTTTTGTTTCACATGGGCTTATATAGGGAAAATCTTTAAAAATCTTCTTCTCTGAAACTGCAAGGCCCAGGTCTTTGCTGTGTGGTATGAAGCTTCATCTAGTGGACCCCTACCAAGATTGTTCAAATTATAGTGCTGGGGCTGAAAATGCCCCCGCCCAGGGCCCTTTGGTTTAACATGGGCATATATAGGGAAAATCTTTAAAAATCTTCTTCTCTGAAACTGCATTGCCCAGGTCTTTGCTATTTGGTATGAAGCTTCATCTAGTGGACCCCTACCAAGATTGTTCAAATTATATTGCAGGTGCCAAAAATGCCCCCGCCCCGGGGCCCATTGGTTTTACATGGGCTTATACAGGGAAATCTTTAAAAATCTTCTTCTCTGAATCAGCAAGGCCCAGGTCTTTGATATTTGGTATGAAGCTTCATCTTGTTGACCCCTACAAAGATTGTTCAAATAATAGTGCTGGGGTCAAAAAGGCCCCCACTTTGGGGCCCTTTCGTTTTACATGGGCTTATATAGGGAAAACCTTTAAAAATCTTCTTCTCTGAAACCGCAAGGCCCAGGTCTTCGCTATTTGGTATGAAGCTTCATCTAGTAGACCCCTACCAAGATCATTCAAATTATAGTGCTGGGGCCGAAAATGCCCCAGCCCCGGGGCCCTTTGATTTTACATTGGCTTATATAGGAAAAATCTTTAAAAATCTTCTTCTCTGAAACCGCAAGGCCCAGGTCTTTGCTATTTGGTATTAAGCTTCATCTAGTGGACCCCTTCCAAGATTGTTCAAATTATAGTGCTGGGGCCAAAAATGACCCCGCCCTGGCGCCCTTTGGTTTTACATGGGCTTATATAAGGAACATCTTTAAAAATTCTTCTTCTCCGAAACCACAAGGCCCAGGTCTTTGATATTTGGTGTGAAGCTTCATCTTGTGGACTTCTACCAAGATTGTTCAAATCATAGCCCTGGGGCCAAAAATGCCCCCACTCCGGGGCCCTTTGTTTTACAAAGACTTATTTTGGGAAAATCTTTAAAAATCTTCTTCTGTGAAACCAATAGGCCTAGGTCTTTGATATTTGGTGTGAAATTTCATCTAGTGGACCTCTATCAAGATTGTTCAAATTATAGTCCTGGAGCCAAAAATGCCCCTGCCCTGAGACCCTTTGGTTTAACAAGACTTATATAGGGAAATCTTTAAAAATCTTCTTCTCTGAAACTGCAATGCCCATGTCTTTGATATTTGGTATGAAGCTTCACCTTTTTAGACCTCCCTCAACATTATGCACATTATAACCCTGGGGTCAACAATGGGCCTCCCCTGGGCCCACTTGTTACTCTATGGAACAGGTGAGCGATCCAGGGCCATCATGGCCCTCTTGTTTAGAAAAACTTTGTCATCGCTCTAGCGAATACATTTCTTCACTGATTTCAATATTACTTCACACAAATGTTCCTTATGACAGTACCTCGAGCGAGTTCGACTTTCAAGGTCAAGGTCACTGTGGCTATTTTTAGAAAAACTTTGTCATTGGTCTAGCGCTTACATTTTTTCCACCAATTTCAATATAACTTATCACAAATGTTCCTGATGACAAGGTCACACACTTAGAAAATTTTGTTGCAACATGGATTTTCGGGGTGAGGCGGGGCCCTTGGCGGGGGCATCTGTGTCATCTGGGCACATTTCTAGTTCTTGGTGTCTTGTGCATTTTGATAACATATCTGTACAACAAAGTGTATTCTTTCTTAGCTCCAAAATGGTATCGTTTTCCAATAATAATTTGTGATATTAGTTCTTCTTATTAGGGCCCCGCACTGAAAGTGTGGGTGCCCTATAGTAATCACTCTGTCCGTCCGTCTGTCTGTCTGTCCGTCCGTCTGTCCGTCCACAATTTTTTTTATCCTCCATAACTTTCTTATTCCACTGAAAGTGTGGGTGCCCTATAGTAATCACTCTGTCCGTCCGTCCGTCTGTCCGTCCACAAATTTTTTTATCCTCCATAACTTTCTTATTCCTGGATGGATTTAAATATTACTTGGCAGAAATGTTAACCATAATGTGATGGAGTGTTGCGCGCAAGACTCAGGTCCGTACCTCAAAGGTCAAGGTCATACTTAGAGGTTAAAGGTCAAAAAAGGGTCTTTCCTGTGTCCAATTAATAACTTTGTTATTATTTCTGGATGGATTTAAATAATACTTGGCAGAAATTTCAACCATAATGTGACGAAGTGTCACACGCAAGACCCACAGCCGTACCTCAAAGGTCAAGGTCATACTTAGAGATAAAAGGTCAAAAAAGCGTCTTTTTTATTGTGTCCAATCTATAACTTTCTTATACCTGGATGGATTTAAATATTACTTAGCAGAAATATTAACCATAATGTGACAGTGTGCCGTATAGTAATGCCCTGTCTGTCCGTTTGTCCGTCAGTCCGTCCGTCTGTCCATCTGCCCATCTATCCATCAACATTTTTCATGTTTACAAACGGAAGCTGAAGTTATTGACAGTTGCCATATAGTAATACCCTTTTGTTTTTAATTCATAACTTACAAACAGTCAAATGCATCAACTTCAAACTTAAGATATATGGTCACAATATCATTACACAATTACATGGCAACCGACGTAACTCTAGCTACAATACTCTAAGAGTAATAGCCCTTTGAAAAAAAATCCAACTCCTCTGATGGCACTGCCGGGGCCCTAGTCAGTTTCACTGACAGTTCTAGTTTATAATTAAAACATTGAGGCGGTTCTAATGAGTACCATAGCCCCCGCCAATCGGGGCTTGAAGAAATAGATGGGCTGCATGACACTTCCACCCAGAGCTGAAGCCGACTGCACACAAGTACTGGTAAAACCCTTGGAGGATCTATTAAGCCTGCCCAGGCAAAGTGGTGCGAGTCAGACCATCCATGCTTATAAACCCTATTGGTTTCATTGGGCGACAGGGCTTGAGGTGTCATTTCATCTCAATGTCGGTTAAAAGTATCACAAAATTGGAAGCAGCGTCTCCAAAATGACCTATGACGGTACAAAAAGGGTTAACCCTTGTCCTGCTGATCCCGGATAGGCCTTATCTTTCAAACAATGCAGATCCAGATCAGGATCTACATTGTCATTCAGTTTATGAATTTGTTGCAATAATTTTCATCAAGTAATCTGATTGGTTGATAATCGGTAGTGGGTGTGGAATATATGAACATACAGCAGGACAAGGGTTAAGGTTAATCCTGTTGGTGCTTATGCTTATATTTTCTGTTTCAGGGACCCATGGCAAGAAGGCAGAAAGGTGTTCTTTAGTAGGTGAAGAAGCTGGAACAGGGGAAAGTTCTGTTTTTGGCAGTGGTGATGCTGGAGTAGGGTCAAAGCTGGCTATTGGCAGTAGTGGTCCTGGAGAAGGGTTAGAGTTGACTGTTAACAGTACTGGTGCTGGAGCCGGCTCAAAGTTGGCTGTTGGCAGTAGTAGTGCTGGAGCAGGCTCAAAGTTGGCTGTTGGCAGTACTAGTGCTGGAGCAGAGTCAAAGTTGGCTGTTGGCAGTAGTAGTGCTGGAGCAGAGTCAAAGTTGGCTGTTGGCAGTAGTAGTGCTGGAGCAGAGTCAAAGTTGGCTGTTGGCAGTAGTAGTGCTGGAGCAGAAACAAAGTTGGCTGTTGGCAGTAGTGGTGCTGGAGCAGGCTCAAAGTTGGCTGTTGGCAGTAGTAGTGCTGGAGCAGGCTCAAAGTTTGCTGTTGGCAGTAGTGGTGCTGGAACAGGGTCAACGCTGGCTGTTGGCAGTTGTGGTTCTGGAGCAGATTCAAAGCTGGCTGTTGGCAGTAGTGGTTCTGGAGCAAGCACAAAGTTGGCTGTTGGCAGTAGTGGTTCTGGAACAGGGTCAACACTGGCTGTTGGCAGTAGTGGTTCTGGAGCAAGCACAAAGTTGGCTGTTGGCAGTAGTGGTTCTGGAGCAGAATCAGTGTTAGCTGTTGGCAGTAGTAGCACTGGAGAAGGGTCAGAGTTGGGTGTTAGCAGTACTGGGGCTGGAGCAGACACAAAGTTTGCTGTTGGCAGTAGTGGTGCTGGAGCAGGGTCAAAGTCTGTTGTTGGCAGTAGTGGTTCTGGAGCAGGGTCAGAGTTGGCTGTTAGCAGTAGTGATGCTGGAACAGGGACAAAGTTGGATGTTGGCAGTGATGGTGCTGGAGAAGGGTTGAAATTTGATGTTTGCAGTAATGATGCTGGAGCAGGGTCAAGGTTAGCTGCTAAAAGTAGTGGTGCTGGAGTGGGGTCAGAGTCTGCTATTGGCAGTAGTGATGCTGGAGCTGGGTCAAAATAGGCTCTTGGCAGTAATGGTGCTGTAGCAGGGGCTAACTTACTTGAGAATAAGATTTTTTTTTTCTGGTGAGAAGTTGTTACTGTGTTCACAAGGAAGTATGAACAAATCTTCTGGCAAGGTAGCCCGAGTCTTGCTGGCATGTATGGTGATGCGACGGGGACTAACTTACTTGTGAACAGTAGTGTTTCTGGTGATAAGTTATTCAATGGCAGTGATAACTCTGTTCACAAGGAAAATGAACAAGGTCTTCCATGAGTGTGACGCGAGTCTTGCATAGCTCCAGATAGGATCTATTTTCATCCAAAAAGAATTGATATTTTTCTTATTTCTGCACGAAAACATGTTGTGGGTATTCATTAGAAGCGCCTTGCTGCTCCGCCAACATATTTTTCTGCAGAAATAAGAAAAATAATGTTTGGATACCCCTTCTTTGGTCTTGTGTCAGCAGGAGGGACTGACTTAATTATGAACAGTGATTTTTCTGGTGATACACCCCCAACCCAGTATAACACTGTTGTAGGGGTCCCAACCCAAAATGTTAGTTAAACAACTGTGTTATATCCAAAATAAACTGATAGATAATATACATGTAGAAAATGACTCATTTTTCTGTATAAACCGATACAGTTTGGGATACATCTGTAAACGGTGTTGTAAGCAGAACTGTGTTATAATATATGGTCATTTTTTCCATAAAATCTATTGTTTTGGGATTCATCTTTACTGTTAAATGACAATAATAATAATATTCCAAAGGCAAATGAACATCAGTCCGATGTTTCAGGTTTGTTTTGGAGTTTAGCGGCTCAGTCAACACTATTTAGATTTTAAGTTGACAAGTTTTAAGTATTAATTTACCACAGTTACAAAACTTCCCGGGCAGAATGGTACCCATTATTTCTTCAGAAACTGACAGCTGCCCTTCTTGAATCATTGGAAGAGAATGACAATAGAAAAAATTACATGATCAATCTCCATGAAAGAATGTTGCCACACTGACAGATTTCAAACCTGCGACCTCCTGATAGATAGTTAGACATGCATCTGTCCAAGCTACCAAGGCCAGCTAGATGGTGCAGGTATTTATGCATTCCTAATAGTGGATGCCAGAGATGGCTTTTCTCTTGAGCCTTATTGGAAATGAATATACCCACCATTACATCAGGGCTTGGAGAAATAGACTGGGCTGCATAATGCTTCCAAGCTGAGCTGAAACAGACTGCACAAGAGTACTGGTAAACCATTTAAGAGTTCTAAGCCTGCCCAGGCAAAGTGGTGAGAGTCTGACTGTCCATGCATATAAACCCTATTGGTTTCATTGGGTGGCAGGGCTTGAGATGTCATTTCATCTCAGTGTCGGATAAGTCCCACAAAATTGGAAGCAACAGCTCCTAAATGATCTAAATAGTGTTGACTGGGACATAAAACCGGAAATCAAACAAACAAGACCAGTAACAGATTTTCTGTTTTTAGCTCACCTGTCACGTAGTGACAAGGTGAGCTTTTGTGATCACTTTTTGTCTGTCGTCCATCGTGCGTGTGTGCATGCATCCGTGCGTGCGTCCGTGCGTGCGTGCATCCGTAAACAATTTCAAATAAGTATATCTCTAATACCCCATGGTCAATCTTGATCAAATTTCATGAGAAGCATCATCAGGTAGGGGGAAAGGCTGCATAAGGTTTTTGGGCTGATCAGATTGGAATTCTGGTTGCCATGGCAACATATAGCTCCCGTAGACTTACAATGGGAAAAATATAAATATCTTCTTCTCTGAAACCACAGGGCCCAGAGCTTAGATATTTAGCATGTATTAACAGCCAGTGGTCACCTACATAATTCCTGCCAATCATGCCCCTGGGGTCCAAATTGGCCACGCCCCAGGGCCCCTTCACTCCCATAGACTCATAATGGAACAAAAAGCTTCAAAAATCTTCTTCTCGGAAACCACAGGGCCCAGAGCTTAGATATTTAGCATGTAGCAACGGCAAGTGGTCACCTACATAATTCCTGCCAATCATGCCCCTGGGGTCCAAACAGGCCACACCCGGGGCCCTTTACCTCCTATAGACTCATAATGGAAAAAAAGCTTCAAAAATCTTCTTCCCTGAAACCACAGGGCCCAGAGCTGAGATATTTGGCATGTAACAACGGCAAGTGGTCACCTACATAATTCCTGCCAATCATGCCCCTGGGGTCCAAATTGGCCACACGCCGGGGCCCCTTAGTTCCCATAGACTCATAATGGAAAAAAAGCTTCAAAAATCTTCTTCTTGGAAACCACAGGGCCCAGAGCTTAGATATTTAGCATGTAGCAATGTCACCTACATACTGTAAAAATTCGGCTATAAGGTGATTCGGCTATAAGACGGGACCCCCTTTTCAGTTTTTCTAAGGTGGGATTTTGCTTATACTCTTTTATAAGATGGGTCAAATTTTTGCTATATCTGTCGGGGCCTATCTGCTACCGCCAGATGCCATTTAGATGTGATAAATCGGCCTTTTTTCGTCAGAAGTAACTGAACATTTTTTTTATCGGGGAACACAACACCTAGCTAGTCAGTTTCAGAACCAACGCCCCAGCTAGCACAAAATAGCGGCAAACGTCGTATCGCTGTCGGCCTGGTACTTGCTTTGCTGGCTTAGGCTACACAGACTTCTATTTAATAGACGACAGGGGCTGACAAATCCATTTCCCGGCCGTCCGGGACAAGACCGAAATCACGCCGGACAGGTCACTTTGACCTTATGACGCTCGGTCGGGACAAGTGCAAAAATTAAAAAAAATTGTCTACAACTGCCAGTCTTTTTTGAGTCCTTAAATAGGGTACAACTAGACCAGTAAGTAAATCGCTGTCAATTCAGAGACAAACCATCTGTGTATTTATTACGGTTCAAGTATGACACTATTGTTAATCCCTGTCGTATAATTGCCACCCTGCGGTGCGTGTCGATAAGGTGTGAAAATATGGTCAAGTTTTGTCTCTAATTTGCGTTTATCCTCCAATCATAAAATTTAATCCACAATCAATGTGAATATGATTTAATTGCTCCTCAGACTATTAGCTACATCTAACGGTAAATGTTTGCATTATAAAATCAGACTATTCTACGATCTCATGAATGGTTATGTTTTGGCGCCAAATAGCAGACGTTGGCGGGAAAGCCGAACGCTGTTGTTGGTTATTGACACGGAGCTTCTGGGGATAATTCGGGAGCTGTGCAAAGCACTGATTTTCTATCCACCTCTATTCACATCCGCTTAGCTATCGGGAAAATATTTTTTACCGGTTCCAAACATTTTTTTTAATGAAGGAAACACATGCGATGACATAAAACACGTGGGGATAATGCGTCGGATGACGTCATTTACCTATCGCGTGCAGAAAAATCGTAGCGGTGGTTTGTGGGCGGCGATTTATGTCAATTCAAAAATCACCGATCGGCTTTTTCCGTATGTCTGGTCTTCGCCTGACATTGACGGAAAAAAGCCTGCAGTCCATGACCTCGGCTATAAGACGGGGTCATTTTTTTGGGCTCATTTTGGAGGGAAAAATCCTCGTCTTATAGCCGAATTTTACGGTAATTCCTGCCAATCATGCCCCTGGGTTCCCAATGGGGGACGCCCCGGGGCCCCTTCGCTCCCATAGACTCATAATGGAACAAAAAGCTTCAAAAATCTTCTTCTCGGAAACCACATGGCCAAGAGCTTAGATATTTAGCATGTAGCAACGGCAAGTGGTCACCTACATAATTCCTGCCAATCATGCCCCTGTGGTCCAAACGGGCCACGCCCCGGGGCCCTTTAGCTCCTATAGACTCATAATGGAAAAAAGCTTCAAAAATCTTCTCAGAAACTGTGAAGCACAGAACTTAGATATTTAGTATCTAGCAACATAATAATAGCCAGAGCTGAGATATTTGGCAAGTAGCAACGGCAAGTGGTCACCTACATAATTCCTGCCAATCATGCCCCTGGGGTCCAAATTGGCCACATTAGAAGCCTCCGTGGTGCAGTGGTTACGCTACTCGCATTGTAAACCAGGGATCGCAGGATCGATCCCGGGCTTCTCCAGACTTTCGGATGAGTCTTTAAACCGAGGTCCCGTCTCTGTATGACCTTAGCTGTTGGTAGGACGTAAAACTAAAACTCACTCACTCACTCCAAATTGGCCACACCCTGGGGCCCCTTAGCTCCCATAGACTCATTATGGAAAAAAAGCTTCAAAAATCTTCATCTCTGAAACCACAGGGCCCAGAGCTTAGATATTTAGCATGTAGCAACGGCCAGTGGTCACCTACATAATTCCTGCCAATCATGTCCCTGGGTTCCAAATGGGAGACCCCCCGGGGCCCCTTTGCTCCCATAGACTCATAATGGAACAAAAAGTTTCAAAAATCTTCTTCTCGGAAACCACAGGGCCCAGAGCTTAGATATTTAGCATGTAGCAACGGCAAGTGGTCACCTACATAACTCCTGCCAATCATGCCCCTAGGGTCCAAACGGGCCACGCCCCGGGGGCCTTTTATCTCCTATAGACTCCTAGTGGAAAAAAAGCTTCTTCTCTGAAACCACAGGACCCAGAGCTGAGGTATTTGGCATGTAGCAACGGCAAGTGGTCACCTAAATAAATCCTGCCAATCATGCCCCTAGGGTCCAAATGGGCCACGCCCCGGGGCACCTTAGCTCCCATAGACTAATATTGGAAAAAAAGCTTCAAAAATCTTCTTCTCTGAAACCACAGGGCCCAGAGTTTAGATATTTAGCATGTAGCAACGGCAATTGGTCACCTACATAATTCCTGCCAATCATGCCCCTGGGTTCCAAATGGGCCACGCGCCGGGGCCCCTTTGCTCCCATAGACTCATAATGGAAAAAAGCTTAAAAAATATCTTCTCTGAAATCACAGCGCCCAGAGCTTAGATATTTAGCATGTAGCAACGGCAAGTGGTCACCGACATAATTCCTGCCAATCATGCCCCTGGGGTCCAAATTGGCCACGCCCCGGGGCCCCTTGGCTCCTATAGACTCATAATGGAAAAAAAAAGCTTCAAAACTCTTCTCTGAAACCACAGGGCCCAGAGCTTATATATTTAGCATGTAGCAATGGCAAGTGGTCACCTACATAAATCCTGCCAATCATGCCCGTGGGGTTCAAATTGGCCACGTCCCGGGGCCCCTTAGCTCCCATAGACTCATAATGGAAAAAATCTTCAAAAATCTTCTTCTCTGAAACCACAGGGCCCAGATCTTAGATATTTAGCATGTAGCAATGACAAGTGGTCACCTACATAAATCTTGCCAATCATGCCCCATAGGTCCAAATTGGCCCCACCCTGGGACCCCCTTAGCTCCCATAGACTCATAATAGAAAAAAACTTCAAAAATCTTCTTCTCTGAAACCACAGCACCCAGAGCTTAGACATTAAGCATGTAGCAACGGCAAGTGGTCACCTTCATATTTCCTGCTAATCATACCCCTGGAGTCCAAATGGGCCACGCCCCGGGGCCCCTTAGCTCCCATAGACTCATAATGGAAAAAAAGCTTCAAAAATCTTCTCAGAAACTGTGAAGCACAGAACTTAGATATTAAGTATCTAGCAACATAATAATAGCCAGCTACTTAAATCCTGCTAACCCTGCCCCTGGGGTCAAAATTGGCCTCGCCCAAGCTCATCACCTCCAATAGACTTATAATGGAAAAAAACTTAAAAAATCTTCTACTATGAAACCATAAGGCCCAGAGCTTAGATTTTGTGTATGTAGCAACGTCAAGTGGCCACCTACATAAATCCTGCCAGTTTTGCCCCTGGGATCCAAATTGGCCCCACCCCATGGCCAGGGCTCTTTAGCTTCCAAAGACATACAATTGGAGAAACTTCAAAAATCTTCTTCTCTGAAAACACAGGGCCCTTATAATAAAAAAAAACAACAAAAAAACTTAAAATGGGGAAAAAAATCTTCAAAAATCTTCTTCTCTGAAACCATAAGTCCCAGAGCTTAGGTATTTAGCATGTAGCAATGTCGAGTGGTCGCCTACATGAATCCTGCCAATCATGTCCCTGGGATCCAAATCCTGTGGCCCCTAAACTCCAACAAACTTATAATGGAAAAAGCTTCAAACATCTTCTTTGATACCATGAAGTACAGACCTTAGATATTTAGTATATAGCAACACAAAATAGTCGCCTACATAGATCCTGCCAACCGTGCCCTTTGGGTCAAAATTGGCCAAGCCCCAGGGCTCATTAGCTCCTATAGACTTATACTGGAAAAAACTTAAAAAAATCTTTTTCTCCAAAACCATAAGGCACAGATTTTGTTTGATATGAGGTTTTACATCCCCGTAAACACTGTATAGGTCATTTTGGAGATGTCTCTTCCAGTTTTGTGGGACTTTTACCAGACATTGAGATGAAATTACATCACAAGCCCTGTCGCCCAATGAAACCAGTAGGGTTTATAAGCATGGACACCGCTTTGCCTGAGCATAGATATTTAGTATGTAGCAATGTCAAGTGGTCTCCTACACTAATGATTTTCTGGTACACAGGTGAGCGATATAGGGCCATTGGGCCCTCTTGTTTCATGAGAGGTGACTTGTTATTGTCCTGTTATTGAGAACCTCCTAAAAGGATCTACTCTTACAGGAAAGAATTTGCTCCTGAGGAGCAAATTCTTTCCTTTTAGTGTAGATCCCTGATGCAGCCCCTGCCCATAGTGGCTTGACAAAATAGTTTGAGCATGGTGCTTCCTGCCCATAGCTGAAACCAACCAAACTTGAGTACTTATATGTCTGGCTGCTCAAGAAAAGTGATGTGAGGCGGACTGTTCCTTAAATCCTGGCTGATTCTTTTGGCGGTAGTGTTTAAGATTACATTTCATCTCAGTGTTGGTTAAGTCATACAAAATCGGAAGCAACATCTCTAAAATGACCTAAATAACATTGAGGGGGTGTAAAACCAGAACACAAAGATCCCTGTTGCTGAAAGGGACAAGAAATGTTTTTATGAGTTGCCTCCCCTGAAGGTATATCCATTCCACAACTGGTTTCTTGCTTCTTGTGATTTGGCAATACATGTATTTATGAGGTGAGTGAGTGTTTGAGTTTTACGTTCAATCAACAGCTAAGGTCATACGGAGACTGAACCTCAGTTTAAAGAAAGTCTGCAGAAGCTCGGGATCGAACCCACAACCCCAGTTTTATGAGGGGAGTTGCTTATCCACTACACCACAGAGGCTTTTTATTTTTACATGTATGTGGTAGGGCAGATGCAAAGTCATTTCTAGTCGGTGATAATGCTATAGAGAGCATTTTGTTTATGTTGGTTATTATAGCCCCGCTTGAAGAAAAAGTGGGGGCTATATTGGATTTGCCTTTTCCTTCTGTGATTCCGTAATTCCGTTATTCATCGTAACTCAAAAACCCTTTGAGGTACTTTCATGAAACTGCACACAAATGTAAAGCAGTATGAGACGATGTGCAGAGTGCATGAACCATAACTCTAGATTACCTACTTTTGGAGTTGTTGCCCTTTGAACATTAAAAAAATCCATTATTCATGATAACTCGAAAACCGTTTGAGGTATTTTCATGAAACTTCACACAAATGTAAAGCACTATGAGACTATGTGCAGAGCGCATTAACTATAACTCTGGATTGCCTGCTTTTGGAGTTCACAAATATAAAGCACTATGAGACGATGTGCAGAGCGTGTGAACCATGACTCTGGGTTGCCTACTTTTTGAGTTATCCCCCTTTGAACATTGACCCTGATTTCTCTTGTTTCTGCATGTTTTGAATGTTCATTAGAGCTCATGCACTGCATTAACAATTTCATGCAATGCACCCCCCCCCCCTTATGTAAAACAAAGCATGGTTTAAGGGGACATTCATTACTTTCCTTGAAGCTGAGTCTTTAATAGGATTCCATGGATTTAGAAACTAATTCTTTGCATTTACACCAATACCACCTTAAAAACACACTTGAAAATGACAAATACACTTAAACCTTTCATTTTAACACAGTTTTGGACACAAGGCAGTTGAGAGATGGATCCTAAAAATAGATTATATAGAAAAATTACTGTAAATGGTCATCTTTCTATAGAATCTAAATCTTTTTATGCCCCCGGAATCAAAGATTTTGGGGGCATATAGCGTTTGGTCTGTCTGTCTGTCTGTCTGTCTGTTTGTCTATCCACAAAAACCTTAACATTGGGCATAACTTTTGAATGGTAAGTGATAGGGCTTTGATATTGCACATGTGCATTCCTTGTCACAAGACCTTTTCAGTGGTACCATAGTACCATTTTTTTCTCGTGACCTGGACCTTCATTAGTGATAGGGCTCTAATATTTCACATGCGCTGTCCAGGGGCATCAGTGTTACACAAACATATCTTGTTTTCTATGTTCATTTTTCTGCACATTTTTATTTGAATGTAAAAGTTGTTTAACTAACATAGTTTTGGAACCAATAGTATTGAGTGTTATAAAGAGTTTATTTATTTATTCATTTATTTATTTATTTATACTATTTTGCAAGATGGTTAAATATTCAGCTAAAAATGCCCAGTCTGCAGGATGGCTTTTTTTCCCTCACATTTAGCGGTCATGAACATTTAATATTAAAAGCAAAGCTGCTGCAAGCATTTTCAAATGTATGAAATATGATTGGCCTGCTTGGCATGACGTGACCTTTTTAACCCTTGTCCTGCTGAGCCCGGATATGCCTTATTTTCCAAACAATGAAGATCCAGATCAGATGGCTTCTGACGAAGCCATCTGATCAAGATCTACATTGTTTGCCATTCAGATTGTGAATTTGTTGCAATAATTTGCATCAAGTAATCTGATTGGTTGATAATCGGTAGTGGGTGTGGCATATATGAATATTCAGCAGGACAAGGGTTAATGGCTGTGTCAAATGTGAATTTGGTCCCTTATGCTTTTGTATGGGGTGTAAGGATTGTTAGACATTAGACTGAATTTTTATGGAGATAGGCAATCAAACCATCTACAGTTGAACTTCAATGGCTCGAACACCTTTGGGACCATGAAAATCTGTTCGAGACAGGGGTAGTTCGAGCAACTGAGGGCTAATGCCAGGAGGTATAACGACATACTTTAGGACATTTTTTGTCTATGTTCTATAATGAAAAATGTATGCTGTGTGTACTTATTAGAATCGCCTCATCGAGGTGATTCTAATGAGTGCACACAGCATACATTTGCAAGATAAAAGACTAAAATCTCCTTAATTATCCCCCACTATTTCTTATGTAGAGGATTTAGCTAGGGGCTCAAGAACGGGTTCGACACATCCGTGGTAAACGAGCCATCGGTGTTTGAGCCATCGAAGTTCTACTGTAGATTGAATAAAAAGGCACATTAAATAAAAAAATCACTTTGCTCTTATAAATGTAATCTTGTTTATTATGCAGATAGACATGGGCCTCTGTGGCCTAGTGGATAAGAGCCCTGTCTCTTAAACATTAGAGGCCAGTTGTTCAAAACCAAATATATTGTTAGTTGACGTGAAGCTAAAAGTTCGATAATACCCAAATATTTTTGCTGAAAAAATTTTTGCTGGTCTCATTTTTTTTCAGCATGAATAACACTATATTAGATATTGTACTTGTTGGAATAGTTAACAGTTTGGTCAGTAACGAGCTCATTAAGCTAAGGATGCTGTGAACAACTGGTCCCAGGTCTGTCATTGCTGTGGGTTCAAGCCTAGCTCGCTCGGGTCATATACGAGATGCCAAGTTCTGCAAGGGAAGGTCAGGTGGTTTTTCTCTGGGAACTCTGGTTTTGCCCATCTCTGATATAAACTAGAAGAGCATAACCATGGTAACAAACTTCACATATTTTGCAAAAATGGGACTTATGGTACAGGGTCTAGTGTTCATCCATCTGCCCACCCACCAATCTCTCTAAGTTTTTTTCGTTTTTTGGCTAAATAATCTTACAGTTTACATCCAGTCAACTTATAGTCCGACCATGATGTGAACAGTTCATACTAGCAGAGTTATGCCCCTTTGAAAATTTCTGTATAATTCTTGTTTCTGGCTAACTCCCATAGTTTACATCCAAACAAGTCTAAACTGAGTAAATAATTAGACCACGATGTGGAGCAATGCATGTTTTTACGAAGTAACAATCCATCAAATATTAGCAGAGTTATGCCGCTTTGAAAATTCCTCCAGCTAACTTCTACATTTTGCATCTGATCAAGTTGAAACTTGTTTTATTGTAAGATCATAATAAATAGTAACAGAGTTTGTGCCTCTTTGTAAATTTCTGTGAACCCTCCATTTCAGACAGACTCCTCCTATAGTTTGTTACCAATCATGCAGAAACTTAGTAAATAGTTAGACCATGAAGTGAGCCATGCATATAGAGGATCTTAAATGAGGGGTCATTTCATATGAAATTTATGAAACAAGCCTTTAGCGAGTTTCATAAATTTCATATGAAATGACCGTGAGTGTAAGATTCTGTTTATCATATGACCACTTTAAATTGGATTTTATAGCCTTTAAATTTGACAATTTGTGAAACAAAAAATGCATGGTTGAATGGACGTCGCCATGACGTTACATAATCCCGCTAAAGTGTTATTACATGTGTGGTCATACGATTTTTAATGACAGATTCAATTTGTCATTTCTAGCTATCCTGCAGGTTTTAAAGTAATTCAGGCTTTCTTCCGGCTTTGACCGCCATAGAAATATGAGTCCACACAAAATGTAGTCTCGTTTGGGGCAGTAATCAAAATTGTACAAGCGTATTAGTTATCCTATAAGCGTAGTGCAAACTTTTGAAGCAGACAACTTGACAATTTTATCTTACGATTCAGCATTTCATATGAATTAGCTGCATCATGCGACGGGTTTGGAGAAGACTGTATATTCGGATCAATGCGGCGTCTGCTCAGCCGTCTGCTCAGGTTTTACACTTTTCTATCAGTGCTGTCAACATTTATTCCTTAAAGACCAGCCTGCTGTTGGACCAGGTCAGCTACAGATAAGAATATTAATCGGTTTTCATTCTGACTTTCGAAGTCAAGTTAGGTCAGTTACAACTTAGGTATATATTGACTTGGAAAGAAAGGCTGTCCCTTTCAACCCTGGACTATGGTACAGATACTTAGTGTAAGTCCTGTGATATAATTCTAGGTGCCATATTTAGCAGAATGGACGAGCCCAACCTCAGTGATGGAAGAGTGCACTCCAGAAGCTCAAGGCAGTGAATAAATCAAAGCACTGACAACACTCATGCCGATTGTCTCTAAATGCAGGCTGGTCATGAACAGGGACTAAACTCCGTTCAGAAAATCTGAATCATCATATTTTTCATTTCTTCCTTTTAATACTCATTTTAGCCCATACATCACTATGGGAAAGTTGTAGACCTGACTCTTCACCAATTTCTCCAACAAGTCTTATGCCTCTGCGACAGCCAGGAAAGGCTGTGATTATTTGGAGAAAATTGCAAAATCTAAATTTTCGTTCACAGACTAAGACATTCTGACAGGTTCGACACACCCTTTTAAACCATATATAGAAGTGGTTACTGCTCTTGTAAATGACAAGGGCGTATACATTTTATTTGCACGATCACTTCATGGAAAATCATTAGCTGTGACACCACATCTGATATCGGTATAATTCATTTTGACCACTGTTGACAGCACATCGCGCTAGTGGCTCCCCGTTCCTAGTGAGCTTCTGTCTAGCCATTCGAATGTAGGGTATGTCGTAATTGCATATCTATTTATAAAGAGTATCACATGGATTTGAATATGTATTATTTTACCTGACAATCATCATCAAATGGACTTAGTCTCTGGTCTCATTTCTTTGTTTTGCAATTTTCTCCAAATAATCATAGCCTTTCCTGACTGTCGCAGAGGCATACGACTTGCTGGAGAAATCGGCGGAGAGTCAGGTCTAAAACTTTCCCATAGTGATGTATGGGCTAAAATTAGTATTAAAAGGAAGAAACAAAAAAATCGATGATTCAGATTTTCTGAACGGAGTTTAGGACTGATTTGTTTAAACTTTAAAAGTAGTAAGTAACTAATGCAAAAAAGTATAGAACAAGATCAGCACCATGTTTTTTGGCGTTTGATCTGAATTTACATTGTTTGCCAGATCCATCATTTGATTCATGTGCAGATTTTACAGATAACACTTACATGTACCCAACGCTGACAAACGACGCAGCTGTGTTTGGGTTGATTGTTTGGCATTCGACCCGAAGTTGCTAATAAGAAAAGCGCTTCAGTGCTAACGTCTACATGACTATCACTTACTTGTCAGAATAACCTTTTGTCTTGTAGAAAATAGCGGCAGTGAGATCAGGGTATTCCATAAGAGGATTATCCTGGAATCATAGGGTGAGCTTGGCAAACAGTGTAGACAAAGATCAGATGCTGCAGAAGGCGTCTTCTTATCAAAATCTTCACTATTTGTTTGGAATTTCAGAGTTAAATGAAACAGTTTAAATCTCAGCCCAGGACTATTACTACAACCTACACCCCACATTCTCAGTGTTTTGATTCTGAAACCAAACGATTGCATGATTACAACACACTTAGGCACTATGCCCTTAAGCTAAAAAGGTTAAATCAATCAACCGTGTCGTCTGGTACCAGTCCGGCCACCTCGATCCTTTGAACCACCTTCACACCAGTGCGGATAGGAACCACATGTTCAGGATCAAACTTTTGATGTTTAATGTAATGTCGTGCCTAGAAAAGAAGAAACTGAAATTTGTTCTCAAAAAAGCATTAAGTGAGAGCGTATTGCAACATTTTTCATTAAAGGATCGTAAGCCTGCCCCTTGACAGTTTTAAGCTGGTCGGAAAGGGACGTATCATATATCGGAATTTGCAGAACTACCTTTCTAAATTTTAAGATCTTTTTAGAAAGGTTTTCTGTAAGTTTTCACAGTGTTATGATTTACTCATAGAATCTGTCATTTCAGTGCCTTTGGCGCTTTGATTATTACAAGACGTTATCCACTGCTGAACAACAATGTCATATGATAAAATGTTTTGAGGTTTCAGTCTACCAAATATTTGATGTCCCTTTGAAAATATCTGTAAACTTCTTATAACTCCTGCAGTTTTCATTTGATCAGAAATGAAACTTAGATTGACCATAAAGTGGAGCGGTCCATATTATTTTGAGGTTACAGTCCATGAACATTGAATTGAACAATAGTTAGTACATGTGCCACATCTTATTACTTGTGGTGCTCTTGTTGCTCAGTGGCACACAGAAAGTTCTTCCCAGTTGAATCTGCATTAAGGATAACCAGCATTTCTTTTTCATGGGCCTGCACTGTTTGCCAGGGTGCGCCTTTAGGGGTTAATCCTTTTTGTACCAAATGGAATATTACACCTTATATATAGCAGGAGGCCATTTCAAAATTTAGGGGTGTCAGGTTGTGTTTTCTTCAAAAACTATTTGGAAATTAGCTGAAAATTTTGCAAACAGTGTGGGCCCTGATCAGACACCACGTTATGTGGTGTCTGATCTGGGCCTTCACTGTTTGCCAACTACCTGTTTGGGGTTTCTGGTACTGAATGGGTTAACCGCCTAAACTGGGTTAAGGAAGCAAATTCCTTACATATAACTTTCCCAGTTGCCTTAAAAGGAAGAAAATGTATCAAGTGTGAGTACTTTTACTTAACCCATCGAATGCTGCAGAAACCTTTAAAGCAGACGACCATATAATTTTTCTTATTATTTTTCAGCACAAATGGGCTTGATATTTAATGTTAATCGATCATCTGCACAGATGATTCTTATTGAAAATGTCAAGCTTTATTTTTGCTGAAAAACATCATGTGAACAAGTCTGTGAAATAAATACCCACCTATACCCCACTTTATATAGAGAAAACTGGGGTTTACGGGGGTATACATTTTTTTTTTTTTTTTGCTCCAAGACATAGGTTGTGGGTACTCGTTAGAACCGCCTCATTGAGGCGGTTCTAACGAGTACCCACAACCTATGTCTAACGAGCACCCACAATCTATGTTTGCAGTATTTATAAGAAAAATATCATGGATTTTCATCAGGAAAATGACCATTTTGGAGATGTGAAAAAATGCACAATGTCGCATGGGTGTGTTATCGTAATGATAAGAAGGAAAAAAACAACAACAGAAAATGACATTTGCTAAACACGCTTACTGCTTGAAGGGTTAAAAAAAAAAAAAAGAAATTAAGGGGAATGAATAAAGTTAAACATTGTATAATTTCGGGCATTTTTAGCTCACCTGAGCCTTTAGGCTCATAGGTGAGCTTATAGTATAGCCATGGTCCGTCGTCCGTGCGTCCGTCCGTCCATCCACCATTTTCAAAGATCTTCTTCTCCTATACTGCAGGGCCAATCAAAGCCAAATTTCATTTGGAGCCTCAGTGGGATGGGGGAACGAAAGTTTGTTTGCGGGGTCTGGATCACATGACCAAGATGGCCGCCATGCCCATATATGGTAAAAAGCCTTCAAAAATCTTCTTCTCCAGAACCATAAGGCCAGTGGCCTTGAAACTTGGCATGTAGCATATGGTACTCGGGCCCATCATGGTTTGTACAAATGGTGACCCCGGGTTGACCTTGACCTATTTTACAGCAATGTCAAATTTGCCGAAGTAGGCTTTTGCATGGGGCAAAGTGAAAATAATGGATTTATAGGAAAACCATTGAAGACAGTGTCACCAAAATTTGTAGATCAGGTAAAGTAACTGAATACATGAAGATCTATGGGTCAGAAAGGTCAAGGTCATTCATTGGCCTTAGACCAAGGTCATTCAGGATCCGTATTTCAAACATTTTTTTCTCCAAAACTGCTGAGCCATTTAAGTGAAATTTAATATGGAGCCTTTTGTGAGTTGAACAAATGAAAAAATGCCAATACGGTCTAGATCACATGACCAAGATGGCCGTCACGCCTATATATATGGTAAAAAGCCTTAAAAATTCTTCTTCTCCAGAACTGTAAGGCTAATGGCCTTGAAACGTGGCATATGGTACTCAGGCCCATCATAGTTTGTACAAATGGTGACCCCGAGTTGACCTTGACCTATTTTACAGCAATGTCAAATTTGCCGACTTAGGCTTTTGCATGGGAAAAAGTGAAAATAATGGATTTTTAGGAAACCATTGAAGACAGTGTCACCAAAATTAGTAGATACGGTAAAGTAGCTAAATACATGAAGATCTATGTGTAAGAAAGGTCAAGGTCATTAATTGACCTTAGACCAAGGTCACGCAGGTTCCATATTTCAAACATTTTTTCTCAGAAACTACTGAGCCAATTGAAGTGAAATTCAATATGGAGCCTTTGGGAGTTGAACAAATGAAAAGCTGCCAACATGGTCTAGATCACATGACCAAGTTGGCCACCACGCCCATATATGGTAAAGAAACTTCGAAATTCTTCTTCTCAAGAACCGTAAGGCCAATGACCTTGAAACTTGGCATGTAGCATATGGTACTCGGGCCTATCATAATTTGTTCAAATGGTGACCGTGGGTTGATCTTGACCTATTTTACAGTAATGTCAAATTTGCTGACTTAGGCTTTTGCATAGGAAAAAGTGAAAATAATGGATATTTAGGGAAACCATTGAAGACAGTGTCACCAAAATTTGTAGATTAGGTAAAGTAACTGAATACATGAAGATCTATGGGTAAGAAAGGTCAAGGTCATTCATTGACCTTAGACCAAGGTCACTTCGATTTCATATTTAAAAAAAAAACATTTTTTCTCAGAAACTATTGAGCCAATTTAAGTGAAATTCAATATGGAGCTTTTGTGAGTTGAACAAATGAAAAGTTGCCAGTACGGTCTAGATCACATGACCAAGATAGCCGCCACGCCCATATATGGTAAAAAGCCTTCAAAAATTTTCTTCTCCAGAACCGTAAGGCCAATGGCTTTGAAACTTGTTATATATCATATGGTACTCGGGCTCGTCATAGTTTTTACAAATGCTGACCCTGGGTTGACCTTGACCTATTTTATGGCAGTGTCAAATTTGTCAACTTAGGCTTTTGCATGGGAAAAAGTGAAAATAATGGATTTTTAGGAAACCATTGAAGACAATGTCACCAAATTGGTAGATCAGGTAAAGTAAATGAATACATGAAGATTCATGGGTAAGAAAAGTCATCATTCAGTGACCTGGGACCAAGATTAACCAGGTTCCATATTTCAAACAGTTTTTTCTCAGAAACCGCTGGCCCAATTCAAGTGAAATTTGATATGGATCCTTTACATGATGAACAAATGAAAATTTGCTCATATGGTCCAGGTCACATGACCAAGATGGTGGCCATGCCCATATATGGTAAAAACACTTCGAAATTCTTCTTCTCCAGAACCGTAAGGCAAATGACCTTGAAACTTGGCAGGAAGCATCTGGTACACGGGCCTATCATAATTTGTTCAAATGGAGACCCTGGGTTGACCTTTACCTATTTTACGGCAATGTCAAATTTGCGGACATAGGCTTTTGCTTGGGAAAAAGTGAAAATAATTGATTTTTAGCTCACCTGAGCCTTTAGGCTCATAGGTGAGCTTATAGTATAGCCATGATCTGTCGTCCGTCCATCCGTTGTCCGTCCGTCCACCATTTTCAAAGATCTTCTCCTCCAAAACGGAGGCCAATCAAAGCCAAATTTCAATCGGAGCTTCAGTAGGATGGGGGAACAAAAGTTTGTTCGCGGGGTCTGGGTCACATGACCAAGATGGCAGCCATGCCCATATATGGTAAAAAGCCTTCAAAAATCTTCTTCTCCAGAACCATGAAGCCAATGACCTTGAAAGTTGGCTTGTAGCATCTGGTACTTGCAGCCCATCATAGTTTGTAAAAATGGTGACCCTGGGATGGCCTTGACCTATTTTATGGCTATGTAAAATGTACACCAGGACCAGGTGTCAGGTGAGCGTTTACAGGACCACTGGTCCTCTGGTTTTTATTTTGGCAAGGAAAACTACACCACAACCTCTTTATAACACTATTCATGGGGTCCAAAGCAGGAACCGTGTTAGTTAAACAATCGTGTTATATCCAAACAAAAATGTATAGATTATATAGAAAAATGATTTATGGTCATTTTTCTATATAATCCATACATTTTGGATCAAAAATGTATAGATTATATAGAAAAATGACCATTTATGGTCATTTTTCTATATAATCCATACATTTTTGGGGTCCATCTTGAAACTGTGTTATATCCAAAACTGTGTTAAAATGAACCGTGTTATAACGAGGTTGGGGTGTACTAATGTTTTCCAGTCTGCTTTCATATAAAATGAACACCTCTAGTTTTAATGGAAATTATTTTCTCCTTAGAAGCAAACTCTTTCGTATATATATTAGAAGAGATCCCTTTCCATTTTAGACTCAATAAAATGGGCCTCCATAGCCTAATGGGTAAGAGCCCTGACTCTTAATCATTAGGTCTCTCACTGCTGTGGTTTGCACCTTGCTCTGATCACATGTGAGATGTGAGGCACCAAGTTCTGCAACGGAAGGCCAGGTTTTTCTCAGGATACTCCGGTTTTCTTATTGGCTTGAAATAAGTGAAATAATCTTGAAAGGGCTTTACAACCAAAACAAAAAAAAAAAACAGACCAAAAAAATATTTTCAGCCGGTTACCTCCCTTGAAACAGTATCAATTTCCCGTTGCCCTTAAATGGGCTGTCTCATGCTTAATGTGAATAGAAATAACTCATATAATATACTTGGAGGAGTACCCAGGATAATCTAAGAAATACTTCCTTTTTTTATTATTTGTATTAAAACGTGGGTTTTTTTGCCCGCTAGGTCTACTTTGGGAAATTTTCTTGATCAGCTTCTGGTGCGCAGGCCCAGTTCTATTGAGATGCTTTGGACTTCTTCCAAACCAACTAGGCTATACCCTCTCATCTTGGAGCCCCTGAAAAGGGCTACTCTTAATTAACCTGTTTTGTACCAAATGGAATTTTCCACCTTAAATATGGCAGGAGTCCATTTCGAAAATTAGGGGTGTCAGGTTGTGTTTTCTTCCAAAGGCTTACAGTGGAGGCCCTGATCAGACGCCGCTTTCTGCGGCGTCTGATCTTGGCCTGCACTGTTTGCCTAGGTACATATTTAGGGGTTTCTGGTACTGAATGGGTTAATATAAAAGATTGAAGACAGATTACAATTGTACACTGAAACGTCAATAACTTGTTTCCTATGTCTTTTGACCAGATAGCCAAAAGCATCTGCAGTCTGTTCAGAGTCTTCCCTGTGTTCTATATAGATGTCAATCAGTTCACAGGTGTTTGATAAGAGCTATTCTTATAAGTATAAAAGCACTTCAGTGACTCATTTCCTAAGTCAGTCAAACTCTTCCTTAATCCTGTAGGGAAATAGCACCTACAATCTGTTCAGAGTTCTCACTGTGTTCTAAAAAGTTATCAGTCAGTTCATAGCTCATTCATACAGACAAAATGGCCCCCGCCCATCAGGGCTTGAAGAAATAGATGGGCTGCATGATGCTGAAACCAACCCACACACGAGTACTGGTAAGCCGCTTAGAAGATAAACGCTTGTGCGGGCAAAGCGGTTTGAGTCGGACCGTCCATGCTTATTAACCCATTTGGTTTCATTGGGCCCTGCCGGCTTGGGGTATCATTTCATCTCCATGTCGGGTAAAAGTCCCACAAAATTGGCAGCAACGCCTCCAAAATGAACTTTATAGTGCTGATGGGGACGTTAAACCTCAAATCAGACAAATCAAACACGATCATACAGACAAGCGAGGCTCCTTTATGAATATATACGCTGGCTGAGTGCTTAAACATGGGCCTCCTCAATGGCCTATTGGATAAGAGTGCTTACTTAATCATTAGGTCTCTCACCGCTGTGGGCTCGAGCCTGGCTCGGGGTCACATGTAACAGGGTGGCCACGCACTCTGGAAAACAGGGAAAACAGGGAAAATGGAGAGAAAAAATTCCCTGCCGGGAAAAATCACGGAATTTGAAATTTTGCTGAAAATCAGGGAAAAATCAGGGAATTTAAAAAAATCTTATCTTTGTAAGGTCAAAATATTCAAATTTTATAGCTGTTCAGATGTGGCTACTGGTGGTTTCTTTCTGCCATATGCTTAAAATACCTGCAGATCTAATCTTACTTAAAGGTGGAGTACTTGTTAGGTGAAGTACTTGTTTGCTTTATATTCTGTTTTTTCTTTTTTCTCATTCCGAAGTGGACATTTTATTGCAATCCCAATGTCTGTCATTAAATTTTGATACAAAAATATACATCAGTGCAGTTAGAAGCCAAAACGGAATTGAGCAACCATAAGTAGAAGTGTGTATGCAGGCACCAATATCATATTCTGAAGAATGTATCAAGAATAACACAATGACTATAACAAGAGATATAATTAGGATGTTTTAGCATACCATTATGGCTGTACGTAGTACTGTGTACATACATTTATACTGGGGTTCACAAAAACAGAGTCCATAATATTAGGTTCATGTTTCTGTTGGGATCATTTGAAGCTGGGAAATTCACATAGAGTTAGTATGATACCTGGATCAGGGCATTCGTTTTATCCTGTTCTTGCCCCAGGGTCCATCTTCTGGAAGGGACTAAGGGTCTTAGACAGTCTACCATGTAACCAAAAAACAAAACAAAATCAAAAAAAAAGAACAAAAAAAAACCTACTGTTTTTAGCTCACCTGTCATTTAATGACGAGGTAAGCTTTTGGGATCACTTTTCGTCCGTCGTCTGTGCATGCGTCCATGCGTGCGTGCACCCCTTCAAGCGACATCTCCTCCTAAACCACTGATCGGACTTTGACCAAACTTCACAGGAATGATCGTTAGGTGGTCCCCTTTCAAAGTTGTTCAAATGGTTCCAGTCCATTGCACATCAAGGTCAAGCCAAAAATAGATTTTTTTTAATGAAAACTTAAAAAATCTTCTCCTCTGAAACCGCAAGGCCCAGGCCTTCGATATTTGGTGTGTAGCTTCATCTATTGGACCTCTACCAAGATTGTTCAAATTAAAGTCCTGGGGCCAAAACTGCCCCCGTCCCGGGGCCCTTTGGTTTTACATAGACTTTATGTACTGCCTTACATCTTAGTGTAGATTATATTTTCTTGTCCTTGGGATCATTGATTCCATTGTGGAATTTTGAAAATATCTGAGGGTCACTGATGAGGCCTAATTGGCCGAAACTAGCTAGTCTGGCCCAGAAAACATGTACACTCCATATTTTTCACTTCTGTGGTGTATTTCTTGCTTCCAAAGGATAACCCTTTTATAGAACATATTTACAAAGGGAAAAGCTTTAAAAATCTTTTTGTCTGCAAAGAGAAGCTCAGATGTTTGATATTTGGTATGAAGCTTCGTCTTGTGAACCTCTATCAAGATTGTTCAAATTATAGCCCTCAGGCCAAAAATGCCCCCACCCCAGGTCCCTTTGGTTTTACATTGACTTATATAGGAAAAAATCTTCTCCTCTGAATCTGCAAGGCCCAGTTCTTTGATATTTGGTGTGTAGCTTCATCTAGTGGACCCCTACCAATATTATTCAAATTATAGCCCTGGGGCCAAAAATGCCCCCGCCCTGGGTCCCTTAGATTTTACATTGACTTTTATAGGGAAAACCTTTAAAAATCTTCTTGTCTGAAACCAGAAGGCTCAAGTGTTTGATATTTGGTATGAAGCTTCGTCTTGTGGACTTCTTTCAAGATTGTTCAAATTATAGCCCTGTGTCCAAATATTACCCTGCTCCGGGGCCCTTATATAGGGAAAACCTTTAAACATCTTCTTGTCTGAAACCAGACAGCTCAGTTCCTTGATATTTGGTATGAAGCTTTGTCTAGTGGACCTAGACCAAGAGTGTTCAAATTATAGCCCTGGGGCTGAAAATGGCCCTGTCCTGGGGCCCACAGGTTTTATTTAGACTTATAAAAGGAAAACCTTTAAAAAATCTTCTTGTTGGAAAACAGAAGGCTCCGGTCTTTGATATTTGGTATGAAGCTTCACTTTTAGACCTCCCTCAAGATAATGCAAATTATAGTCCTGGGGCCAATTATGGCCCTCGGGGCCCACTTGTTACACAATGGATCAGGTGAGCGATCCAGGGCCATCATGGCCCTCCTGTAATAAATTGGAGGTGAAGGTGTGTCTACAAGGGGAGGTTGGAGGCCATATATTTTACCAGTTTTAATTTTGACTACCATGAAAGTAAATTAGCCCATGTACATAATATTTTAGATAAATTTTCATTTAATTAAGAATATTGTGACAACATTGTGTATAAACATGTCACTTGACAACATTTGAATCAGAATATGACTTCTAAAAAAAGGGGCCATTGCACTAATATCAGGGAAAATCAAATCAAATCAGGGGAAAATCAGGGAAAAATCAGGGAATTTGATTGCTAAAAATGTGTGGCCACCCTGATATAAGACGCCAAGTTCTGCAACGGAAGGTCAGGTGTTTTTTCTCCGGGTACTCCACCTCTAACGATCGGCTCGATATGAGTGAAATAATCTTGAAAGGGTCGTAACCCCACCCCCACCACACACACAAAACAAAGACAAACTATCTTGGAAAAAAGAGATCTTTGAATTGTGCTCAGGGAAATCTCAGATTAGTCTTTATGCAAACATAGAATATCGCTTTCCCTCACGGCATGGAGAAGCTGAGGGTAAACGTTCATTCATTTAGTGCACAGCAAAGCCATTGATTAGACTGCACAAATGTGGAGTCTGATCTGATTCTTTGCTGGATGCGCATCCTCAAAGAACCCTTTTCCCTTGGCACAGTTTGTTGATCTGCTTTGGACTTGTTATGTGTGAGCAATCTTGCTCTCATAAAAATGGCTCCAGATTGAGATGAAATGACCTCTCAAGCTCTGTCGCCCAATGGGTTTATTAGCATGGACGGTCCGCCTCGCACCGCGGTTCCTGGACAGGCTTAGATCCTCTAAGCGTTTTACCAGTACTAGTGTGCGGGCCGGATTCAGCTCTGCGTGGAAGCATCATGCAGCCCATATATTTCTTCAAGCCCCTATGGGCGGGGGCGTATGGCTCCAGATAAGGTGTACTTAGGATAATTCCTTATTTCTTGTTGGAAACATTATGTTGTGGGTACTTGTTAGAATCGCCTGATTGAGGCGATTCTAACAAGTACTCACAACAAACGTTTAATGGAGAAATAAGAAAAAAAAAATATCTCCAAATTACCCCCAGTACTTCTCTGTAACTGGAGCTATGTATATGCGGCTGTTGAATGCATATACTCAGTACGAAAACACGCCTATACAAATACATTGTAAACTTTACCGCCGAAAAAAAAATTAAAATGAAAAATTGTGATATGTCTGCTCAAAATAAAGATTCTGGGTACTCGTTAGAGCTGCCTCATGGAGGTGGTTCTTACAAGTATCCACAATCTATATTTTAGAGCAGAAATAAGGAAAAGAAGGTTTACCGCTGTAAACCCCAGTTTTACCATATAAAAGTGGGGTTCAAGGGGGTCAGAATTATATAGGCGTGTTTTCGTGGTGGTTGATGCTAAATAACTCAAAAGTATCCTTAATTCAAAATATCTATATCTTGACGGGGAAAGCGGCCTCCGCCCAACGGGGCTTGAAGAAATACATGGGCTGCATGATGCTGCCACGCAGAGCTGAAACCGGCCGCACACGTGTACTGGTAAACCACTTAGAGGATCTAAGCCTTCCCAGGCAGAGCGGTGTGAGTCGGACCGTCCATGCTTATAAACCCAATTGGTTTCATTGGGCGACAGCGCTTCAGATGTCATTTCATCTCAATGTCGGGTAAAAGTCCCACAAAATTGGAAGCAACGTCTCCAAAATGACCTTTACAGTGTTGACGGGGACGTTAAACCTCAAATCAAACAAACTTGACGGGGAACAATGGATTACGTTTCCCACTTGAAAGCGATATTTGCCGGAGCCATTAGGTGAGGGTAATTATCGCTTTCAGGCAGGGAATGTGTTCCATGTTCCCTGTCAAGAATCAAAATAACGAATTTTTTTATACTGGAAAGCTTTTTGACGACATTTTGCTTGGTGGTCCTTCAGGAGCAGTCTGATCTGGGTCAGCACTGTTTGCTTATGCCGTTCTGTCCCAATACTTAGGATCATTATGGTAGTCATGGTAGTAAATGAGCTATTTAAGTTCCATAAGAAGAGACTGCTCAAATCAGAGTGGTATTGCACGACCCGCAGAAAAAGCAACCGACTGAAGTCGGTTGATTTCTAAGAGTGCCCTAAAATCACTGTTTCATTCGGTCATTCTGTCAGTCTGTCCGTCCGTAACCCGTTTGTGAAAATTGGTGATAGTGACATAACCGCTTGTAATATTTAAACATTTTTGGCATACTATTAAATAGATATCAATGAGATCTAGCCAGAAGCCTCCGTGGTGCAGTGGTTACGCTACTCGACTTGTAAACCAGGGATCGCAGGATCGATCCCGGGCTTCTCCATACTTTCGGACGAGTCTTTAAACCGAGGTCCCGTCTCCGTATGACCTTAGCTGTTGGTGGGACGTAAAACTCAAACAATCACTCACTCAATGAGATCTAGCCAATGAACCTGCGAAATATTACATTCCATTTAGTATAGCCTCGCCGAGGCGAAAAATGTGAAAATTTTCGAACTGCTTCTCCTCGGAAACCGTTAGGCCGATTGAAGTCAAATTTCATATGGAGCCTCTATGGGATAGGGGACACAAAATTTGCTCATGGGGTCCAGGTCACATGACCAAAATGGACGCCAAGCCATATATGGTCTGTCTGTCTGTCCGTCCGTAACCCGTTTGTGAAAATTGGTGATAGTGACTTAACCGCTTGGAATATTTAAACAATTTTTGGCATACTGATAGATATCAATGAGATCTAACCAATGAACTTGCGAAATATTACATTCCGTATAGTATAGCCTCGCCGAGGCGAAAAAATGTGAAAATTTTCGAACTGCTTCTCCTCGGAAACTGTTGGGCCGATTGAAGTCAAATTTCATATGGAGCCTCTATGGGATAGGGAAACCAAAATTTGCTCATGGGGTCCAGGTCACATGACCAAAATGGCCGCCAAGCCATATATGGTCTGTCTGTCCGTCCGTAACCCGTTTGTGAAAATTGGTGATAGTGACTTAACCGCTTGGAATATTTAAACAATTTTCGGCATACTGATAGATATCAATGAGATCTATCCATGAACTTGCGAAATATTACATTCCATGTAGTATAGCCTCACCGAGGCGAAAAATGTGAAAATTTTCGAACTGCTTCTCCTCGGAAACCGTTGGGCCGATTGAAGTCAAATTTCATATGGAGCCTCTATGGGATAGGGAAACCAAAATTTGCTCATGGGGTCCAGGGCACATGACCAAAATGGCCGCCAAGCCATATATGGTAAAAACCCGTCAAAAATAGTCTTCTCCAGAACCACTGGGCAGATTTCAACGGAACTTGATAAATAGCATCTGGGACGTAGGCCCATCATAAATTGCTAAAATGGTGACCCTGGGTTGACCTTGACCTTCTTTGGGTCCGTCCGCAACCTGTTTGTGAAAATTGGTGATAGTGACTTAACCGCTTGGAATATTTAAACAATTTTTGGCATACTGATAGATATCAATGAGATCTAACCAATGAACTTGCGAAATATTACATTCCATTTAGTATAGCCTCGCCTAGGCAAAAAATGTGAAAATTTTCGAACTGCTTCTCGGAAACCGTTGGACCAATTGAAATCAAATTTCATATGAAGCCTCTATGGGATAGGGAAACCAAAATTTGCTCATGGGGTCTAGGTCACATGACCAAAATGGCCGCCAAGCTATATATGGTAAAAACCCGTCAAAAATAGTCTTCTCCAGAATCACTGGGCAGATTTCAACGAAACTTGATAAATAGCATCTGGGACGTAGGCCAATCATAAATTGCTAAAATGGTGACCCTGGGTTGACCTTGACCTTCTTTGTGCCTAGGTCAAACTTTGACACATATGCTTTTGTATTGGAAAAGTGAGAATGCATTTTATCCTGTTTGTGAAAATTGGTGATAGTGACTTAACCTACAATTTTTGGCATACTGATACATATCAATGAGATCTAACCAATGAACTTGCGAAATATTCCATTCCATTTAGTATAGCCTCGCCGAGGCAAAAAATGTGAAAATGTCACATGACCAAAATGGCCGCCAAGTCATATATGGTCTGTCTGTCCGTCCGTAACCCGTTTGTGAAAATTGGTGATAGTGACTTAACCGCTTGGAATATTTAAACAATTTTTGGCATACTGATAGATATCAATGAGATCTTACCAATGAACTTGAGAAATATTACATTCCATTTAGTATAGCCTCGCCGAGGCGAAAAATGTGATAATTTTCGAGCTGCTTCTCCTCGGAAACCGTTGGGCCGATTGAAGTCAGATTTCATATGGAGCCTCTACGGGATGAGGGAAACCAAAATTTGCTCATCGGGTCCAGGTCACATAACCAAAATGGCCGCCAAGCCATATATGGTAAAAACCCTTCAAAAATAGTCTTCTCCAGAATCACTGGGCAGATTTCAACGAAACTTGATAAATAGCATCTGGGACGTAGGCCCATCATAAATTGCTAAAATGGTGACCCTGGGTTGACCTAGACCTTCTTTGTGCCTAGGTCAAACTTTGACACATATGCTTTTGTATTGGAAAAGTGAGAATGCATTTTATCCTGCAAACGATTCAGAATACAGTACTAAAGTATAAGATATATTTTTGCTCCTTACGATAAGGCGCATTTATTTGGGGAACCGTTTTAGGTCCAGGTCACATGACCAAAATGGCCGCCATACCCATATATGGTAACACTCATAAAGCTAAAAGCATCCGGCGGGTCGTGCACTTCAGCTGAAGCACTAGTTTTGTTACAATCTTTGGTGTCATTTCTGAATATGATTGACCAAAATTACCAGTGGTGTGACAGTGAGTAATACTGCACTGTTACACTCCCGGCCACCGATCCCCGCCACTCCTGTGTTGCAATCATCATGAAGACAAGTATATAGCATCATCGTCGGATTTTTTATTAACGTGCAGGTACAGGGGCAAAATCCACACACTAGTAGGTGGCCCCCTCTCAGGTAGCTGGCTTGCTGCACTCATGGCAGACCTCACACCAGATCTCCACGTTTGTCTATCACGAGGACGAGAGCTTCTACTCTCTACGATCTCTATCAGCAGCTTCCAAGTCATATTGACCCTCCCAGGCCCGCCCACGTTTTCCATCCACCTATATGTTAAAGGCAGTCTTACTGCGTTCTCCCTTTGAGCGTTCCACATGTCCATACCAGCGGAGGCTTCTCTCCTTCAGGATGAGATATAGGCCCTCAATGCCAAGCTGCACAAGTAGCTCACTCGACCTGATGGAGACAGTGTCTTGCGGCTTCATATTGCAGATCTGTCTGATCATGGCCCTGTCAGTCCGCAGCAGACGTTGGAGGTTTGGTTTTGTCAATGACCGAGTCTCGCATTCATGAAGCATCCGCACACAAAATTGTACGTATGACCACAGTTAGGAAGAGAGAACTGCTAGCAGCTCCTTGAACTTCTTTCAGGCTGTTTTCACACGTTATGTGGTCGAAAGATTACAACCACCAGCTGCATAGAGCATGTCTCTTAGGTAGCAAAAGAATGATACCACCTCCAGCTTGTCAGGTCCAACATGTACTTCACTTTGTGGTATACCGTCTACCGACAAAATGGCCCCCGCCCATCAGGGCTTGAAGAAATAGATGGGCTGCATGATGCTGAAACCAACCCACACACGAGTACTGGTAAGCCGCTTAGAAGATAAACGCTTGTGCGGGCAAAGCGGTTTGAGTCGGACCGTCCATGCTTATTAACCCATTTGGTTTCATTGGGCCCTGCCGGCTTGGGGTATCATTTCATCTCCATGTCGGGTAAAAGTCCCACAAAATTGGCAGCAACGCCTCCAAAATGAACTTTATAGTGCTGATGGGGACGTTAAACCTCAAATCAGACAAATCAAACACGATCATACAGACAAGCGAGGCTCCTTTATGAATATATACGCTGGCTGAGTGCTTAAACATGGGCCTCCTCAATGGCCTATTGGATAAGAGTGCTGACTTAATCATTAGGTCTCTCACCGCTGTGGGCTCGAGCCTGGCTCGGGGTCACATGTAACAGGGTGGCCACGCACTCTGGAAAACAGGGAAAACAGGGAAAATGGAGAGAAAAAATTCCCTGCCGGGAAAAATCACGGAATTTGAAATTTTGCTGAAAATCAGGGAAAAATCAGGGAATTTCAAAAAATCTTATCTTTGTAAGGTCAAAATATTCAAATTTTATAGCTGTTCAGATGTGGCTACTGGTGGTTTCTTTCTGCCATATGCTTAAAATACCTGCAGATCTAATCTTACTTAAAGGTGGAGTACTTGTTAGGTGAAGTACTTGTTTGCTTTATATTCTGTTTTTTCTTTTTTCTCATTCCGAAGTGGACATTTTATTGCAATCCCAATGTCTGTCATTAAATTTTGATACAAAAATATACATCAGTGCAGTTAGAAGCCAAAATTGACCAAAATTACCAGTGGTGTGACAGTGAGTAATACTGCACTGTTACACTCCCGGCCACCGATCCCCGCCACTCCTGTGTTGCAATCATTATGAAGACAAGTATATAGCATCATCGTCGGATTTTTTATTAACGTGCAGGTACAGGGGCAAAATCCACACACTAGTAGGTGGCCCCCTCTCAGGTAGCTGGCTTGCTGCACTCATGGCAGACCTCACACCAGATCTCCACGTTTGTCTATCACGAGGACGAGAGCTTCTACTCTCTACGATCTCTATCAGCAGCTTCCAAGTCATATTGACCCTCCCAGGCCCGCCCACGTTTTCCATCCACCTATATGTTAAAGGCAGTCTTACTGCGTTCTCCCTTTGAGCGTTCCACATGTCCATACCAGCGGAGGCTTCTCTCCTTCAGGATGAGATATAGGCCCTCAATGCCAAGCTGCACAAGTAGCTCACTCGACCTGATGGAGACAGTGTCTTGCGGCTTCATATTGCAGATCTGTCTGATCATGGCCCTGTCAGTCCGCAGCAGACGTTGGAGGTTTGGTTTTGTCAATGACCGAGTCTCGCATTCATGAAGCATCCGCACACAAAATTGTACGTATGACCACAGTTAGGAAGAGAGAACTGCTAGCAGCTCCTTGAACTTCTTTCAGGCTGTTTTCACACGTTATGTGGTCGAAAGATTACAACCACCAGCTGCATAGAGCATGTCTCTTAGGTAGCAAAAGAATGATACCACCTCCAGCTTGTCAGGTCCAACATGTACTTCACTTTGTGGTATACCGTCTAAGGGACGTGCAGTTTCCTGGCACCGTGTACACCTGTAATAAGGGTTCTCTTGGCCTCTTTGGCCTACTGGATAAGACCACTGACTCTTAATCATTAGGGCTCACACTGCAGTGGTTCGAGCCTAGATTGGGTCACATGTGAGACGCCATGTTCTGCAAAGGAATCTCAGATTATTTTTTCTCCGGGTACTCCGGTTTTCGCCTACCTCTGATTACCAGTCGGCTCGATAAAAGTGAAATAATCTTGAAAGGGTCACCTGTGAAACTATACCCCACACACCCCACAAGAAAAACATGATCCTCCGTTAAGCGCTTGAGCCCACTGCATTTCTTGGCCACCCGGAGCTTGCTTTGTTGGTGTAGGAGTTTAACGGCCCATTCAACACTATGTTAGGTCATTTTTGAGCCGGTCAGTTTACTTATCAACACTTTTCCTGGACAGGCTTATACGTATGCTGTTAACCAGTGCAGTGCACTTTCTTCCGCCAGAAACTGACAACTGCCCTTCTTGAATCAGCGTATGGGAGAGAATGACCATAGAAAAGATCAATTTATGATAAACGCGATGATTTTGAGATTGTAAACTTTCCCTTTTTGGATGGTGATGTTCCACGTGCGCCATCCTATGGCGTTTATATTTCACAATTAATTCGATTTGCCAGAGTGTGTAGTCATGTAACTGACTTCAACACTCGTAATAAATTGATAACGGCTAAACTTCTTAATCAGGGTAAAACGTCTCCCTGCCCTACATCATAGTGTAGTTTGTATTTTCTTGTCCTTTGGGATCATTGATTCCATTGTGGAATTTTGAAAATACTTGAGGGTCACTGATGAGGCCTAACTGGCCGAAACTGGCTAGTTTGGCCCAGAAAACATGCACACTTCATATTTTCCAGTTCTGTGGTGCATTCCTTGCTTCCAAAGGATAACCCTTTTTTTGAACATATTTATCGGTACCATAAACTACGCAAAGCCTTTTCAAAATTTTATAGACGGCATTCTGATTTAATTTCAAAATTCAACATTGGACTTAAATCTCTTCTGCAACAAGATCTGTCGGAACCCGAACTTTATGGTGACTTAGTATACAAATCCAGAAAAAATTATAACCGCAGTGACTTCAGCACTCAATTTCGTAAAATCATTCTTCGATATAAAAAAGATTGAGTACAACATAAATGTTATACGACAGACTGCATGCATGGTAGTTAACCCAATCACGGTTGGCAACTTTGCTTCCCTCTTTAATTGCACGCCGGTGGGTCAGGCCTTAGATTATATGACGGTTCCAGTGTGAAGGCTTATTGAGAATTAGAGAGATCTTATTCAAGGTAGTGTTGCCTGATGCTCTATCTCTGGTCGGGCCCATCGGAGTCTCTAACTGTTGGTTTTCTTTTGCTACAGCATTTCAGTGGTTTCTTGCTGTCGAGTCCTCACCGTTGTTTCATCTCTGTGGTTGTTTGATTATTTGTGTTCACGGAGATGTTGCACTGATGAGTTAGTATGCCTTCATGCGGACTGAACAAATTATTTGTCTAAATCGCGATGGAAATAAGGGCGAGGATTGTGGCCACGTAAAATCCATTTAACGATTTAAGGGGGGGGGGGGCAAGTGTCCACCTGCGAAATAAGCACGGGTTCGGGGGTGCAAATGTCCGGGTTATATTTTCATCTAGGGGCAAACGTCTGTTTTGACATTTTTTCATTGGGGGGGTGGGGGGTGGGGATATCCTCGAATCACATTTGTCTCGTCCGTCATCTTAAAAGGAAGTTAAATAAACACAGCCGTATCGGTAATGCATAATAATTGTAACCAATTCAGAGCCTGAAATAATAAAAGCTGTATTCGTGAATTATTTCTAATGGGTCAATAGCATAATTTTAAGTAATTACTAATTCATAATATAACGTAATCTTTCATTTTACCTTTCCTTCTATATGTACATGTATTTGCGGCTTGAAGGTACTAAATAGAGATTAATACATCTTTAGTTTTAAATACGGGAAATATTTTCCCGAGAGACTTGCAAATCAAGTAAACAAACGAGTGCGAATGCACGAATTTGTTTATAAAATTTGCAAGTTTCGAGGGAAATATTTCCTGTTTTCAAAACTAAAGATGTATGGCCGTTTTTTACTTTTCTAATACACACACACACACTCACTCTCTCTCTCTCTCTCTTCTTCCCTCTTCAACTTTGAAAATATCAATTATTTAACATATCTTTGGCCATAAAATCTTAAAGCAGTTCACATAAAATTTTGATGGTATTGCAGAAAATTTTCACATACATATACACATGGATTGACAAACGTGTGAAATGCACCTGTCATTAATTTTAGGCCTGTGAAGTAGTTCATCTGTAGAATTAACCAAACATGTTTAGTTTATACTAATTTATTTTAGTTCGATTGCGATGAAAGCTTTAAGCTTATTGAATCGTTCTCGAACACTCATTCCGGGTGTTTTCACGCGCGCGAGAGAGAGAGGCAGTTGCTTTTACACCACTGCTACCCATTTACACCTAGGTGGAGTGGGGCAGTGTCATTACGTGTCTTGCATGTTTGAAGATTCACTGATGTCTTTGAATATTTAAAAGTATCTGCAGCACCTGTAAATTGCTGTCAAAACAGGCTGACCCTTGCCACTTTAGTAGGTGTGGCAAAGATCTAATTGCTTAATTGACCAACAGGGGTATTATAAACTGACACCAGGCTTTTTCCTAATGTGTGAAATTTTGATTTATATATATGCAATATAGACAGTATCTCAAGCTATTACTGAAGATGTCAAAAATGAATGAAACTTTAAAGACCCAATTTGGAACTTCTTCACTATTTTGGAAAATAACAAAAAAGTGCAAGGTGCAAGGACTGCACTATTGAAGTTAGTGCTAAGGTCTTAAGACTGATGAGTAATAGACAAAAATACCTAGGGCTAAAAGGCCAGAAAGTATTGCTAACAGGCCACTGGATGGAATAACATCTGGACCTGAAACTCTATAAAATGATCAGCCTCCAGCATAGAGATCAAAACTTCAAAATAGTTTCAGAAGCTTCTCCTTTTCAACACTAAAATTATTTAATTCACCACTCAATATTTCAATTGACCAGTATTGACCGGTATTGAGCACTTTGGGAGTATTGACCGGGACGGTTTTAACCTGGTTTTGGCCGCCCAACTTTGTGCATGATGCTTCCACGCAGAGCTGAAACCGTTCGCATAATACTACTGGTAAAGCGCTTAGGGGATCTAAGCCTGTCCAGGAACCGCGGTGCGAGTTAGACCGTCCATGTTTATAAACCCTATTGGTTTCTTTGGGCGACAGGGCTTGAGATGCCATTTAATCTCAATGTTTGGTAAAAGTCCCAAAAAATTGGAAGCAACGTCTCCAAAATGATCTATGCTTTGTTAACGGGGACGTTAAACCTCAAATCAAACAATATATTTACTCATTCAATCTTAATCATAGTAATGTAAAAGTGCATTACTAAATCCAATAAAGATCATGTAACAATATTCATTTCCACCATTGACAGAGAGATCAGCTTTGCTTGGATACAGAGTTGCCCACCTACTTACATTTTATGTGTGTATGTCAGCAATATCATTTTTAATGCTACATCTAAATAGCCAAACAATTGGACTGTATCAATTACTATTACGGCAAATATGTTCTAGAAAGGGTCACCCCTGGAAGCAAGGAATACATCACAGAACTGGAAAATATGGAGTGTACATGTTTTCTGGACCAGACTAGCTAGTTTCGGCCATTTAGGCCTCATCAGTGACCCTCAAATATTTTCAAAATTCAACAATGGTATCAATGATCCCAAAGGACAAGAAAATATAAACTACACTATGATACAGGGCAGTTAGGCTTTTTACGCCCGCCACACATTCCCGGACACCAGCTGTAATGACGTTAAATATGTTCTAGAAAGGTTTATCCTTTGGAAGCAAGGAATACATCACAGAACTGGAAAATATGGAGTGAACATGTTTTCTGGGCCAGACTAGCTAGTTTCGGCTGGTTTATGAGAGCAGACTTTTTAACGCAACATTGCTCTCATTCTAGGTCAAAGCTGCATGAATAATTTCATGATGGCTTATAAAAAATATAAATTCCATATGAAAATGAAAATAATAATAAAACATAGAAAATTTTCGCCCAATCCTTTACTTACTTTTCTAAATAAATCAATTATCTCCATTAGATAGTGGTATACCTGTAAGTCATAAGTATTTTATCAGATTACCCCACCTACCCACCCACCCACCGACATAGTATTATCACGATTTGGTATCTATTATCGCAGGAGAAGTAAAGTTGACATTTACATCCTTGTGTGAGCGCGTGAGTATATGTGTAATTGTGTGTGTGTGCAAATCGTACAAATTTAAAGCTAATGCTTGAGTATATTAACATCTTGTCATGAACATTCTTGCAAATCAAACTTTACATAACGCCCCTTCCCATCAGGGCTAGGAGAAATAGACTGGCTACATTGTGCCTAACTGACGAGTTTCAAAAAGAGCTAAGAAGGTCTTAGCTTGCCCAGGCAAAGCATTTATAGTGATATTGTTCTGCATATAAACTCTAGCAATTTGTTTATGCAGGGGGCTTGATATGTGTCTGATAAAAGTCCCATAAAATTGGAAGCAATGTTTCCAAAATGACACAAGTATAGCTTTTACAAAAAGCTAGGTCTACGCTTAGCACATATTAAATGTGAATCCCAGAAAAGTGTTTTATACAATTAACTGTCTTTGGCAATATTCTAATTGACATCCTGTCGACTGAAGTATAATGTCTAAAAATGCTGTAATAATGTCAAAAAGTAGTTTTTTCATCTTTAAAAATGAACATGTATGCTAGTGACATCTTTCAAATTGAATGCTTGAAAACTGTTGGAGAAGCTAGGACTTTATAGAAGACTAACTGAAGATTAAACCTAATAGTTTGCTAACGGCGAGGTATGTTTTTTAGCTCACCAGAGCCAAAGGCTGCTGAGTACATGTAGCTTATAGGATTAGCAGTGGTCCGTCGAGGTCGAGAGTTTGTAGCTGTTTTTTTTTTTTTTTTTTTTGTATTAGACTGTACAGTATGGCAGCAAATATAGGCCTGTACAAATGTAATAGCAATTCTGTGCCAGAGCTCTGCCCGCCGGCCTCTTTTTGTGAGAAAGCTTACACTTGTTATGGGCTGCTTTTTTCTTCTCGTGAAAGCTTATACTTGTTGTGTTGCATAAGAATGGAAAGGTCAACCTGCACTGTGGGTAACTAATGGCTGTACTTCCGTGTTAAACTCAATCTCTATAATGTCTACGCCCATGGGCGTAGACAATAAATAGTGTTGACAAGGTTGTATAACACTATAGCACAAACACAAACAAACAAACGCTTTATGCAGATAATTGGTAGTTATAATGCTATGCATTATTTTAATTAACACAATTGTGGATACTTGGAAGAACCGCATCAGTGAGGCATTTCTATCAGGCGTAAAACAATATCTTGCTATCTAGCACTGATAAGAAACCTCTTCCAAAATTTAGACAGACTAATGTCCTTCTTTGAGACAGTAAGGGTCACATATCTCACACGAACCTATCAATTAAATATAATGAGGTATAAATTTGCCATAGAACCAAATCAGCTATTCTATTTCATACATTCTATTTCATACATGTAGATGTTGTAGAATATAATAAGGGGGCCACTTGTCGAGATGAGAGGGGGACACGGCCACAATAAATATGTGGCCTCTAACAGGGTCATAGACAATTCCAAGTAAAAGTGAATACAGCCAGCCATTATTTGAATTTCTAACTTTAATTATCTTTTTCCCTGAACAATAAAACTGGCATATAATTTACGAAGTGAAACATTGCAATATTTGACACAGGCATAACTGCAATTACAGTAATACTTTATGCAAACAAAATTAAAGTAGAAGTAAAACAAAGATCAGGAATCGATACAATTAACTTACTCCACCCATCAAAGACACCAAAGGGAAAGAAACACAAACATGAAGCGACCAGACCATAATGGAAACCTAAACAAAGGGAGGCCATAAGGACAGTTACTTTCCCACAAAATGGCCAAATGGCCATCCAAAATAAAAAGACACAAGTGATACACACAGTAAGTGACAAACAACAACATAAATAAACCGCCACAGAAGAACCGCATTGGAACAGTCAGTGGAAAGATTTTCATTGGGGGTGGGGGACTTAAATCGATTTTACATGGCCATAATCCTCGCCCTTACCTCTGTCGCGGTATACACTAATTTTGTTTAGTCTACATGAAGGCTTCCTAACTCATCAGTGTAACATCTCCGAGATCATACAAATAAAAAAAAATACAGAGATGAAACAAGGTTGAGGACTCGACAGCATATAACAACAGAATTGCTGTAGCAAAAGTAAACCAACGGTTAGACTCCGAGGGGCCTGACCAAAGACGGAGCATCAGGCGCCAACCAACATAAAGAATACTAAAATAAAATAAAATTCCATTTATGATTTTACGCTGCAACCGTCATATAATCTTAAGCCCGACCCACCGGTGTGCAATCAAAGAGGGAAGCAAAGTTGTCAATCGTGATTGGGTTAACCACCATGCATGCAGTCTGTTTTCTAACATTTATTATTAAACATATTTATTGCATGAAACACAATGGGATTGGATACAAGTTAAACAACATTAGTAAATCCTCTCCCTAACATTTATGTTGTACCCAATCTTTATAAAGTTGCCTTACTTTTAAATTGACGGACGGGGAAAATCTCAATGACTTTTACATGGTCTCAAAGTTGGAACTATTTAGCATCCAGTAGTATTAACATATTTTATTGACTTTGTACAAGAACACATTACAACCAATGGGGTTGGGCTACAAGTTCTACAAACGTTAGCTACAGCCCTTCCCCTAAAGCTTGCCATGTAGAACTACCAACATGGAATTTAAATATAAAGTACCCAGTACAACAGGGAATGTTCCAAGTGCTATTCAGCGTCCATACCCTATATGAAATGCGAGACAAAAATTTACTACCGGACGCCTAGCCATTCCTACCTGGGTTGGCTAGCCGTCCGGTACCGGACGAGCAGACTCGTTTGCTGGTCTTCTGGTACCGGACGGGCAGACGCGTATGCTGGTCGTTCGGTACCGGACGGCTAGCCACTGCCTTCTTGAAAACTCGAGATTCTGAGTTTCAGTCTACCAAAGACTAGTCAGTCAGTCAGACATACATCTGTATCCCATTTTTGCAGACATTTTTTAATTTTTCGTGTCAGTGTCTTTTTTGTCTGTCCAGTGGAGACAACTGAATTGTAAATAGACGGCAAAGCACAAATAAACAAAGCAATAAAAACATGTACAAAGAAACTAAGATCTTCGAACTTTTCGAATTTCAACATGATCTCTATAGAAATACTCAATACAAACACCACTGACGCCAGTCGTAAAAGGGTATGAAACATCTGGATTCTGCGAGGCAGTGTATTTTCTACAAGGTACTCGAACAAGTTTCTAGAAACACCACATATATCATCTCCACACAAATCTTTCTTTGAAACCAGATGCTTTTCGAGCGAATCTTCCTTTTTACACAGCTTAACTGTTATCTTCAAAATCCGTTTATAATTGCTACCAAAAGAAAGGAATTGCTTAGTACCATATGACAGCGTTGTTATAATCAACATGAAATATCCATATGTTTTCTGGGGATAAGCTACAATAGCGGTGTAGGTGAATACCAGAACCCTGGCCAGGAAGTTGAAACTCTGAAGGAACATCTTGATGAACATAAACAGATAGTACATCTGGAACAGAATCACTACTAGACAAAGTGGAACGCGTAACACGTATCCAGAACGATGACATTTTTCTGACAGGTAATTGTCAAGTCCTTTAGTGAATCCTTTGACAACACACACAAAGAAACTGAACATAGGAATGCTGTAATAGACAAACGCTGTAACAATTTCAATGACACAGTAAAGTATATACACTGGGAAACATGGTGAAAATAAGCAGCATGGCACCTTGTTTTGTTTCATATATGATGAAAACCTCGCCCACCTAGATCTTACAATACTCATCCCAAGCACCCAGAAGTCTGGATTCAAAAGCATATACAAGTGACACAGTTCTTGTTTATAGGATCGCGTATATCCATTATTGTGTTTCCTTATATGGACTGCACCAAGAATTTCTTTTCTGTCCAAGCTGAGAAACAGGATACTGTTAAGAGTTTCACTCCCTTCACCGACTCCGAGATAGATAAGCTTGGACATGTCCCTAGGAACAAGCATCAATAACCATCCAATAACTAGATATAATCCAAGGGCTACGAAAGGTCCACCTAGTATGCCCAACTTCAGTTTACTCTCAGTCCAGCCAGCAAGAATGGCAGAAAACCCAAACGATACGCCATTCTTTGCCAAATCTATCGCATAATCATACAGCCAAAAGTACCACATTAAAAGCTCTATCCCTGGCAAAATCAGTGTTGAGAGAGACCAAACAAATATAGCAAGCCTAGATTTAGTGGATTGCTTTGCCGGTAGCAAACGTGACAAACAAGCACAAACCATGGACCCGGCTGTAACTGGCGAAGTGTCTTCCAGGAAAAGAAATCGGTCGTAATCAGTCGTCGTTTCTTTAATCTCATCATTTGACTTATCATCTTTGTTGGATGACATCCTGATCTTGTCATGAATTTTTCCACTCATTTTTAGGAAAAGAAGAGGAAAGTATAGCAACATAAGTCTTCCCAGTGTCTGGTGAATTTCCCACCATATAGAATCATATTCTTGTCTCTGGGAACATTCTACATGCATTTTGGGCACGACTAGTTCGCAGCAGACATATTCTATCGTAGGCCTGACATGAAATAAATTCCAACCAATTTGCGCAGAAATCTGATGTTTTGGTATTTTTCTTTGATAGCACCATTTGCTAGTATTATATCGCATTTCTTTCATAGCAATAGTTTGTGTCATATTTCCCAATGCGTCGCCTATAATACGATCTGATTCGGGTTTTCCAATCGTAAAGTTCTGACAATGGTTTAAACTTCCATTGTTAACAAGATCTATATTAATTGGTCCTTTTGCGTGTATATATAGTAAACCAAGTGACCAAACAAATGAGGCATATGGCATTTTTAAGTAAGAGGAAGATTCCTTGTACACCCACCGCCATTCAAGGGGTAAAATAACCCCATCTGACGATGTAACATTGATACTTTCTGGAAATCTTAGTGTAAGCGTTATGATATTGGCCTTCCTGTATAAAACTTGTTCGTTGAATTCATCTACAGACCTTGGATTTACTCGCAAAGTACACCCATGACTGTCATTTCCACCATTTCCTTCAAGCCGTCTGGCCGTTACATTGTCCGATACATTTGAATTATATTGATGCATAGATGGTTCCCACTGGATGACGGCATCTCTCGCAACAGTTCTCGTCGCTTTCGAAAGCTGTTCGGTTGCGTGAGCATTTCGGCTTAAACCGATTCCTGAGAAATCTGTTTGTAATTCTCCGTTAGCAATTCCTTTAGCTTCGTTAAGGTAATTCCTTCTGATGTTTTCAGCTGCGCTTTCAAAATTAGTTCTGGACGCACGTCCGATTTCCTCACTGTTTTTGATGCGTTGCTGTTGAAGCTGGACAACTGCATGCGTCTTGTATACTTTTATTATATACAAAAATACAAAAAGTATCGTTACAAAGCGTGTCATAATTGTGCTAACTGATCGTACTGTCTCCGAAATGTTAAATCACAAAAGCATAACTTCACTTAAATAGTAGCTTCCGGCTTCCGATTGAATTTAAGACATGTTAACTTCCGGGTTATCTCTTTCATCCCTGAGTTTCCATAGTTGTTTGCTCCACCGAATTTGGACACGTCCTTTCTTTAATGGGAATGGGAACACATGGCAGATTTTTCCGCCATTTTTCAAAGGGAGACGATTTGGGGACTTCCTGTTCGCTTTTCTATAAAATCTTTTCCACGGAAAAGGGGGTCTACTCTTTAGGGAAAAAATTACTTCTCAGGAGCAAATTCTTTCCTTTAAGAGTTGACCCCTATTGACATGAGAGAGAGTGCGTTTGAGTTTTACGCCCCACCAATAGCTAAGGTCATACGGAGACGGGTGTCGGTTTGAATACTCATCCGAAAGTCCGAAGAAGCCCGGGATAGACCCCAAATATAGACATGGGAGACAAAAAATACTTTTTCAGGAGTTGCTTCCCTGTCCTGAAGGTTATCCGTTCCCCTTAAATAGGTTGTGTGTGTGTTTCGGTTGGCGGGATGGGGTAGCCATAGCAAACATCGAATCGATTATGGGGAGCCGTCTCATCTTGGTCTACACTGTTGCGCAGCTATCTAAATCGGGTTACATGGTTTAAAAGGATTGTTTCATGTTCTAGGAGCTAGGCCGCAGTTTTTTTGTTTAAAGTTTACTGGCCCAATCAACACGGATAAGGTCATATCGAGCAGGTGAGTTTTCCTAACTATACTTTTTCTGGACAGACTCTTACACTGACAACAGCCCTTCGTGAATCAACGGAAGGGAGAGAATCGCCGTATGAAAGATTTCATGATCAGTCTTCACGAAAGAATGTTGCCGACCAAGCGACCAAGCAGATATCGCACCAGCGACATACTGATTGCCATTTATTGAGCAACAAAAATACCAATATATTAGATACTGCACTTTACAGTTAACATACCAATATACTAGATATTGTTCTGATTGAAACGAGGTTTAACGTCCCTGCCAACATTATTTAGGTTGCTGCCAATTTTCTAGGAATTTTACCAAATGGTTGAGATGAAATAATATCTCAAGCCCTGTCGCTCAGTGAAACCGAGCTCTGCTTTGAACAAGTGTGCTCAGATGCCCCCAGTCTATTGGCCCCCGCCCATCGGTGCTTGAAGAAATAATATGGGCTGCATTATGCTTCCACGCAGAGCTGAATCTGACCCGCACACGAGAACTGGTAAACTGCTTGGATGATCTAAGCCTGCCAAGGCAAAGCGGTGCGCACGAGTCCATGCTTATAAACCCTATTGGTTTCATTGGGCGACAGGGCGTTAGATGTCATTTCATCTCAATATCGGGTAAAAGTCCCACAAAATTGGAAGCAACGTCTTCAAAACGACCTTTACAGTGTTGACGGGGACGTTAAACCTCAAATCAAACAAACAAACAAAGCCCCCAGTGTATACCTTCTGATGTGAATTCGAACATACAGTCGAACTTCAATGGCTCGAACACCTTCGGGACCTCGAAAATCTGTTCGAGACAGGGGTAGTTCGAGCCACTGAGGTTACTGTCAGGAAGCATAACGAGATACTTTTAGACATCTTTTCTGTGTTCTATAATGAAAATGTATGCTGTGTGTGCTCATTAGAATCGCCTCATCGAGGCGATTCTAATGAGTACACACAGCATACATTTTCAAGATAAAAAAACTAAAATCTCCTTAATTATACCCCCACTATTTCTTATGTTGAGGATTTCGCTAGGGGCTCAAGAATGGGTTCGACTCAGCCGTGGTAAACGAGCCATCGGTGTTCGAGCCATCGAAGTTCTACTGTATATAATTGTGTTCAGATTGTATCAGTTTCATCTAATGGACCAGATTAAACGCGATCCTAATGCTCTCATGGGGGCATCACTTGGCTTCTCCATCAAGAAGGTATGAAGAAATGAAGAACAAAGAAAAAAACATTATGCGACACACAAACTAAGGTCAAATCGATTTCTGGCATTTTTATATACCCGCTTCATGCAACTTTATAAGATACGTATTAGCCCAGGACCACGTGTCATGTTCCTCTTTCTTCGTTTCCAAGATATCCCCCCTTGATTATTTTTTCCAAGCTCCATAACTCAATAACCCATCACGAAAACACGCCTATATAATTCTGACCCCCTTAAACCCCAGTTTTATATAGTAAAACTGGGGTTTACAGGGGTAAACCTTATTTTTCTTATTTTTGCTCTAAAATTTAGATTGTGGGTACTCGTTAGAACCGCCTCGATGAGGCGGTTCTAACGAGTACCCACAATCTATACGTAGAGCAGAAATAAGAAAGCATGTCACAATTTTTCATCTTAAAATAAAGATTTTTTGGCGGTAAAATTTACAATGCATTTGTATAGGCATGTTTTCGTAATGCGTTAGTGATACCTTCATGCAACTTTATAGGACTGTGTAATAGGTCAGGATGTTATAGGTTGGCCCTTTCTTAGTTTCAGAGTTATGCCCCTTTGATTATTGTTTTTGTTTCCAAACATTCTTGAAAGGTCCATAACTCAGTAACCGTTAAAAATATATTCGTGCAACTTTATAGGAATGTGTATTAGGTGACGACGATATTTCACGAAGAAGATTGAGTGTTGCCCCTTTCTTAGTATCAGCGTTAGGTCCCTTTGATTGATTTTTCAAAGCATTCTTGTACGCACCATAATTCAGGAACTATTCTGGATACATTCATGCAATGTTATAAGAATATGTTTAAGGCCAGGGCGACATGTCGCGCACAAGAATAATCTTTCCCCTTTCCTAGTTTCCAAGTTATGCCCCTTTGATTATTTATTCAAGACATTCTTGTACGCGCCATAACTCATTTACTATTAAGGATATCTTCACGCAACTTTACATGCATATGTATTAGGTAACGACGACGTGTCGCGCACAAGAATGATTGTTCCCCCTATCTTAGTTTCAAAGTTATGCCACTTTGATTAATCTATCCAAATGCGCTGCTTGCGAATCTCTAGTTTACTGTCTGTGACAAGTGTTTATATTTGCTCAGGTTCAGGTGGACTTGAATTTTAATCTTGTTAAAAATATCTAGATTTTTATGTGTTTTTTTTTTTTTTTTTGTTGTTGTTTTTAGCTCACCAGAGCCGAAGGCTCCCGGGGAGCTTATAGGATAGGCAGTTGTCCGTCGTCGTTGTCGTCGTCGTCGTCGTCGTCGTCTGTCCTATGACGTCAACATTTTCAAAGGACATCTCCTCTGAAGCCAGTGGGCTGATTGGGCCCAAATTTTATCTGAAGCATCCTTGGGCTGGGGGATTGAAAGTTTGTGTTTTTCTTATGAAAATCGGCTCATTAGTTTGGTTGCTATGGCAACTTGTAGTTTCCATAGACTTATAATGGGGAAAATAGTAAAATGGCATTTACTGCCAAGTAGAAGTAAAACAAAGATCAGGAATCGATACAATTATCTTACTCCACCCACCAAAGACACCAAAGGGAAAGAAACACAAATATTTATCGACCAGACCATAATGGAAACCTAAACAAAGGAAGGCCATAAGGACAGTTACTTTCCCACAAAATGGCTATATGGCCATCCAAAATAAAAAGACACAAGTGATACACACAGTAAGTAACAAACAACAACATAAATAAATCGCCACAGAAGAACCGCCTTGGAACGGTCAGAAGAAAGATTTCCACTTGTGTGTGTGTGGGGGGGGGGGTTAAACCGATTTTACGTGGCCACAATCCTCGCCCTTACTTCCATCGCGATTTAGACAATCGAGTTAATGTGTGGTTCAATTTATGGATATTTGAAAATGCATCTTGGCCAGATAACGTTTTATTTAGTTCCAAATATTCAGCCTGAAAGTAAAATCCCTACTTTTTGTGAACAGTATAGTTAGTATTGATCTTGCGTACTGATTTAGGTGCATGCATTTGGAATTCTTTATATATGTACAAATAAGAATTTTCATATACATACATATACAGTATGCATTATAGTTTATCAACGACCTTTGAGAGTTCAAAGTTTAAGCGAGACGAGTCGATTCCATTTTTTAGGGGAAGCAGGTTTCCGATACTTTTTTTCTCGTGATTTTAAAGATATAAATCAATGTTTTGATATTAGCTACATAGAACTCATGGCCGAGTGGTTAATGCGATGTATTACTAGTCACACTAAAAATCTTTTAGACGAGGGTTCGAGTCCCAGTGGCACATTTTTGTATATTTGATTTTTCATTTTTATTTTATCTTCTTTATGTTTAAAGTTATTTTCTTTATTTTTTATATTTACATCATTTATATTTTGTTTCCTTTGTTTTATTTTCAACAATTATATTTTTATGTTGGATGCCGGCCTCGATAGTTCAGTCGGATGCGCGTCTGACCGGTGGTCAATAGGACGCGGGCTCGATACCTGCCGGGGTCAGCAACATTATTTCCCATGGAGATTGATCACGAAATCTTTTCCATGGCCATTCCCTTCTTTCTGTTGATTCAAGAAGGGCGGTTGTTATTTTCTGGGGAAAGATTGTGCATTGTACTGGTTGACCGCTTACGTATAAGCTTGCCAGGGATATGTGTGGATCAGTAAACTGACCGGCTCAAAAATGACCTAAATAGTGTTGCCTGTGTCGTAAAAGTTAATTCAATTTTCAGATTCATTTCAACAGCGCATTTGCCTTCACTGACGGCTATGAATGTACCTTCAATCATAGTAACATTTTTGATAATACTTCTTGAATCCGAGCTGCAACGATTCGCTTGTGCTCTTTCCATCTTTTCAATAAAATGAATATACATCTAATGTGATGGCCCCGTCCATCGGGGCTTGGAGAAATAGATCGAGCTGCACGATGCTTCCAAGCGGATCTGAAACTGTCGACACATGAGCAATGGTAAACCACTTAGTAAGTCCGAACCAGCCCAGGCAAAGTGGTGCAGGACCGTCCATACTTATTAAACCCGTTTAATTTTATTGGGTGGCAGAGCTTGAGATGTCGTTTCATCTCAGTGTCGGGTAAAAACCCACAAAACTGGAAGCAACTTCTCCAAACTTGACGGGGACAATAAACCTCAAATCAATCAAACAAACAAACAAACAAACAAACATCTCATGTGCTCCAATTTTATAGGTTCGAAAAAATGTTAAAGAAAAGTAAAAATAATAAAAAAAAATAATAATAATAATAAAAAAAAAAATCTGCCCAAGATTCGAACCCTAGATCTCCAAGATGGAAGACGTGCTACTAAAGTGTCTCGACTGGTCGTCAATCTGGTTACACGACGCCCCAGATTAAGGATATGACGGTAACTATCGCCCAGTGTAAAAAATATCCACTACAGGCGACTTACCTAAAACACGGACGAGTTCAAAATTAAAAGTGCAGTCACGTCTCACTGCGTTTTGAAAGACTATACTCCAGCTCATTAAGTTGTTTGTTGTCAGTTGCTAGTATAGTAAGACATTTTCATTTCGATAACACACGCCTGTATGGGGCGCCCTTTTACTATTTATTCCCATATTTATAGATACCCATAATTATTTATTATCTAACGAGTACCCACAACCTATGTCTTGGAGCAGAAATAAGAAAACAATGTATACCCCCAAAACTCCAGTTTTCTCAATATTAAGTGGGGTTTAGAGGGATGTTCATTCCATGGATTGTTCACGTGATAGTTGCAAACTAAAGTAAATTTTCACAAACAGAATTTATAATTCAGGTCTATTAGATATTAGAAACACACATTTTAAAGCAAATTTTAAGCATGATTTCTGCAAAATATGGATTGAAACGGACAGCATAACTTATATTAGTTATTATCGCTTGCAAGCGCTCGCCTATAACAATAATGTGATGATAAATTAATGAGACATAAAAAGAAAATAAGCTTAATTGTTAGTAAAAGCCTTTTCCTTAAACCAAAGATAATAGTTATAGAATATATAAGAATACGTGAATGGACTCTTCCATAGAATTAAAAAAAATCTTCAGGTTGTGCTTCGAAAAGTACAATAAAGATGATAAAAAATAGATTTCCGAGTACGTTTAGGAGCTAGGTCAGCACGAAAACTAGAACTATTTGTATAGAAAACATTGAGAGTCCGACAAAATTTGCCGATTTTTCAAGCTTTATAGCCAATAGCGAATATACTGGCCCACAGATTTTTTTCTAACGGCCCCCGCCCATCGGGGCTTGAAGAAATAGATGGGCTGCATGATGCTTCCACAAAAACACGCCTATACAAATACATTGTAAACTTTACCGCCGAAAAAAAAAGAAATTTTTCTAGTCGCTCCCCATATATAAATTCGGGGTGATTCTTGGAAATACTTTGAATAACAAGTTCTACCTTTTAGAAAAGATTACTGTAGACTCCAACTGGCCCAGAAGTTTTTTATGCCCCCGCCATTCGAAGAATGTTGGAAAGGGCATACAGCGTTGCCCCTGTCCGTCCGTCCGTCCGTGCGTCCGTTCGTCCGTCCATCCGCACCAACGAAACGAATATGCCGACGCCTAGCCACTTAAGTATCCATTCGTAGAGACGTCCGTCCTTCAGTCCGTCTTTTACATTTTTGTTAAGTTAAAGACAGTATAATCTTGTGGTGGCTATAACTACAATACTTTTGGGTGTTCGAACTGCTAGGGTGTTCGAACTAATTGGTCACCTACCGGTTAATGACCAATTAATTCGAACATTAAAAAAATTAAATACTGATCCGGGTGTTCGAATTATTAGAAAATATCAGATCAAAATATATTGCTGGTTTAATTCTGGTGCCCTTTCTATTGGTGAACAATCTTCTGAAGGCCATATTGGCTTTTGGTCGGGGGATTTGCCATCTCTTCCGATGGCTATTTTTATAGTGTCGAGCGGACATACGGCAATCATATTAACCATCGCGTCGTGTCGATGCCGACGCAGCTTATATAAACCACATCGAGATCGACACTACGAGATCGTACTCCGCGTGTCCGCTGGAAAATTTGTGAGATTCGTCATTCTTAAAACGGATTAAAGCATGTTTATTTCCTGTTTGAATTGGTCTAGTATAATCAGATGAAAGCGGTATTCTGTCTCAGTGGTGAGTTTTCCATCATTCAAAGTAATAAACTTATGCAATGAGTACCCCGGCCAGCCCACATCTTTTTAAGTAAAAGGTGGGGCTTTCGGGGGCATTCATCATTTCATCATCACCGCCTCAAAAAGATCGAGGGTACCCGTCCAAACCGCCTCATAGAGGCGGTTCGAACGTGTACCCACAACAGTTGTCCAGAGCAGAAACAAGAAAAACGCCATCCGAAATCCTCCATTTTCTCCAAAGGAAAAAATATATATACAATTTGTTGGATAGGCATGTTTTCGCTATAATCCTTACATAGTCTTGTAATAATCACCACAAAAACACGCCTATACATATACATTGTAACCCCTATCGCCAAATAAAAAAAAAATGAAAACTTCATCCCTCCCACCTCCGCCCAAAATACAGATTGTCGGTACTCGCTAGAACCGCCTCATCGAGGCGGTTCTAACGAGTACCAACAATCCACACGCTAGAGCAGAAATAAGAAAAACAAGGTTTATCCCTGTAAAAACCCACGTTTTACTATATAAAAAAGAGGCTCAAGGGGGTCAAAATTATATAGGCGTGTTTTGGTGATGATACGCACTTTTATGATTCTACTGGTGAAGAAGTCCCCGATTTCTCCCTCTTTGTTGCCCATAAAGCAGGAACAGTGGGCGCCCATTGGTACGAAGTGGTTCCAACGAGCCACCACGGTCCGTGCTTCAGGACAGCAACAAGATATATGAAGTTGTGGGTCCCAGTAAGGGGAGCTTCATCGCATTGACTTCTTAACGCAATACTAAAACTGCACCTTACTAGTTTACACTCGATTTATATACGATTTAGTCACTCACTTTCGTTTGCAAAAAAAACACTCATACTCAGTCGCCATTTATCGTCATTTGAAGTATTATACAAATATATACAATATAATATGTAATGGCAAACGCCATTTTCCCATTACGTTGACAGGTCTATGCAACTTCGTTGCACAGACCTGTCAGTCGGAGGTAATGTAACTTTGTATCGGCCCACCAGGCCAGTTTAGCAGTTCCAATGGGATGCGGGTTTTGTCGAGCACTGAATGGGAACTCCCTTGCGTGTCTAGCGTCCCCATACAAAATATAGTGACATTCCGCTATCAGGACCACCTAAAATTATGACTAATTTTGCTATAAAAGCTTATTTTGAAGGAAACACTGCCCAGCAGGCACACGTCGCAAGGGCAACGTCAAATCAACGTCGGTGCAACGTCATGACGTTGCACCGACGTTGATGTGACGTTGCAATAACGTCATGACGTTGTACCGACGTCGATATGACGTCATAATTACGTCATGTGCCTGCTGGGTGAATTTGTCTTTGTTTTTTCTGCCAACAATGTCCTCTGGAAAGGTGGTCCCAATATAGGAATTTCACTGTACTGTACTATAATGTTATTAATCAAGTAATTTCGTATTGTTCCAGTTACAGGTCCGAGGTCTGCTGTATTGGCCCGAGGCCGAAGGCCGAGGCCAATACAGCTGACCGAGGACCTGTAACTGGGACAATACGAAATTACTTGATTAATGACAATTTTATTAACTGACGCAAATAAAAACATGATTTATGATTTTTTAATATTGGTTGACCTTGTGTAATATAGGATAGTCAATTAATAAAAATGGATAAAGATATTCATATTTCATATTACTTATTTACATGTTGCTAGATATTTGTAATGAGAGCTATCCTCTAGTTTTGACAGTTTTCATTATGACATCGATAAATACTGTCAGGTTTTTCAATACTGCAATGGTTCAATAATTCGGACATCTTTTGAGTGTTTGGTCGATTGATAAAATATGTTTTTGTAAACCGTATGCGTCGGTCGTTAAAAAAGCTGCACTTCAAAATGTAGTGGAACTCGTCTCCAACTTCGGTCTTACAAAGCTGGCAGGTCCTTTCATGCAGAGGAATGTGGGTTCAGCGACCTGTCTCCACGGTTAGCCTGTGATTTCGCGTTCTAAATGCAGTTAGGATGCGACACTGCTTATTATTGAGCTTTAGAAAATAGTTGTTTAGTTCGAATGTAGATTTGCATATGCTGTAATTTATACCACTTGATGACAAACTGACAAGAGAATTTCAGGACTGTAAATACTGATCTTTGACTTTTTGTTTGAAAGATGTGCGGAACCATTGTCTACAGAAATCATTTGGATATGTCCAAATGTTTGCAAAGCCGTTGGTTATTATAAGTGTTTTAACGTTTTCGAGCCATTCAGACTTGCATTTCCCTTGCTCGTGAAGTGTATGTAGCACCAAGTAAATCATATTCGACAATCTATTGCTGTTAAAATCTATAAGTTTCGTCCAGTAGGAAATGATCCTACCTTCGATATCGACCTTCAGCGGGAAAATCCCAGTTTCGCCATATACAATATAAGATGGTGTACACTTTTTCAAATTTAGTATCATTTTGAAAAACTTGAGTTGGACTCTCTCTATGGTTTCTAAACTGCCCACTGCCCATATCTCGCAGCCGTAAAGGAGGATGGGTTTTATAAGTTTATTAAATAAATCTATTTGCATTTGTAATGGGATGTTTAATACTCGGATTTTCCTTAAAAGGGAAAACATCGCGTTGTTTGCTTGTTCAGCAATATGCTTTTTACTGCTTCTGTAGGAGCCGCGTTTTGAGAGAAAAATACCGAGGTTTTTGTACTCAGTCACTATTTCAAGTAAAGTGTCTTTGTAGAAAAACTGTAAATAATCCTATGGCATATAGGTTAGGCTTCTATCTCAATGAAACGGCACAAATAAAGCGTGACAATTTTGGGTGCATTAAATTTTTCGAAATCTGGTCTCAGATCCCGGACTATATCTGTTTCGCCAAGACCCGCAAGGCGGAGGGGGTCATGAAACGACAGTTGAACTTCAATAGCTCTGACTTCTTTGAGACCATAAAAATTAGTTCGAGATTGGTGTAGTTCGAGCCACTGAAGGTTAATAATAGCGTCGGGTATGATGAAAACGAGTTAGAGTTGTATGTGTGTACTCATTAGAATCGTCTCATCGATACGATTCTAGATGAGGCGATTCTATTGAGTTCACACAACATACATTTTCAAGATAAAAAAGTATCTTAAATGCCCTCCGCCCCCGTCCATCGGGGCTCGAATGGACTGCATGATGCTTCCACGCAGAGCTGAAACCGACCTGCACACGAGTACTGGTAAACCGCTTAGAGGATATAAGCCTGCCCAGGCAAAGCGGTGCGAGTCGGCCCGACCATGCGTTTAAACCCTATTGGTTTCATTGGGCGGCAGGGCTTGAGATGTCATTTCATCACGTTGTCGCGTAAAAGTCCCAAAAAACTGGAAGCAACGTCTCCAAAATGACCTTACATTGTTGACGGGGACGTTAAACCTCAAATCAAACAAACAAACAAACACACACTTAAATGTCCCATTTGATCAGGTGTTAATCTCGATCAGCCATGATAATCGAGCCTTCTGTGGTCGAGACATTAAAGCTAGTCTGGTCCAGAAACATGTACACTCCATATTTTCCAGTTCTGTGGTGTATTTCTTGCTTCCAAGGGATAATAAGTAAGTAAGTATATAATCCTTTCTAGAACATATATTTGACGGCGCTACAGCTGGTGTCTGGGAATGTGTAGCGGCCGTAAAAAGTCTTCCTGCCCTACATCATAGTGTAGTTTATATTTTCTTGTCCTTTGGGATCATTGATTCCATTGTGGAATTTTGAAAATATTTGAGGTCACTGATGAGGCATAAATAGTCGAAACTAGCTAGTCTGGTCTAGAAAACATGTACACTCCATATTTTCCAGTTCTGTGGTGTATTTCTTGCTTCCAAAGGATAACCCTTTCTAGAAAATCATTGTATTACTTTATTTTCATTTATGCAATATTCTATGAATGCCATCAAACAAGCCAATGAAAATTTAGTATAGAAAACACTCGTTTTAACGACAGTCAGTTGAGTTGAGCAAGAAAAAAGTCTTATAACCTCAGGGCCTGGTTCTTGAACCCCTGGGAATTTCTTCTTATAGCCCGAGATAACAAATAGTTAGGGATGATTTTGATAGATTCTTTTTTTTTTTTATAGGAAATATACATTGAAGCCGCACGTGAATACTTATGAGTACACCCATAACATATTTATAGAACATCAAAATGACACCCGTAGATTATAAGAATCTTACATGGGTGTGAGGGGTGGATGGAAAAAATCCGACCCGAGGCTTACTGTCCAGCATCACGAGGCTTGGCGAGTGATGCCGAACAGTGATCCCGAGGGACGGGTTTTATTCTATCCACCCCTCACACCCATGTAGGATTCTTTTTCTTGCATAGGTTCCATTTCTGAGCGTTTATACAGCAGTCACTTCGGTTGGCGACGTCAGCCATATTGTGATGACACTACAGTGATGTTTAGTGACGTCACGAACGTGCTGTGACGTCAACCTTAACGACGGCCATATTCAACAAGTGCATTTATCATATACGCGATAATTTTCGATTTTGGGTAAGAACACCAGGGTTAGAACAGAATTTCTATCCCAAGCTAAAATTATGGTGTGCAAGAATATCCCCATCATGCATGCTGAGCTGACCAGGCGTTTAGGATAACCCTCAGTGGCTGGACTCAAACGAATTTCCATACTCCCGAAGGTGATTAGATCGAACCACTGAAGTTCGATTGTATGTCACATTTTTGAGAAAGATGTACAAGAAGCGACAGGGGCATATGGACCGTGTCAAGCGGGTTGTTTTCTAGCTTGTACGCGCATGGATGGCAAAATTCAGCTAGCGCACGTTATTATGTAGCCTTCGGGGATGGTTAGCTGAGGCAAAGGTAGTGTATATTTTGCTTCTCTGGTGCGTCCAACTGATATTGGCTTACCGTTGGATGAGGCCTGCTGTCCTTGCAGCAGGTAAGGGTAGACGGGGAGAGTTGTTATTCTAAATTCTCATTCGTTCTTCTGTTTCTCCTCTAGCCCTTAGTTTCATCTCCTCTACTATCTATTCTATCTCTTTTCTCCCTTTCTCCGGGAGACGACACAAAAAGACCGACAAGGGTTGTCATGTCGTATAACCGAAACCAACCAATCAATCAATCAGCCCATGCCCATCGGGGCTTGAAGACATAGATGGGCTGCATGATGCTTCCACGCAGAGCTGAAACCGATCGCACACGAGTACTGGTAATCAGCTTAGAGGATCTAAGCCTGCCCAGGCAAAGCGGTGCGACCCGGACCGTCCATGCTTATAAACCCTATTGGTTTCATTGGACGACAGGGCTTGAGATGCCATTTCATCTCAGTGTCAGGTAAAAGAACCACAAAATTGGAAGCAACGTCTCCAAAATGACCTATACTGTGTTGACGGGGACGTTAAACCTCAATCAATCAATAATGTAGCCTCCTAGGATTGTATGGAGAAATACATCCCTATAGCGCACAGTGAAGACTGATCAGACTGCGCGGATGCACAGCAACCGTGGAAAAGTTTTGCCCTCCTCGCAAATGCATAATTAGAGCCCTGACAAACGAATAGGCGTCTTCGTTTATTTGCGCAGTCTGATCAGAGATTTGTCTGCGTGCCATATGTATGTGCATTAACCCAAAGTTTCTGGGAACGTTGTATGATTACTCAGCGGGTACGCAGTATGGTGTTTGTCTTCCATGTGTGCATATGATAAAACACCTCGCTTGTCACGGCGCATCTAACAGGTTGCAAATTATTGTGTATCTCGGCATTTCTCTCGATTAGGTGAGTCGAATGTGTCGTGTGCCTTGCGTCCCTGGGGCGTGCAAATGATGTTGACTTACAGTTGGGCTAGACCTGCTGTCATGGCAGCAGGTAAGGAAAGAGGGTGGGGTGTTGATATATATCTTCAATTTCTAAACTTTCATTAATTTTCCTCTTTCTCTCCTGCCCTTCACCTTCCTCGCCTCTGCAGCCCCCGCCCATCGGGGCTTGAAGAAATAGATGGGCTGCATGATGCTTCTACGCAGAGCTGATACCGACGCGCACACGAGAACTGGTAAACCGCTTAGAGGACCTAAGCCTGCCCAGGCAAAGCGGTGTGAGTCGGTCCGTTCATGCTCATAAATCCTATTGGTTTCATATGGCGGCAGGGCTTGAGATGTCATTTCATCTCAATGTCGGGTAAAAGTCCCACAAAATTGGAAGCAACGTCTCCAAAAATGACCTTTACAGTGTTGATGGGGACATTAAACCTCAAATCAAACAAACAAGTTAATTTCCTCTGCTATCACTTCTATCTGCTTTCTCCCTTCCTCAATGAAACAACACAAAAAGACCCTTACGGGTTGAAGTGTCGTTAAACCCCCAATACAGTAAATTAATTCCTCGCCGTTCTATAAGTGTTTACCCCGATGGGCCACTTGCAAATGAAAACAATAACTTGAACTCTTTGGATGATCAGGCTGATATGAGTCTTTGCTCTTTACAAACTGCTCATCTTGGCCACGGCAAGCAACAAGATCTGTCAGAACATCAGATGAAGGTGAAGTGCAGGTTTGTTTTATCATATATGCATACATGGAAGACAAACACCATACTGCGTACCCGCTGAGTAATCATACAACCTGACAAGAAACTTTGGGTCAATGCACATACATATGGCACGCATCAAATCTCTGATCAGACTGCGCAAATAATTGAAGACGCCTTTTCGTTTGTCAGGGCTCTAATTATGCATTTGCGAGGAGGGCAAAACTTTTTCACGGTTGCTGTGCTGCCCTAGCAAATAGGTCATTTTATAAAGAAAACAAAAGTGTGCTCCTTTGTGGGGTTGATTGTTGTCAATCGTCCCAAAGTTAAAAAAATATTGCATATCTTCACTGCTATTGTTTCCTTTTTAGTCTGGAAAGCCGTTTGACATTGTGTAGGAAAGAAACTGCCATGTTGTTTTCTGCTTATAATGTTTTGATTACGGTGCCATTGCTTTACGTTTGTGTTTCTTTTCCTTTAGAAAAAGAAGGTTTGGAGGTACTACCAGTTATAACAGCAAATACCTTCTTGCATTAGTAACATCCCGGTGCCTTTGAAAATAAATTCACTTCTGTAATTTTCACTTTTACTGGGGAAAAAAATGAAACCGCTTTCAAGACTTTTTATAAGTTCCGAAAACATCTGCAGATGAATAGTTCACATCAAATTCCAGCGACTCGGACAAAGCTTTCTTTCAAAAAGCCTACCTGATATAAAAACCAGAAAATATCAAGTTTTTGACATGTTTTTGCTTCATGGGAGACTCCATTTTTTCCGGTAAATCAGAAATGCTCAGATTTCATCAAATATGCCTTCCACTGTTTATACATGTATTTTACCCGTCATCAATGTATACACCTTGAAATTTCAGCTATGTGGCCTTCTTTCTGCATATAGCATAATGACATCGCCCATCTTGGAATCCTGCCATCACTGATAAATATTGTAGCTGTCAAATTGAAGATATTTGCTTCTTGTCATGCCAGGCCGTATTCGTACGCCTGGGAACTAATTTTGCAAAACTAACAATAGTACATTGTACACGATTGTTTTTAATTTAAAAAGTAATATTCGTATTTGCAACTGTCATGCAATTAATTTCACGCACTTTCAAACATAATTTGTTCGTTAATTTATGAATATTATGCATTCATTTCCGGACTAGTTTTTTACGCTTTACATTGCCCGGTTTGTGTTGTTCGGCCCCAGTAATGGTAAACAAGACGAAAAGACATTAGGTTTTCGATTCTTTTTTCATCAAAACTTAAAAAAGGCATTGAGCTTTTATGAGTTTTGACCCGCCTACACATTGGTTAGCAGGTGACACAACAGATCATTCACTGGATTAGTTACATGTAAACATTGTTTTGTCCAGTTTTTGTTTGATTTGAGGTTTAACGTCCCCGTCAACACTGTAAATATCATTTTGAAGACGTTGCTTCCAACTTTGTGGGACTTTTACCCGACATTGAGATGAAATGACATCTCAAGCCCTGTCGCCCAATGAAACCGATAGGGTTTATAAGCATAGTCGGACCGACTCGCACCGCTTTGCCTGGGCAGCCTGTTTTGTCCAGTAGTTCACCTGTCCAAATGTTTATGGTGGCTCCTGTGAACCAATGTAACAAATCACGGTTATAAATAATTTATATACCAGCGCAGTCATGAACAGGGATCAGGAGCCATTTGGACACAGTTAATGAAGCTGAACAGGCTTCTTTCAGTCATTCAGTTTAAATCTTAGGATAAACGGTTTTTTATCATTTTTTTTATTATTATTTAATACCAGTATCAAGCATCCATCATGTACCGTAATGACTAATACAATGAAACTTTGTTGCAGTGATTGCATAAATTGTTATACATTGTATGAATGAAATTAAATGAAGTACTAATTTAGATACAGACAAAAGCGCTGAAGAAGGCCAATCATTTTAAAAGCTAAATGCAAGTGATTTCACCTCCTCGCAAATCAATGAGCTTGTTGCCGAATTGGTAGAACTGGTCATTTTTGGCTACCATACACTGAACTTAAAAACAGTACCGTTAAGATAATGACATTTTTTTTATTTTTGGGAATCATTAATTTTCACTACTACACTGTATTTAGGTATTTTACTTGAAATTCCTCTGTTGCAGTACCTAAAGACAATCTTTAGCCACATTTATATGATGGTGTTTTACAGATTGTAGTACTGTGGATTAAGATATCATTTTCTGCAAAACCAAGGAAAACCAGAATTAAAGTACACTAGTAAGCCCACAGTATATTTTGTATATGTTATGTTTATTGAGACTATCTTCACCTAATGATACTAAGGCTCGCTTCTCAAAATGATGAAGATCCAAATTTCCAATGCACAATGTACGGGTATACTGAGTCGTGATTCTTACCACAAAAATGCCTTTTCAACTTTGTATATACAATTGTGACAAGTACCAGCAATATATCTCAAAGGTATTGGAGATATGGCCATCACAAGATTATACTGTCAGGGGAGATAACTAAAAAATCAGGGCACTCAGAATTGTGGTTTTGCTGTCATATCCTTACACTTATAAGGACTTCCATCTGATTAGAAATCTATTAGGGTTATTATTTGGAAATATGATTTTTTCAGTACCTCAAATACATGTATAGTGAAATAACTGTATTGAGGAATCTTAAACATCCATACTACCTCAAGCTTTGCTTGAAATATTCATTTCTGGGCTTATCTGGGACATAGCAACCTGCAGAGGTTGATCTTAAAGTAACAGAGTTATTTTATACAGGGGTAAACATGGATAAGCCTTATTTTTCACTTTACATGATACAGGGGTAAACCTTATTTTTCTAATTTCTGCTCTAAAATATAAATTGTTGGCACTCATTAGAACCGCCTCGATAAGGTGGTTCACAATCTATATTTTACGTAAATATGTAATCTACGCATTTATATAGGCGTGTTTTTGTACTGGGAGGAAGATAAATATCGCAGTTGTCGGATAACGCAATTCCGATATAGGATGGTCGGATAACGCAATGCCCATATAGGAGGACAGGATGCACACATTGTGTTAGTAGTGTAATCTAGTTTTGTGCAGTCCCTTAGCCCCTTTGTATCCAAGACAACAAGTCAATGGATACCTAGAGCAGTTTTAAAACCACTTTGGGAAAACTTAAAATAACAACAGGAGATGGATGGGCTCCGTCGTTCATATGTTGCTTTTTCTATTCTGTGAGCTATCAATCCCAGCTACGGCCCTTTCAGGCGACTGGACCTGGGTTTACAGGTAAACTATCAAGACGACACGAAAATTGCATCCTTTGTAAAAATGGCAAAAAATTGACCAAACATCCATTCATCTTCAGCAATAAAATGTTCTTCGGCAATAAAGCCCCCCAGTGGAATTCATTTCGCTGACCGTTCCCAGGCGGTTCTTCTGTCGCGGTTTATTTTTGTTATCGTTTGTCTTTGGGTGTTTGTGTCGCTTATATTATTTTATTTTGGATAGCCAATCGGCCATTTTGTGGGACAGTAACTGTCCTTTTGGCTTTCCGCTATTGATGTTTCCATTAGGGTCTGTTGTTTCATGTTTGTGTTTCTTTCCCTTTGGTGTCTCTGATTGGAGCTATGGGTTAATTGTATCGATTCCTGATCATTGCTTCCACTTCTAGTCTGTGCTGCATATTATTGAAAGAATATTCAATGTATTGATGTACAATTCCTTTTCGTTTAAGTATAAGCCTGTCCAGGCAAAATGTGGATAAGTAAACTGACTAAATAGTGTTGACAGGACCGTTAAACTCCAATACAAACAACTTCCTTCCGGGTGAACATAAACGCAACCTCTGCCTTAGGTCGTTAAATAAATTTTTATGGCGAACGAATACATCTGAGAAATTTCAGATTTCACAAATTTTTTACAAGGAGACGGCTTTTTTGGTGTCCTGTTTACTTTTCTTTTATCCATGCTCCTCTGAACACGGGATTTTCTCTCAACCTTACCAATATCTGGGATAATTCAGCAGACGACAAACTGTTGATAGTTTTCTTATTTTCCCCATAAAAAGACTTGACATTTCATGCATATTGTCTTCATAGCAGAAATTTGCATGAAATGACAAATTCTTTTCAAAGAAAAATATAAAAATGTTTCAAAATATCGCCTACAGAAAAAATACCAAACATGCAGATCGTTAGTGATCTAGCTTTTGTTCACTCACGAGTCATACTTTATCTTGATTGAGACAAATACACCGGCAAAGTTTCAAGAAATGCTGTATATTGGTAGATACAGTTGAAGAAAGGAACAGCTATCATAGTTTGACCCGACATGAACCATATGCAACGTATCCAAGTTATCAGTAAAACATTAAGATAAAGTTTTGCGAAACTTTAGTCAAAACTAGCTTCTAGTAAGCACAAAGGTTTTAAGTATTTTCAGCTAGCGACCATTTTTGTGAGCGCTCAAACCTGATCGAGATATCATTCAACCTAACATTCTCATAAAGATGTCTGGAACAAATATGTTGCTTTATGTGAGTGCATATGGCTTTTCAAAGCGAATATATTTGACCCAGTCATCTAGTTTTTGAACAAATTCAGACTTCCCCCAACTGTCATCAAGAAAAACATTCTGCTAAATTATCCTTAATGTTGCATCAGAACTGAATAAAGCTCAAGAGACTTAACACATTAAATAGTGACGAAGGACGACGCACGATGCACGTGCGATAGACACAGTATGAGCTCTACAGATTAACATGTGAGCTCCGTAATTCATGACTGTTTTATTGTTGCTCAAATGATAAATTGCTGGAGCTCGCTAGAACTGCTTCATTGAGGCAGTATTAATGAATATACACAATGTACATTTTGAACTGCATATCACTAGCAAATTTTAGTTTACATATAAAATGGTGATCATGCCAAACCTAATGGTCTATGCCAAGATAAACCAACTGAACTTGAAACATTTAAGCCTAGCTTTTTACAATTCATGAACAATTGTACAGAATAAACACATACGACTAACGGTAAAGATCGAATTTCAGTGTTATAGTGCTGTTTTTGTTCAGCTAAACTGACTTTAAAATATGTCCTCGTAAATTTTAAAATGCCAATTTATAAGTAAAACAAACACTATTTTATTTTATCCTGAGCAACTAAACTGCCCCATTTATTTGTATTTTAATACATGTATTCATCAACTTTGCAAATTAAATGCTGATCTGGGCTGAACAATATTCACTTTAGCATGGAAAAACTTTCTAGTACCATTGTCCTCAGCTGTTGGTGATACGTAAAACTCAAACACTCACTCACTTGTACCCTTGTCAGAATCCACCTCGTGTAACTGTCAACAATCAACTCCTGAGCAGAGGTCGATTCCTGTCTATGATTACAGTTTCAATGATTGAGAATAACATTGTGCGCATTCACTCAGTCTGTATGCAGCAATCCTTGTACACTTGAAGACGTTATGGTCAGTAAGTATCTGTACAGCATCTAGTTTTGTCAGCTGATCTGAGTTTTCTCTTGGTGCACTTGATACAAGCTACACTTTCACATATCTGCTCCGTCAACATTCGAGATTACATTTATACGATGTAAATAAGGTATGACTAATTCCAAAGGCTCAAACACTTTGATCAAGAAAATATGTTCGCGGTAGCAGTAGTATTAGCTACCTCGCACAGCTAAAGATCAGGAGGCATAATGGGGATAACATAGAGGATCTTACATGAGTGCTCATGTATTATCGACTTTATTAAACGAGTTGAGGAAAATGAATAAAATGCGAGGCTTTGCCGAGCATTTTATCCCTTTTCCTCAACGAGTTTAATAAATTCAATAATACATGAGCACGAATGCAAGATTCGATTTATCATATGACATTTAAAACGCATTTTATTCACGATTGTTTACAAAAATGTCAATATTCCGCCGTTAGAAAATGCGACGTCGTTAAGGACGTCGTACATGTAACGTTACGGGACGTATCTAGCTAATTTGCATATTTAATCCACTAGTGGATTATCGAAAATAATACATGGCGTTATTACACTCTCAGACGCGACGTCATATGATAAATTCATGTCTTCTATAAGATAAAAGGCATATTGCATCACGAAAACACGCCTATATAATTCTGACCCCCCCCCCCCCTCGAACCCCACTTTTCTGTAGTAAAACTGGGATTTACAGGGGTAAACCTTATTTTTCTTATTTCTGCTCAAAATATCGTTTGTTAGTTCACGTTAGAACCGCCTCATAGAACCTTATTTTTCTTATTTCTGCTCTAAAATATAGATTGTGGGTACTCGTTAGAACCGCCTCTATGAGACGGTTCTAACGTGTACCGACAATTGATATTTTGAGTAGAAATAAGAAAAATGTCACAATTTTTCATCTTAAATTTTCATTTTACGGCAGTAAAATTTACAGTGTATGTGTATAGGCGTGTTTTCGTAATGGCATGTACAAATTAGAATCGCCTTATTAGAGGACAATCTGATGTGTACACACAGCATATACCTTTTCAGTATAAAGAAAACCGCCCCTAAATTGTCCTCAGTATAGGGATAGCTGGATGTTTTGAAGGAATTCTCTAGGGACTCGAGAACGAGCTTAAATTAACCATGGCAAACAAGCCATCAGAGTTCGAGCCCTTGACGTTTCACTGTTGTTGTTTTGTTTTTGTTTTTTGTTGTTGTTTTTTGTTTGTTCACATAATTCTGAGCCAGACAGATTTCGAGTACACGATGACGCCGCCCAACCAAGGAAGTTCAAGCGAATGCCACAATCTATGTTTAAAAGTAGAAAAATGAACTATTCTGTAAAGTGAGTGTTTAAGTTTTATGTCCCACCAACAGCTAAGGTCATATGGAGACGGGACCTCGGTTTAAAGACTCTTCCGAAAGTCTGGGGAAGCCCGGGGTCGATCCTGCGACCCCTGGTTTACAAGGCGAGTAGCGTAACCACTCGACCACGGAGGCTTCTGAACTATTCTGTAAAACCCTAGATATGTCCATCTAAAACTGATGTTTCAAATCGATTTCAACACGGGCTTGTTTAAGTAATGTAACGCGTTAGAAAATATAGCTAACATCATGTTAACAAGTCCGTGAAATAAGAATTGTAAACCTCACTGTATATAGAGAAAAATGGGGTTTACGGGGGTGTACATTATTTCTCTTATTTCTGCTCTAAGGCGGTTCTAACGAGCACCCGCAGCCTATGTTTGCAATATAAATTAGAAAAATAGCACGGGTCTTCATCAGAAAAGTAACTATTTTCGAGATAAGAAAAAATGCCTTATGTCGCATGGGTGTGTTGTCGTAATGTTACATGAGGTTAAAATAAAACAAATTGAAAACAAACATAGGAGCCAATTATGTATTAATAAAAAAAGCAATTTGTCATGAATTTCCAATGGCTGCAGTCCTTTCACAACACGCTTTCTCTGGTTTTCGTTGAATATGTCATTGAGCAAAGATATGTTGCATAATGATGATTTTTGCCTCGTCTTTCTCCCACATCTTTCTGTTTATATGCATATTGGCTACATTGGTATATACAATGCCGTATCACTGAAGGGAGTGCAGTGTTAGCTTCGGCGACTGAAAAAGAAAAAGATGTAGCATTTATTGAGCGAGGATTCCCATATGTGCATTTTACTTGGGCGATTTTTATTCAAAGATGAATACAAGTGCATTTATACTAACAGTATAACTATGAAATACATATCTCATAGATAGATATTAATGTGCCCAATTAAAACTGGTTTTCTGTCAATTGCCTTGTGGATCCGTAAATTATTGGCTGGTGGGCATTAAGTGGGCGTGGTTTAGAATGTATTAAAGTTAGTCAGCATTTATAAGTTATCTATAATTTGAATACATTTATGCTATTACTCTAGCATTTATTTAACAGTAACCAGATAATTGGCTATATAGCCAATAATTAGGTTGCAATATGAATATCTGCCCTTAGACATAATAGTTACAAAGCTTTATTAAAGCTAATCATTTACATTTTTATCGATTTTTTAAAGACGATGGTTTATGAGGTACATTCATTTAAAAAAACACACTTTACAGAACTAGTGTTCGTATTTCTTTCAAATCCCACATCATTCGAGATACCACCCATTATAACATGTCAGAAAGCGTGTTATACTTTTCTTGTTTATTCGTATAATGAATACATTCGGACTGAGGACGACGGTTGAAATTTCTTTATCCCCGGGGGTGACACCCTACATTAGGCTAACCTCCAAAGGGCTGTATTTTGACTCTGTATGCACGCACGTGTCCATCATATTTACAGATCCGTGTAATGAACACGCCCACCAAAACCCCGCTTTATATAGAGAAAACGGGAGTTTACAGGATGTACATTATTTTTTTTTCTTATTTCTGCTCCAAGACATAGGTTGTGGGTGTTCGTTAGAACCGTTCTATAGCCTATATTCAGAGTATATATAAGAAAAAATATTATAAATTTGCGTGAGAAAAAAATAATTGTTTTGGAGGCATGAAATGAAAGTGAGGGAAATGATCAGGAATCAATACAATTAACCGACAGCTCCAAGGAAAAGAAACACAAACATGAAATAACTAGACCCTATTGGAAACACCAATAGCAGAAAGCCAAAAGGACTGTTACTTTCGCACAAAAATGCCCAATCAAAAAATATAATAGCGATACACACACTCAAAGACAAACCATAACAAAAATAAACCTCGACAGAAGAACCGCCTTGGAACGGTCAGTTAAACAAATTCCAGTGAAAGAATACAATATGTCAAACGGATGTATAGTCGTAATGTGAAGGCACATTTTCACTTGTCAACGATTCAGTAATACCATGGAAACTAATTCCAATTACATTCCACAGTAAAATACATGTGCACAGTCAGCAGGAGCTAAGCATTGTAGCAAAATAGAATGAAAAAGTTGGTCAGGCAGAACTACACTCAAAGAACTAAAAGTAGAAGTAAAACAAAGGTCAGGAATCTATACAATTAACTTACTCCACCCACCAAAGACACCAAAGGGAAAGAAACACAAACATTAAGCGACCAGACCATAATGGAAACCTAAACAAAGGAAGGCCATAAGGACAGTTACTTTCCCACAAAATAGCCATATGGCCATCCAAAATAAAAAGACACAAGTGATACACACAGTAAGTAACTAACAACAACATAAATAAATCGCCACAGAAGAACCACCTTGGAATGGTCAGTGGAAAGATTTCCACTGGGGGGCTTAAATCGATTTTACATGGCCACAATCCTCACCCTTACTTCCGTTGCGATTTAGACAAATAATTTGTTCAGTCCGCATGAAGGTCTCCTAACTCATCAGTGCAACATCTCCGTGAACACACATAATCAAAGAACCACAGAGGTGAGACAACGGTGAGGACTCGACAGCAAGAAAAGCCAGAAAGAATGGAGACTTTAAACTTTACCATTCTCTGGGCTAATTCAGCAGACGAGGATATTTTACAATACTGTCTGCTTAAATCCAAGAGTGTTGTATAGTGACACAAAGGCACAGTCCATAACGTGAAACGATACATGCACTACAGCATAAGGCCAAATAATTCTGTTAGGAGCCTATTAAAATCAGTATTAAGATGTGCGCGAAAAAACAAATGAGTAAGTCCAAGAATTTATCACGCATGGAAGCGGGTATAGCGCTTAACAAAACTTGGGGGCTACCCTCTATCATAAAGCAAAACAGAAGTGAAGGCAATGATCAAAGCTAAAACTCAGTTCCAAATAGAAACGAAATACCATCAAAAAATTTGATGTTACATTACAACAATTCACAGGGTCTGCCATTATGCGTATTTTGTGAGTCCTGTTTTTAACGAGCCCATGGTTTCGAAGGAAAACATGAAAGGTTATTTCATGAATAAAAACGTTCATGAAGTTACAAATGTTCAAGCAAGTGTTCGTTTTCTTCACTGTACATAAGAACTTCTGATTCAGACTGCTGTTTTGTTTAACGAGCGCATGGCTATTGCTCTAGAGCCGGTTTTCTTGAAAGACATTTGTTATGTGTTTAAAACAAATGATACATAAAGAGTTCATTGAAGAAATATTTGGGCTGCATGATGCTTCCACGCAGAGCTGAATCCGGCCCGCACACTAGTATTGGTAAACCACTTAGAGGATCTAAGCCTGTCCAGGAACCGCTGTGCGAGGCGGACCGTCCATGCTAATAAACCCTATTGGTTTCATTGGGCGACAGGGCTTGAGATGTCATTTCATCTCAATGTCGGGTAAAAGTCCCACAAAATTGGAAGCAACGTCTCCAAAATGACCTTTACAGTGTTGACGGGGACGTTAAACCTCAAATCAAACAAACATAAAGAGTTCAGTCTTAAACGATTTAATTTATTTGGGAAAGTGTGCCTGTCTAATTATTATGTTTAGTGTGCCTGTCTAATTATTATAAACATATGTACAAGTTATACTTTTCTGCTAAAGGAACCATTTCAAATCCTTCATCTCTAATAAGACTAGCTGGTCTTTGTATAATATTTGTTGCCTCCTCATTATCTTCTGGCGAGGTATCATACTCCGATTCATCACTTTCTATGGCCACCTGAAATAACAAAAATAGTGTTTTTCTTGAGGTAAGATAAGTATATTTATGCATTTACTAAGTAAATCGCTATGTAACCATTCTGTCTTGTGTCCTGGACTTCTTATTGACCGCAATTCAAAATCAAGTCGAATTTTAGTGACTCAAATATTTCTGGGACATTGTGTTCGGGTTACAGGTAGTTCGAGCCATTGAAGGTTGACTGCAGTATGAGAAAGTTACTCGAAACTGCCACATCCAAAGAACAAAACATTCTTGCACACCAGATAATGAAATCCATGGTTCAGCCTGGGATAGCAATCCCGTTCTTATCCTGGTGTTCTTACCAAGGCAAACTATACAAGTAAAGTGTGCGAAAAATACGCTAAATACTGTTAAATGAAAACTTTCGGTGGTGCTGTGCAAGAAAAAGAAACTAATGTGGAGTTCTGTTTCAGACGGGCGTTTCCAACCCTAAGGATGAACGCCGTGCTGAGCGGAACCTCGGCGTCCGTGCTGAGTAAAACCTCGGCGTAGCCTCGTTTCCGCTCAGCACGGTCATCACTTTGGCTGGAAACGCCAATCTACAACAGAACCCCATATCAGATACTTATAATCTCAAGCAACAAAAAAATTAGAAAGAGACCGAAGGAACATACAAACAAAAGTTGTCAGAAGACAACATAGCTCGCCTTTGGGGTGATGATGAGGGCAAGTTATCCAAAAGTTTCTTCTGTAAAACAGCCCAACAGACTGCAGCAAATGAAACATAACCAAAAGGTACCCCTAATCGTCCTGTTTTCAAACCTTTCCACTGTAAAAAAATGAAAAAGAAATCTATATTTGAGAAAAAAAATCTACAAACTTCCAAGTAATAATAAGGCATCGCAGACGATACAAATCCCCTCGCGCAAGACAAATTAAAAAAGCCTAACCTAGCATTTGTGTAAAATTACAATATATCCATCAATAAATGTACGTACTTAAGAGTGATGACAAAGTTTTTATAAAAATAGACCCTGAAAGTTGAACTCGCTCAAGATATCATCATTGCCAACATTTGTGTGAAGTTATATTAAAATCCATCCATAAATGTAGGCACTAGTGCAATCACTAATTTTTTTCTGAAAATAGCCACAGTGTCCTTGACCCCAGACCCTGAAAGTTGAACTCACTCGTGATATCATCATACCCAACATTTGTATGAAGTTATCTTTAAATCCATTTATAAATGTGGCCACTAGAGCAATGACCAAGTTTTTCTAAAAATAACCACTGTGACCTTGACCTTTAGCCCTGTCCCTGAAAGTCAAAGTAACGCGAGATATCATGATGCCGAAAATCTGTGTGAAGTTACATTAAAATCCATCGATAAATGAAGGCGCAAGAGCGATGACAAATTTTCCTAAAAATGGTCAGAGTGACCTACACCTTCAGCCCTGGACCCTAAAAGTCAAACACGCTCGAGATATCAGCATACCTAACATTTGTGTGAAGTAATATTAAAATCCATCCATAAATGTAGGCATTAGAGCGATCACAAAGTTTTTTCTAAAAATAGTCACAGTGACCTTGACCTTCAGCCCCGGAACCTGAAAGTCAAAGTCACTCGAGATATCATCATACCCAAAATTTGTGTGACGTTACATTAAAATCCATCAATAAATAAAGGCGCAAGAGCGATGAAAAAGTTTTTCTAAAAATAGCCACAGTAGCCTTGACCTTCAGCGCTAGACCATGAAAGTCGAACCCGCTCGAGATATCATCATACCACCACATTTGTGTGAAGTTATATCAAAATCCATCTATAAATGTAGGCACTAGAGCGATCACAAAGTTTTTTTTCTAAAAATAGCCAGTGACCTTGACCTTCAACCCTGGAACCTGAAAGTCGAACTTGCTAGAGATATCATCATACCCAACATTTGTATGAAGTCATATTAAAATCCATCAATAAATTAAGGTGCTAGAGCGATGAAAATGTGTTTTTAATAGCCACAGTGACCTTGACCCTATGACCCTGAAAGTAGTGACCTTGACCTTAAGCCCCGATCGTGAAAGTCAAAGTCACTCGAGATATCATTATACCCTACATTTGTGTGAAGTTATATTAAAATGCATCAATAAATGAAGGCGTTTGAGAGATGACAATGTTTTTTTTTCTAAAAATAGCCACAGTTACCTTGACCTTGAGCCCCAGACCCGCTATGTTTAAAGAAAAACATTCCTCCCCCGGGATTTGAACTCACGAAGCTTGCAGTCCTCCCCCGGCATTTGAACTCCCGCAGCTTGCAGGTAAACTTTAACACAGGGAAATAAGGGAGGTAATACAGAGGAATATATTAACTTCTCTAAAAGTCCAATTTAAGCCAAAAAAACTGTAAAATTAAGTACAATGATAATGTTAAATATTGTTTTTTACCAATTGTTAATTATATATTCAAAATAAACTTGTAAAACATCACATATAAGAGCTTGCAAGTAAACTTTAACCAAATGCGGACGCCGACACCGGACGCCAGGGGTATGGCAATAGCTCCTCCTTACAATCGTAAGGCGAGCTAAAAAGCGTGTACCAACAAGATAAAGCCAAATAACAACATGATGAGCCTGTGGATAGGAAAATGTGCAAGTTGTTACATTAAATCTAGAGTTGAATATGCTCTAGAGAAAGGTAATGAGCAAGGACTACATGAAAGAACAAAAACTGAGGAGTGTATGAGATTTTTCTGTGCTAGATTAGCTGGTTTCAGCCAATTAGTCATTATCGATGACCATGAAACATTTTCACAATTCCGCAACGGAATCAATAATCCCAAATGTCTAGAAATTAAAGCATCCAGCAGTTTTACTGCTGACCCTACCAAGATGGCCGTTCCTTTGCAGAGCATATATGTTAATTGGAAATGTGTGTGTGTGTGTGTGTGTGTGTGTGTGTGTGTGTCGCACGGTGGCATGGGACGGTTGTGTTCTGTGTTCGTGGCTTTTCCCCAAGTAATAAATACGATTGTCTGATTTTTATTCATCAAAACTGTTTTCAAACGCACTTACTTCTTTTTTATTTTTCAAAGTTTTTATTGCTACCTAAGAAATCTCAACTAATAACAAACCAATAAACATCTATGCCACCCTTCGAAGTCTGCATGTCAGGTTAAACTAGCATTCAATTCACACTGTTTACATACAAATATATGTATGGGACTGTCAGGTACATGTGCAGAGGAAGTTTGAGTCCATTTGAGTGAAAACGATGTTTGCATTAGATTGAATGTATTCACCACCCACCGGGGACGCTTTTCCATAATTCCTAAACAGATGTCTTTTCTCAAATATGAAGCTATCAAGGAAGTCTTTATCCCAAATCTTTACTTACATCAATTTTTTTTCTACCTTAGCATCATGTTCAGATGTAATCATTTATCTTAAAATAGTAATAGGGTGTTTTCTCTCGGTACAAATCTTTTCATCAAACCCTAATTGTGTACCTTTGGTTGTTCATCATCAGTTTCGTCTTCTTCCTCATCGTCAGCATCTTCATCTTGTTCTCCTTCAGGCCTCTCCTGTATCGCTGTTACTTCCTTAAACAGCTTCACATCTACAGGGTTAAATGCTTGAGTCTGAAACAAACCTTAGTTACTTAGTTATGCAATATTTGCAATGTTTTAACATCGTATAGTATCACCGACGCTGTTGTGGTATTGTTTCGGCCTCGTATGTATACCTTAACGAAACCGTGTGTACATTTTTACTCTTTTCTTATACTCCCAACAGCCACACGCCGTTATGGCAATGTCAAATCAACGTGGGTGCAACTTGTTGCACCGACGTAGATGTGACGTTGCATAAACTTCATGACATTGTACCGACGTTGATGTGACGTCACAATTACGTCATGTGACTGCTGAGCTGTTTGTTTACTTGAAGATGCCTTCTTCAATGAAAAATAGCTACGTAGTTAGTAGAACAATTTAGAGTCAACGAATTTTTATTGCATACAGTGAAATTCTGCTGTCAAGACCACTTAAATTTGAACTAATGCTATTTAAAATGTTTCCGTTAGTCCTAATTTGAACTTTCAACGCCCAGTGGCCCTTGCTTAGAGACCACCTTTGGTTCCAGAGGATATTCTGAATGTACATGTAGTAAGTTTACTGTAATATGTTTCAAAACAAGTCAAAAATAGCAGATTATTTCATATCTGACTAGATTACACCATTAACGACTTGTAATGTAATGTACCTTAGCTTCCTTCTCCAGAATTTCTTCACCGATAACAACAGCTTCATGGACGGTAAAATATATACAATTGTAATTCACCGCCTTGTAGAAGTCTGCTTGCCGTAACATATTACGTACATCCGCTGAAAAACAGGCATACTGTATTAATACAAATGAATTCAAATGGGAATTTTTTGAAGCTGCCTTTACCATCACTCTGTTACATTACAAAGAATACATGTAGAAAATGTTGATTATACATGTAATACCTTGTTATATGACACAAAATCTCTAGCAATACCTTGATGGAATGTACTGTCAGCTCGAAATATTTTTAAATGCCCAGTTACTAGTTAACAAATATTGATAGCACGCAAATATAATCTAGTGTCAGGTAAAACATCGCCTCCATTTAGAATCAATGTTAAATGTTCGGTAGCCAATGTTTTCGCTTAAGATTAAATTCTGTAAATTTACAAATACATGTTGTGAAAGCAAACAAATTAATCTAATGTCAGAGAGAGAAGTCAAGCTTCGGGCTAATTTTGAAAGATCATGAAAACACTCTCCTTGAATTTTCTATAAAAAGGTAATCTTTTAGAAGCATGGAATATTCTTTTGGAAGCAAGGACCCCAGGAAAATGTCGACGAGAAACCGTATTCCAGAGAGATCCTGTACAGCTTGAGCAGTTTCGGTTGTTAAATACAAGCTTGTTAGTAAAGCAACACGAATGAACTTCTGCTGACAATTCACTTGAACATTTTCTGTAAATACATTTTCTAACACTGGTCGCCTATATAGCCAATGGTAGAATCTAGTGATATATAGAGTGATAAATCCCTGGGTAGGGGGGTCGCGACGCGAATAGCCGCCTTTTCATCCCGTAAAGTGACGTCATTCATTGTTACCTTGACGTTAACTGGTGTAACGTCGTTTTCATGTATCAGATATGTAAAAAAGAATGTGATACCGTCACTTATATAGGCAGGATTCCTTTAAACAATGGCGGAAGATAGTGTGTAAGAATCGAAATAGATCAGCTCTAGTGCCGTGTTTTGTTGAGTGATAAATCACTGTTTGGAGCACGAGTGATCTTTCTACTAAGGACTGGCCGACAAGCAGGGATTTATCACTCAATAAATCACTGCTAGAGCTGATCGATTTCTTAAACAGTCAATGGATTGTGGACATGCTCGAAAGAGGGAAGCCTAATACGAGAAAAAAAAACTGTCTGCGAGATTGCAAGGGAAGAAAACACAAACAGGCATCCGCAGTTGCACAGGATAGCAACAGTATGTGTAAGACAGAAAAACAAGAAACAATGTACTACCCAAGAAGTGAATACAACTGTGCTGATCAGACTGTGGGGATGCGCACGCTGATCTGCACCTTTGTTGTACGGTAATGCAAGTGAACATAGCAACAGATAAGGTTGGTATTTTGTGATAACTGATGGGTAGCTTTTGTTAATTGTCCACAAGAACCTATGCTGTGGGTATTCATTAGAACCGCCTCGGTGAGGCGGTTCTAATGAATACCCACAGCGTAGGTTTATTTGGTGAAATAAGGAAAACTATCCTTAAATAATAAAAAATACCAACCTTATGTGTTGCTGTGAGTGAACATCCGGTTCATAAAACACACTGACTGAAAGTCAATCACAGCACTGCTTAACTTTTGTCCTAATGCATATCAAATGACTTACTTTTACACCCTGCCAGGAAGACTTTTATTCCAATTTCTTTATAGTCGTTTACTATCTGTAAAAGGTAAGTGTCATGAGAATACATGAAATAAAAAGTAAATTGCTGCCAGAGGCAATTAATTTATATTTCTGTAAATGATATACTGTTACAAACATACGTCTGAGACACTCGGTTGAGCAGCGTTAAATCAAATTGTGTCTTCGAATGTGCAACGAAGACGCAAATCAATCGACAAACCGTCCAGATAGAAGGCCGTCTAGCATGTTTGTCTTCACAAACTTTGGGCCGACGGACATGCATACGACGAACAGCTAAGACTCTGGTCAGATTGTGCGGATGCTCAGACTGATCTAAATCTTCCTTTTTGACATTTGCACTCCTTGTGACTGAATTAGCAACATTCACGAAACAACGCATGCGATCAAATGTGTTGTGTTCTTCCATAATCTATTTTATAATATGACGTCGTTGATAAGCAATCGATAACGTCGTGTAATAATAATCGTATGACCACACGTGTAATAACACTTAAGCGGGATTAAGTAACGTCATGACGACGTCCATGTCAACAATGCATTTTTCGTAGAAAAATTGTCAAATTACATGGCGATAAAATTCAATTTAAAGAAGTCATATGATAAAGAGGATCTTACACTCGTGGTCATTTCATATGATATTTATGAAACTCGCCGAAGGCTCGTTTCGTAAATATCATATGAAATACCACTCGTGTAAGATCCTCTATATACACAGATTCAAGTAAACTAAGCCGGCCTCGGTAGCTGAGTCGGATGCGCGTCTGACTGGTGATCAGGAGGACGCGGGTTAGATACTTGCCGAGGTCGGCAACTTTCTTTTGTCAAGTTTGATCATGAAATCTTTTCTACGGTCATTCTCTCTTCCGCTGATTCAAGAAGGCGAGTTTCGTCAGTTTCTGGCGAAAGAATGTGCACTGTACTGGTTCACCGCTTAAGTATAAGCCTGTCCAGGAAAAGTGTGGATATGTAAACTGACCGGCTCAAAAATGACCTAAATAGTGTTGACTGGGTCGTTAAACTCCAATTCAAACAAACAAAATCGAGTAAACTAAGCCTGTTGTTTACGAACATCCGAGTCCTTTTCAAAGCCCCGTAAGCATAACAAACCCTATGTGGTCACAACGTCAACTGTTCTAACAAGTGTAATATGTAACGCAGTTTGATTTTTGCTGGAAGGTTTTGTTTTCATACGCGTTTTTTGTTGTTGTTGTTGTTGTTGTTGTTTTTGTTTTGCCATACTGAATGGTTTGAGTTTAAAGTTGATACTAATTATCGAACTTTGAAGACACTTGAGGGTCACTGATGAGGCCTTGTTAGTCGAAACTAGCTAGTCTGGCATATACGAAAAATGCACACTCCACAGTTTAGAACATTTGACTGTTGAGGGAATGTGAAGCGGTCGTAAAAGGTCTCGATCCTGCCCTTCGTTATGGTGTGGATCCTCTTGGATCTTTGATTTGACTGTGGAATACTGAAAATATTTAGGAGTCATTGATAAAGCCTTTATTAGCCGAAACTACATGTGTAGCTGGTTTGGTCCAGAGAAAAAATCTGTATATGCTGTACAGTTTTCAGACCGGTGTTTTCAATTTTCACATTAACCTCTTATAGGTCATTCATTAACCTTGGGCAACTGGGCCCTTAAAAATGATCTACTTCAGTATACCAGTATATGTTTGAGTTTGTTGACAAACGTAGCGGGTTCGGAACGCTTTTTGACATGATTCTGGTGATGATGATGATGATGATGATGATGATGATGATGATGATGATGATGATGATTCAAGATAATAAAACATTGATAATAGTGCATAATGAACATTTTACCCTTCTGAACATATTTTACTTTATATTTTAACCCATTTATTACCAGAAACCCCAAACGGGTACCCTGGCAAACAGTGCAGGCCCAGATCAGACGCCGCAGAAGGCGGCGTCCGATCAGGGCTTCCACTGTTTGCGAAAAGTTCAGTCATTTTCCAAATAAATTTTGATGAAAACACAACCCGGCACCCCTAAATTTTGAAATTAACTCCTGTTATATATAAGGAGGAAGATTCCATTTGGTACAAAAAGGGTTAACGGTAAAATTGTACGCTTTTCTCACTACAAGTGCAAAATGAAAAATAAAATACTTACAGATGTAAGGGTTTTTATTGCCACTGTATCCATATAGCTGACAAGTGACAAGTCTATAATAAGTATCTGAATTGGCGGTTGCCATGCCGCCTTAAATCTCTCCAATATCAATTTATTTTCCCGGGCTTTCTTCTCTTGTGCTTCATACGGGTCTTCGGGCCGAGGTGTGACGACAATTTCAAAAAATGGCTTCGTTTTATATTTTCTTTCCTGTAAAATGAAATTAAAAAGGTAACTTCAGCCTCAACTTTTAATATGCTTCATATGGTGTTTTTTTCTTCAATATGATGCTGTTATTTTTTCAAACTGTGAAATGAAACAATGAAAGCTTGATATCAATCCCTGTTTTGTTGCATTTAACTGAAGTATAGATATCTTTCACTTCAGGCGCTAATCATGAGTACCTGACGGCATTTTCAAAATATTTCAGGGAAATAAAGCTTGCACGCAAATCATCGCTGTCGAGCGGGCTGTCCGACGGACGTTAGCCAGCTATTTTGTGCCGGCTTGGTAGTAGTTAGACTCGGGTCGTATTTAGTGGTCGATCATAGGTTTTTAAAGTGATCGATGATCGATTAACAATCAATCAATGAAACTGCTAGAAATTTTAAGTGTCTTTCTTTACAGAACTGAAAGCTTATTGGCAAGATGTACAAATTGCAAAAATGACCACGACCAACAGTGTACTAATATGAGCCAGCGCATGACAAAACCTACAATAAGACACGTGCGTCCAACGAAGACTCAGATCAGCCTGCGCATCCGCGCAGTCTGATCAGAGTCTTCGTTGTGCGATCTAAGGATATCTAAGGGCTCAATGCTCCTTCATGCAGCAAGAGAGGACTCTGGTTAGACTATATGGATGGGCAGGCTGAACTGATTCTTCGCTGGGCGCACATGTCTTATTGTAGGTTTTGTCGTGCGCTGGGTCATCTCTTACCAAAGTGATGATCGTGCAGATCGATTAATAAACAAACTTTCATAATGAAAACTACGAACCCTCTCTCGTTTTCTTTGCAGTTCTGCTTCCTCGACCTCTCGTTTTCGCCGTAACAATGTATCGTGCATAGCTTTTCGTTTCTTTTTCCTTAATTTTCGTGGTATCAGGCCAGTCTTCTGATAAAGTCGGTCCCGGAAATGTTCCGCATTGGCAAAGTAAATGGAAGATTCGAATCTAAATATCTTCATACCTTCTACTTGTGTTACCTGCAAATACATACACAGTGTCACCGCAACGACAACGATGGCTCGGTTACAATGGCTGAGTCGAAAGTTTTCTTGAATCTCTAGGGAATTCCTACCATAGGCCCAGCCAAAGGATATTTAAGGATAATATAGGGAGATATCGAGAAACTATATGCTGCGTGCGCCTATTCGAATCGCCCCGACGAGTGTTATATTATTTTAGCGAATTGGAACGAGATCTCTACAATATCCCTATTATGCCTCCTGACACGGTGCATTGACTGACTCTCAGTGGCTCGACTTAACCATGACTCGAAACAAATTGCCCCAAAGGTTTCCGAAACATTGACGTTAGACTGTCAACATTATAGTCTATATAGCCCATTAGAAATCTTTGTTGACAATAAATAGCTGTATTGAAGAAGCACTGCTCATCGAATTAATATTGCACAACAGTCATTAAAATTGCACAAGATTTTGAGCTGATTGTTTGGGGTTTAACGACGCGTCAACATTGTAGGGGCATTTTGGGTCATCTCATAGAGAAAGGGAGTAATAAGACAAAAGAGATAGTAGAGATGACAAAAGTGAGGGACATGGGAGAAAGAGGAAATTGAAAGGAAGTGTAGAAACAGAGGAAACAACAATACCCCATCCGTCTTTTCTTACCTGCTGCAAGGACAGCAGGCCTTGCCCAGCTGTAAGCCAATATCAGCCTGACGCCTTAACCCAAGATTTAAGGTAACAGTTACAAGAAGCAAAGCATACGAGACAATTTTTATCATGAAATGATTCGTACACATCCATTATATTCTTAGATATGAGGATACAATACTGAGCGGTAACCCTGGTATATATTGCTGAAAATCCCAAGCCAAGAATTGACAATATTATTCTTTGTGAAAAAAGCTGAATAATAATTTCAATTATATCATTAGATACGTTACAGTTGAGCAAACAGCTTGGATTCCTTCTCAAGGTATTGAGCTAAAACATGTGTTATGGACGTACGTATGTATGGACGGACGGACAAACAACCATGAAGACTTTGTAACCCCTTTACTTGTGTGTAGGTACGAGTGAGACCGAGAATAATTAACCATGCGAGGTGGTTAGAACTGTAAACTGACAATATTTACCTTATTGGATGTTTTAACATCTTTATAGGCCCCTGTTCCTGGTACTTGACCGAGTTGTGACATGTGGGGTCTGCAATTAGAAAAAAACATCAACGTGATAGAAGTCCAGGACCTTGACCTTCGGGTCATGGGTATGATGAATAAAACTTTAGACCTATATCTATCATCATAGTGTCATCAAGTCATGAACTTTGTCCAGGCGAGCTAAAATCGTTCATTCTACATACAGTCGAACTTCGATGGCTCGAACACCGATGGCTCGTTTACCATGGCTGAGTCGAACCCGTTTTTGAGTCCCTTGGGAATTCCTGTGCATAAGAAAAGTGTGGGATAATTAAGGAGATTTTATACTTTTATCTTGCAATTGTATGCTGTTTGTACTCATTAGAATCGCCTCAATGAGGCGATTCTAATGAGTACACACAGCATACATTTATGTTACAGCGCACCGAAAAGAAGTCCAAAAATACCCCCGTTATGTTTTCTGGAAGTATGCAACACTGGCTCGAACTACCGCTGTTTCGAACAAATTTCTATGGTCCCGACGGGGTTCGAACCATCGAAGTTCGACTGTACATGCCAACAGCAACAGATAAAGCCACATATGCAAGACTTGGCTGTACTTACGTTTGTCAGTCAGACACAACCAACCACTCAGCAAGTGAGCTAATACAGTTTCAATTCGTACAAAGGTCATTGACCTTATTTGCTTACTAACGAGATTTGTGGTTTAACAAATGACCATCAAGGTTTGTTCTTAGAAATGAGTCAATGCATGGCAGATCAGGAAGACCGACGCGATTAGCAATTCAGCCAGTTTATCCGAATTTTTGCTTATAGCCTTTTGGATAGCGCAGTGCCCATAGAATGTCCGTGTAAAAAGCAAATACTCAAGCGGCATAGGTCCGCCTGTGACGTTTTCATTCATAAGTTGTTTTATGTCGGTGTGTTCTTTCCCTTTGGTGTCTTGGATGGGAATTGTGAGGTACTTGTTTCGATTCCTGATCATTGCCTTCACTTCTATTTTTCATCGCACGTGTAATTGTATTTTGCCATTCGATTTCTTTCATTAGGAAAAAGGAAAGTGGTTAGTTAATCATCGTCCGTCCATGGTTGGTGATTTTCTCCTGATACTTCGGTTTCCTCCGCAGCGAATGGCCAGATTAAGGGGACTGGGAACACCTTCAGGGGAGGCAACTCCTGCAAAAGTATCTTTGTCTCCCATGTGAATAGGGGGTCAACTCTTAAAGTAGCAAATTCTTTCCTTTAAGAGTAGACCCCTTTTTCATTGGAACAGGATTTATAGAAAAGAGAACAGGAAGTCCCGAAAGTTTTCTCCCTTTGAAAAATGGCGAAAAAAATGAGACAGGTGTTCCCATTCCCCTTAAATAACTGTGCTCGAGCTTCCAGGGTTGTCAAAGAAAAATACATGTACATAAAGTTATTTTTAAAATAATATAATTTAATATTGATAATGAACATTATAAAAAGAAATAAAAAGGTGTTTGTTTTTCTTGCGCTTCAACTTACTTCTGAGAATGTCGAAGAACAAAGTAGAGGGAGAATACGATGCCTATAAGCAGACCGAGAGCCACATCCAACACAACCACTGCGGTAAACGTCACCAACCAAACAGCCTGCAATAAAAACACTGTTTTTAGAAAAAGAGAAGACAATCCCAGCAGGCACAGGACGAAAATTGTGACCTCACATCAACGTCGGTGCAACGGCATGATGTTTATGCAACGTCACATCAACGACGTTGAATTGACGTTGCCCTAGCGACGTGAGCCTGCTAAGTTGTCTGTTAGCAAACCAAGAGCCAAATCTACCAATCCGGTAAAAGTCACCAACCAAATAGCCTGCAATAGAAAAATTTCTGCATGGAACACTGTTTCAAGGAAAAAAATCTCACCTCCACAACATTGTGGTATAGAGATACGCATTTGGTTTGGACAATATTAACCCTTTTGTGAACGATGATACGTTCAACCTAATAGCTTATAGATCAGCGCGTACGAAGTTAATGTGACCAATGCGTTATGTCTGGCTAAGCATTCTCATGTGATTTTCTTTTAGCAGACGGAAATACAGACGAGAAGCCGCCCCCACCCCCGCGCCAAGCGGTGCTTGAAGAAATAGATGGGCTGCATGCTTCCACGCAGAGCTGAAACCGACTCGCAAACGAGCACTGGTTAACCGCTTAGAGAATTTAAGCCTGCCCAGGCAAAGCAGTGCGAGTCGGCCCGTCCATGCTTATAAACCCTATTGGTTTCATTGGGCGGCAGGGCTTGAGATGTCATTTCATCTAAATGTCGGGTAAAAGTCCCACAAAATTGGAAGCAACGTCTCCAAAATGACCTTTACAGTGTTGACGGGGAAGTTTAACCTCAAATCAAACAAATAGAGCAAACAGTGTAGATTCAGCTCAGATGGCTTCTAAATATGCCGTATGATCAGTATCTATCTTGTTTGACATTCATTTTGTTAATTTGTAGGAATAATTAACATCAAGCGATCTGATTGGTTGCCATTCGGAAACGGATTCGGCAAAATTATTTTATTCATAAGGACATGAGCTGACAGAAGGGCTCATTGCGACAGTGGCAGGCATCTGTGCCCAATCTACGTGAACAACCCGGAATTAAGTATCTTTGAGAATACATATAGTTTGAGTTCTGGTCCCAGTTTTTCAAATGTAACGACATCGTTAGTAAACGTATCGCTAAAACTTTGAACATTTAATATGGCATATATATGTTAATATATTGCAGAAAAATGTGAGATTTTGCTTTTTTCAGCAAAAATACTCGAGTATTAAATGTTGTGCATGCTAAAACAGTTTTAGTTTGTTGTTTGGAGTTTTACGACCCAGTCAATATAAGTTAGGTCATATCGAGCCGGTCATTTTACGTAACCACACCTTTCCGAGGCAGGCCAAACATAAGTGGTTACCCAGTACAGTGCTCATTCTTTAGTCACAACCTGACAACTGACCTTCCTAAATAAGCGGATGGGAGACACGGTCTATCTCACAAAAGAATGTTGCCTGCTAGAACAGTTAACTCTTATCATGCTGTTCACGACAACCCCTATCTTTGGAAACAGTGTAGATCCAGATCAGATGGCTTCTGAAGAAGCCATCTGATCAGGATCTACACTGTTTGACATTAAGTTTATGGCTTTGTAGAAATAAATTACATCAAGTAATCTGATTGGTTCAAAGTCAGAAATGGGTGTGGCTAAACTGAATATTCAGCAAGAGAAGGGTTAACATTTTGACCATCAATGAGCTCAGTAAGCTAGAGATGCTTTGTAAAACTGGTTCAACGGCCAGGTGTATTAACCCTTGTCCTGCTGAATATTCATATATGCCACACCCACTACCGATTATCAACCAATCAGATTACCTGTAGCAAAGTATTACCACAAATTCACAATCTGAATGACAAACAATGTAGATCCTGATCAGATGGCTTCTTCAGAAGCCATCTGATCTGGATCTACATTGTTTCAAAGAAAAGGCATATCCGGGCTCAGCAGAACAAGGGTTAAAACTTTTTTCATGCTCAACTCACCTGATTATGAAATTTGTTCTGCTCATAAATTTTAAAATGCCAACAAATATCGGTATTTTAAAATTTATGAGTATGATAAATGGCATTCTGTGCTGATCTGAGCAGACAAATTGCTCATTTGTCTAAGCCTGCACAGGAAAAGTGATGCGAGTCGGACCACTCCTTTTACCCTAGTGGTTTCTTTGGGTGTTGTGGCTTGAGATGTCATTTCATCTCAGTGTCGGGTAAACGTCCCACAAAATCGGAAGCAACGTCTCCAAAATGACCTTATTAGTGTTGACGGGGAAGTAAAACTTCAACACATATTAACTAAACTTTTGTGCGGTTGTCAAAGGTTTTTCGCCATGATCATGCAGGGACGGATTCAGGGGTTAAACATGTTAAAGGCATTTTGGAATCGCCCATTTTAGCTTAATCTTTTTAGCAAAATTTCCAAGAGAGGTCCCTCTAAATCCAAATCCGCCATGATGAAGGAGTCGTGGAAGTCAACATTTGATAAGCACAACGCTGCGAAATACAACCGAGAAAATTATGTATAATTACTTTTGTGAAATTTTAAGACGCTAGAACAAATACTTAGAAACAGGAACGAGCAAAGACCACAGACATCTTGGCCACCGAAAGACAAGGAATAGGAAAACCTAGTGACAAGAAGGTGCCGAAAATTATTAGAGCTTGAATCTTTTCCTTTGAAGCAGAAGAAGATATACTACTAATTTTACTAGAAGACTTAGTTTATTGTTATTTTCTTTTTTACTCAAAAAAGATTCAAGCCCTTGTGCACAAAGCAATACGCATACCTACCAGCCAGTAACAGCACAATAGCTTGAAGACTGGTCAGAAACGTGTGGAATAATGACCGAAATTGACCTACCTATAAAGCGAGCGAGATCGCCTTCTGCTCGCCTTATAGGGAAGACGAATCGGGTCATTTTAACATGCATTTCTGACAGAAAATTCAAGCCCCTGTGTTTACAAGAAATTGCATCGGGACAGGTGTAAGTGATAATATATCTGAAAATTGTTTTTAAATCTAGTTTCATTTTAGAATCATCACCGATACTGTACAGGGCAGAATTGAACGCGTTCTCTATACGCCCTATATACTGTAAAGTTTCACTGTCGCAATAATAATCGATTATGCACCATCACCTGTGTCTTAAAAGTAGTCAGCAGTGAATTGTAAAACTCCATAAACATTGTATTTCATTTCACGCTGAATGACGGAGATCAATTTATGTTTTTCTGCCAACATGAAATATATAGCGTTTTTAGTATGAGTCCAATTTTGTTGAAGCAAAGTGCATCAATTTGACGGAGAATCAATACGAGGTAAATTATAAATAAGTGAATTAAGAGAACCATTTGTCCAAAACTATTACAAATACGTGAAATAAGAGGAAAAAATCTGTCCAAAACTGATACAAATACGTGAATTAAAAGAAACAAAAATTACCCAAAACTATTTTTAAAACACTAAATGGCATATGAGCCGCGTCCTATAAAAACTCTGTAAAGGAATTTCCGTACAACAAAGGCGCAGATCAGCCTGCACAGTCTGATCGGCACCTTTATGTTCCCTGCATCGATAGTACTGTACCGTCTGAAATTATAGGACCATTGCTTGTCTGTGTAGCTGAAGAGGCCACGTTCACAAATTCAGAAGACAGGTCTTCGCGCGACGGGGCACATGGAGTTACAAGAAACCAGGTGTCATTTTGTTGCAACTACTAAACTGCTATTATAACACCCTAAGAAAAAGTATATTAAGGGTTTACGGTCTGAGGCTTATTTATGACTTGCAAACAATTTCGGAATTCACAAATACACGAACTCATAACCAAACTATGTCTTTTCAATGAGAATTTTCTTTTGATTTCCATGTTTACGAATAGTTTACTAATTTTTAAACTGTTAAGTCTCTAATTAATCAGAATTTATGAGGCCATGCTAATATTATAAACTCGATATTTGTTTGTACAAATTCCTACTCTTAAGCCACCTGTGAGTGGCCTGAGAAGCAGTTAAATAAAGTTTTGTTCTGATACAATGCAGTGACAAATGCCTTTATCTTAACAATGTATTTAGTCATTGTCCAGGGCCCCGCTGTTTTCAAAGCATTGTTAGCTTAACGAGCTTGTTAGTGGTCAAAATAGTAACTAATCTAGCAATATTTTTTGCTCTTGTATTTTTTCTGAAAACAAAATGTGAGTTGCAAAAGCGCCTCACATTTTCAAAGCAAACAAAAAATCAACATATTAGCCATATTCAACACCAAAGTTTTAACTATACGTTAAGTAACGACATCGTTGGCTTCGACCAACTGGACCCAAACTGAAAAACAAAACTGCTAATCACATTAACAAATCTGTGTAACCATCAACAAAATAGAAGTGAAGGCAATGATCAGGAATCGATACAATTAACCAACAGCTCCCATCAGTGACACCAAAGGGAAAGAAACACAAACATGAAATCAAATAGTGGAAAGCCAAAAGGACAGTTACTTTCTCATAAAATGGCCAATGGGCTATCCAAAACAAAATAATATAAGCGACACACACACTCAAAGACAAGCCATAACAAAAATAAACCTCGAGAGAAGAACTGCCTTGGAACGGCCAGGGAAACGAATTCTTCCATTGGGGGGGGGGGGGGGGGGGGGGGGGGGGGGGAATGATTAAATCGATTTTACGTGGCACAATGCTCGCCCTTACTTCCATCGCGATTTAGACAAATAATTTGGTCAGTCCGCATGAAGGCCTAGCTCATCAGTACAATATCTCCGTGAACACAAAATCAACCAACCACAGAGATGAAACAACGGTGAGAACTCGACAGCAACCACTGAAATGCTGCAGCAAAAGAAAACCAACGGTTAGATTCAGTGCGGGGCCCTTATAAGAAAATTGTCACAAATTTTCATCTGAAAAGTAGCCATTTGGAGATATAAGAAAACGCACTATGTCACGTGTGCGTTATCGCAATGGAAAATAGAAGTGAAGGATATGAACACTCTGACAACCTCCACTTTAATAGAGAAACGTGATGTTTGCAATATGCGAAATAACTTGTTGGTAAAATTTATCGCAACTGAGTTTTAAGCGGAGGCAGTGAGATAGGAAATACACATTTTAGCAATGGTGTGCTATTTCCTTCTGGAGAAACCTATATTTGAGGTAATGACGAACCAAGTGTGACCTCACCTCTGAGTCTGAAAGACCTGTGAAACTACTCAGTGTCTGGTTATGATATACAGTATCGTTTCCAACAGAGGCATTCAGAACAGAATACGGACGTGTCACATTACTACTGTTGAATAAACCAACGGTCATCTCAGCACTCTATTCGGGCGTCGACCATTCTTTTATGTATGTTCGTAGGAAAAAAGGAGACTATCATCGAAAAATATCCTGGTCATCGAAAACTATCCTGGTCACCAAGGTATTTTTTTAACATTTTCGTCCGTTGTTTTGTACAGCAACAGGTGTTTTCCTTCTTAAGGTATCTGATATTTAAGTCACGGTCTGTTTTCTGAATAAAACAAACGGGACAACAAAAAGGCAAATGTTATCATTCGCTGTTTTACAATCGGTAAAGGCCTCGATATTTTTCTGCATAGACAGTGACTTATTGCTCATTTTCGCATTTCTGTTCTTCCAGATGTTTTTTTTTCTTTCTTCTTAAACAAGCACAATACATTAAATTTTCTTAAGGCCAAGAAGCATTCATAGAACTTTTTCGAAATCAAAAGTATACCTTAACAGGATGTCAGTTTAACTAAGAAATGCTTGGTCGTTCCGTTCATTTTGGCAGTTCTGTTCTGCAATAAATAAATTTCAATCCAGATGTAATCTTTTGGTTTTCATTTCCAAAACACATGTTTTCTGAATTCATTTATGCTAAAAATCTCCAAAACACTTTTTCTGAATTCATTTATGCTGTAAGCCACCATCCCAGTGAGAATAAAAATAATATAACTTTATTCACTACGGCTATTTCTATATGGTTATTAATACCATAGGCAAAATATGACATAAAAGGCAAAGTATCTGCAATCATTGAAGTATTCCATTAACTCTGAGAAATCACGTGATGTATAGTAATTAAGGAAGAAATATAGACAAATACATCCTTCGATTTCTAAAGTTTCATCGTGAAATTAAACTGAACAGTTTTAATTGAGATGCATGTATCATATTTTCTAGAACTTATAAATATATGATTGGTTTATTCTCAGATGAATATTAAACAATGAGTCATACAGAACTCGACGCTAAAAGTGCTCGATGGTTTACAGTCAGTTAACATGCCTATTAAAATGCTTTGCAAAAGCACAAAGGCAGGCCGAAATTTAAGTAACAAAGACTTTGACGCAAATGTTACATGGTTTCTACTTATAGACAGATGGAACTGTGGAAATAAATTTAAAAAACAACCAAAACGGAACGATTAAACAGAAACAACCAAACTGAATAATTAACAGTTTGCACTAAAAAAACTTGATTTACAGGCGTTCACACAGTACTTACGGAGAATTCACTAGTACATGAATAATCTTTAAGAGTTTAAGCTATTGTTTTATAGCTCAATTTGAATAATTCCACTACACAGCACTGTTGACTTCTTTCAATTTTTGCCCAACATCATGACATCGGTGCCATCGAATCATGGCGAATATCAATAAAAGCTCCTAAAAGCGAACCTGACTGATTTGAAGCTCGATTGGTAAGAGTACTCGTGTTGTTTTTAATTTCTTTTGGACATTCAGTGAAATGATTTTCAAAATGTTTCCATGTATTCTATTGAAGCAGAAAATGTATACACAAGTCGTAATAAACATTAGCCTATAAATCACTCTTGAACTATTACATATGCATTTGCGTCTAAAAAATCTCGTTAGACAACGTTTTAACGTCAGAAACAAAACGTTCTCTGTTGGGGTATTTTTCTGTCTTGTGAATAAAGTTTCATATAATGCTATCTTCCGCTTCTGTTGATTTAAAAAAGGAAAGTTTGAGGCTCGTCGCAGTACTATCCTCGCCCGACTTGCAAAAGCCAAAATCCCACTTTGTTTAATACATTCACTGTGAAATAACCACGAATATACGAACTGCTATATGTGTTGGTATAGCTGTTTCATAAAATACCATTCTTTCAAACTGGTGTCGGATAGAAGGTCTCTAGGGTTACTTAAATGAATATAAAAATAGAAAGCAAAAAAGCGGCTTATTTAAAATTAATGTGATCAAGGTTGGAGGCACCAAAGCGTAAAGTTTTGCTCCAACTATTCTCTGTTATAGTCATATTTAAATCCGCCGATATTTTCCCCAGGGGAATACAAGCAGTTCGTAGCATGGAGCATTCGGTTTATTAACTAGACCTGTCAGTGAAACTGACTAGGGCCCCGGCAGCGCTATCAGAAATTTGTGGACGGACAGACGGACAGACAGACAGACAGACGGACGGACAGAGTGATTACTATAGGGCACCCACACTTTCAGTGCGGGGCCCTAATTAGCTGACATGATTTTAAATAATGATTTTCTCGCTCTTGATAGGGACCCGCTAATTAATCATTTGTCTCATTTTACGATAAACTTTGAGTGCACACTGGGGTGTCGCAGTACCTGTAAAGTGCCCGACGATATACAGCAAGGCGAAGTCTACATGCTTGCAAGTTATTCCAACAGATGACTTCAATTTACATGTATATAAATGTGAGCAATACAACAATGATCAAATCGGCAGCAACGTTGTTCAATATCCCGTTCACATGCGGAATTTCGTCCAAATCAATTGATTTGTTGGGTTGGGGTTTAACGACGTCGTCTCCTAAAGGAAGGGAGAAACGAGACAGACAAACTAGTAGAGGAGATGGAGATATGGAAAGAGAGGAGAGAGGAAAGAAAAAGAAGAAACAGAAGAAATGGCAACATCACGAAAACACGCCTATATAATTTTAACCACTTGAACCCCACTTTTACATAGTAAAACTGGGGTTTACAGGGGTAAACCTTATTTTTCTTATTTCTGCTCCAAAATATAGATTGTGGGTACTCGTTAGAACCGCCTCGATGAGGCGGTTCTAACGAGTGCCCACAATCTATATTTGGAGCAGAAATAAGAAAAAATATCACAATGTTTCATCTAAAAATATTCGTTTTTCGGTGGTAAAGTTTACAATGTATTTGCATATGCGTGTTTTCGTAATGATTCCTCTCTATCCTTATATGCTGCAAGGACAGTTGTAAGCTAACATCAGCTGGGCGCCCGTCCCGGTGACGTGAGGTACAGGACTCGTCCGTCTCTCCCAACCACCCTATTGGACCAAATCGAATGACGCCCGTGGTCAACAACAACAGACATTTACCTGCGTGAACTGAAATAGCCATTCACAGAAAAAACATTGTTGAATGTGTTTCCTTCGACCGCAACCTAATGTTCTCGAGTGTGTAGCCGCATTTTTTTTTTTTTTGCCAGAAAGCTCCAATCTTGATCACAAGGTGACAGTTAAAATTTATTTTATATAAATATTATACAAAAATGTGTAAAACTGTATTCTTATGTTATGTTGAGGACAAATACTGCATCGTTAATATTTGCCGTGGAAATGAGGTACGGTCGCTGTTTTTCGACATTTCTTCTAAGGCGAAACATAGTTGTTGACCATTTACATTCAAATATTACGCTCACAAAATATACAGCTATAAAAGAATAAAAACTATTAATGCTTTCATACAAGGACAAATATTTCAATTTGAAAAATAAATTTGTATGATTAAAATGGACCTGCTTTAAAGCTCCCGGTATTTCCAACATGAGATTCTAAACATGCAAGCCATAAATGATGCACAATAAACGACATTAAAAATCCGGGGCGTCTTTAGAGAAAAATGGGGTTTACGTGGGTATGCACAATATTTTTTATTATTCTGCTCCAAGACTTAAGTTGTGCGTACTCTTTAGAATCGCCTCGACGAGGCGGTTCTAACGAGCACACACATACTATATTAGCAGTATAAATAAGTAAAATATCACGGATTTTCATCAGAAAAGTAGCCCTTTTGGAGATTTGAAAAAATGCACTATGTTGCACGGGTTTATTATCTTAATGAAATAGAAGTGAATGCAATCATCAGGAATTGATACTGTTACCTTAGAACTCCATCCTAAACAGCAAAGGGAAAGAAACACGAACATAAAGCAGCGTAACCTTATGTAACTCATTTAGTACCGGAAACCCCAAAACGGGTACACTGGCAAACAGTGTAGGCCCAGATCAGACGCCGCAAAACGCGGCGTCTGATCAGCGCCGCCACTGTTTGCTAAAAGTTCAGTCATTTTCCAAATAAATTTTGATGAAAACACAACCTGACATCCCTAAATTTTGAAATGAACTCCTGCTATATATAAGGAGTAAGATTCCATTTGGTACAAAAGGGTTATAACATCCCAAGCAGAAAGCCAGAACAAATGGCCAAACGGCTAACAAAAGATAAAAAAATATTAGCAGTACATACATGCAAACACAAACAAAGACAATAATAAACCACAACAGAAGCACCACCTTAGAATGTTCAGTAAAAAGATTACTAGGGGAGTTGTGGCATCAATCCTAACATCAAGTTGTGTTCAAACTCGGCACCATTTTTGACCATCTGTATCAATTGGATCACTGGCTAAGGAAATATGAAGGGCTCAGGAAAAAAGGTAAAACTAGGGTCATCATTTGACCATAAGGCTGTAAAAGGCTAATGCAGTTAGCAAATACCATGTTCTGACTGCGTGGACACATAGACTGATCTGAGAATTCACTGATAGAAACTTCAAAGTTATATCTCTTAGGTCGAACTGGCATTACTTAACTTTGAGGGCGCCGTCTCGATGTCACTAAAAAATGTTGCGGAATGGGGTAATTTAAAATTTATTATAGCTTGACCAACATGGAATATGAATGTCATTTGACGTATCACCAGTAACAATTCTGATTCTGATTCTGAATACTTACATAATCTTTCTTGGACAACCTCCAGAGTCTCTTTAGCTCCCCGAACTGCAGGAACATTCCCTTTAACGTCACAATTACAATGGAAGCTAGGATACACTGTAAAAGACAAATACAGTAAACCTTCAACAGTTCAAATACCTTTGGGACCATCAAAATTAGTTTTCCAACTACCGAGGTGTATCCTTAGCACCAGGTCATGAGACATAAAAGTGGATCGTTTAAGGGGAATGGGAACACCTGGCAGATTTTTTCCGTCATTTTTCAAAGGGAGACAATTTTCGGCACTTCGGGTTCGCTTTTCTATAAGCCCTGTCCCACTGAAAAAGGGGTCTACTCTTAAAGGAAAGAATATGCTCCTCAAGTTTAAGAAATGACATTCTTTCCTTTAAGAGTTGACCCCAATTGGCATGGGAGACAAAAATAATTTTGCAGGAGTTTCCTCCCCCGAAGGTGTTCCCATTCCACTTAAGGATATTTATTTGTTTGATTTGAGGTTTAATGTCCCCGTCAACACTGTAAAGGTCATTTTGGAGACGTTGCTTCCAATTTTGTGGGACTTTTACCCGACATTGAGATGAAATGACATCTCAAGCCCAGTCGCCCAATGAAACCAATAGGGTTTATTAGCATGGACGGTCCACCTCGCACCGCGGTTCCTGGATAGGCTTAGATCCTCTAAGCGGTTTACCAGTACTAGTGTGCGGGCCGGATTCAGCTCTGCGTGGAAGCATCATGCAGCCCATATATTTCTTCAAGCCCCTATAGGCGGGGGCCGCAAGGATATTTACGATCTTCTATAAAATAAAGATATGTTGTGTATACTCATAAATATTGTCTCATTAAGACGATTCTAAAGAGTACACACATAAAATCTGTTAAAGATAAAATCAGAAGAATAAAGGTTAAAAGTTTGAATCAGCCAAGCCTGTTCGAGTTAAGTTCAAATTGGAATTGGTACACCTGACAGATTTTCCGCCATTTTTTTTTTTCAAAGGGAGACAACTTTCGGGACTTCCTGTTCGTTTTTCTATAAACTCTGCCTCTCGAAAATACTCTTAAAGGAAATAATTTGCTCCTCGGTAGCAATTTTTTTCCTTTAAGAATTTATCCCTATTGACATGGGAGACAATATACTTCTGAAGGTTGTTTGGTTGAATTGTGGTTTAACGTCCCCGCCAACACTGTTTAAGTGATGTTGGAGATGTTGCTTCCAGTCTTGTGGGCTTTTTCCAGACACACGTTTGAAGGACCTACCTCCCCTGAAGATATATCCATTCCCCTTAATGTACGTACACTTGTCACCAGCGAGAAGGGCTACGTATCAACAATAATCGGTTTCATAAGAACATAATGAAAATGTAAAATATATCCCCAAATAATTTGACCAATGTAGTACCAGCACTGGTGGGTCGACGATCTGAGTAAAGATTGAAAACATATTCCCGGACGTGGGCTTAGTTATCAGAATTTATTTGTTTTCACTGTAGCTGGTGTTGTGTCGTGCGGCGGCCGTAAAAAGTCTCCCCCATACATCATCATAGTACAGTTTATATTTTCTGATCCTTTGGGATCATTGAGATCATTTAGAATCATTTTGAAAATAGAGTTCTGCTTAAGCCGGTGCTAGAGCGCGAGGCCGGTGTTGCACACTTTAGTATTGGTCATGAACAGACTCAATAAAACCGAGTCTGCTATTTTCGATAATTTGGTGTATTCATTGCTTCCAAAGGATCTAACTATTCAGCACATATTTAACACTGTTTCGTTTAACCCTTGAATTCCAGTGTGAAGACCCTGAGTATTCTGTGGTCTCTGAGTTTGTAAATTCCCCTTTATGGGATTGGTTTACCAATTCTATATCAGACACATGAGTCTAGCCCAGGTTTTTGTACGACACTGCACAGCGACAAGAATAACATGGTCATAATAGATATTGATTACTTGGATTTTGTACAAACGCTGTTTGCGCGGTTTACCTTTTTGGGTCAGTTGTTAATCAACTGACCAAAGGTTACTAACTATAGAAGCTTCCTGAATTCCGCGTGACTATCGGGTAACGGTTATTTCTTCTCCCTATGACGCCAGAGCGATGATTATCCGTAAAATCTGGACTGGTCTAGTGTACTGGGCCATTGGAAAACAGTGTAGACCCAGACTGCGGCACTTGATCAGGTCTACCCTGTTTGCTGAAAGTACAGTAGTTTAAGGGTTTAACGAAACAGCCTAAGTTCCTGTTCTGGACCATTTCACCAACCTAATCTCAGCGACAAACGACCCAACAGTGCTGTCAGTGCTTTGAGTTCGTCAGTAATAGTTAATTGAGCGTTCAGATTCATTAGTAACTGCTGGGTTAGTGAAACCAAAAAAGTGTTCCTCCTAATATAGGGTTCACTCACCTCAGGCAAGGAATGGAAAAGTGGTCCAATATATAACAGCACCACCAGAACCACCGATGATGATATCACTCCAACCAGCTGAAAATAAATACAGAGCAGAATATAGCTAAGATTGAGTATTCAGTTAAAGTTCACTTGTCACGGCTCATAAAACTCTCTAGAACGTGGAAACTGACTTGACTCAACGAGCAAAACCATAGTTTATTGAGTACATTACAATAAGTGGACAGCTTAGATCAACTTTCCATGTCCGTTTTGCGAAACACTTGACCCTTGTTTGTCCACATAGTTTGCAACTAAAGCTCTGACCAGAGTGCGTGTAAGCACAAACCAAACGGTCTTCCATACAGATACATATGGATCACGCCAAGCAAACAACGACGTCCAGGAAAGTGCGCTCAGCAAAGACCAATGGCTCAGCATCTTAACAAGTCCGTGCTATGAACATCCCCAGGGACCAGAGATCCACTTTATATAGACAAAACAGAGCTTTACAGGGGTGTATCATATTTCTTTATTATTTCTGCTCAAAGACATTGGCTGTGGATACGCGTTAGAACCGCGTCAATGAGGCGGTTTTAACGAGCACCGGAGTACAAATAAGAAAAAATATCACATATTTTCACCAGAAAAGTAACCATTTTGAAGATATGAAAAGTGCACCATGTCACACGGGTGTGTAATGGTAAAGACCCCGTTTAACCCATTTTGTACCAGAAACCCCAAAACGTGTAACCTGACAAACAGTGCAGGCCCAGATCAGACGCTGCAGAACGCGGCGTCTAATCAGGGTCTCCACTGTTTGCTGAAAGTTCAGCCATTTTCCAAGTAAATTTTGAAGAAAACACAACCTGACACCCCTTGAAGTTGACTCCTGCTATATATAAAGAGGAACATTCAAAAAGGGTTAATAGGTGAACTAGAATACAGCCTTCCCTGAATTGGGTCAACAGGCGTCCTGGGCCCAGTTGTTCCAAGCATTGTTTGCTTATGAGCTCATTAATGGTCATATTGTCACCCGTTCTAGCAAGTTCAATATTTAATACTCTGGTGGTATATTTGCTGCAAAAATGTGGGTAGCTTGCAAAAGCTACTCACATTTTGAAATTTGCCATATTAAATGATCAATTTAACAATTCGTTAACCAATGCGTCGTTAGTTTTGAATAACTGGCCCCAGATAGGGCACAGCGAAACTCTGATCATTCGCTGGGTGAACATGTCTGAATGCCCTTTGTTTGCTAGACATGGCACGAATCCATATTATGTTCATACGTTGTTTAATGTTGTTTGTTGTTTACATGTTTTTACCCCCTTTCTAATCAGGTCAGTTTTTTTTCACAATGATTGTATGCCAGGAATGGTCCCAAATTGGAAATAATTTCTATTATATTCTATTCTTTCTATTCTGACCAATATGACAGGTATCCTGACGTCAGTGTCCTTATAGTTTACAATATTCTCTGGACAAGATGAGGAAACCACAAAGCTAGGCAACAGCATAAGCCAAATTCCTATAGGAAGACCACCTTTGGGACTGTTCCAAAGTGACCACTTTGTAAAGGCCACTTTTGAACAGTCCCAAAGGTTGTCCCTGACCAGCGGACAATGTGGTCAGAAAACACGAAGAAAAAATAACTGCATCTTTCTAAATAAGCTTTTTGAAGTAAAATTAGTCTTAATTTTAGGTGATCTTAATAGCGGAATTTCACTGTATTTTGTTTAATTCCAAGTCTAGTAAGACAAGGCTCGGTTACGATTTTTACAGGTTATGATATACCGTATTCGCCCTAATTACCGCACCGTGCGCTTAGTTATTTCAAAATTGTGTCAAAAATTGGTGGTGAAAAATCTACCTAATTAGCGCACACACGATGCGAAAATAGCTTCTGAGATGATGCATACTGATATTTAATGGGACAGAAAACAGGATACTATTTAGCATTGCTTTCACTGTTGAAGAAATAACGGTTGGTTTTTATTGATTTCCTGTGAGAGCTTCAAGGGGAGGTTACTGTAAAGTGTGCGCTTATGCATTTTCTTTTCAAAAATAGCTTTGGTGTGCGCTTATAGGAGCATGTGCGGTAATTAGGGCGAATACGGTATGCTTGGTTATGTTCCATGAGTTCAATTTAACATTTAAAAAATATCTGAAACCTATAAGTTGTTTATATCTCTCTCAGTGTTTGTGTTAGATCTGTCTGGCTATGCACTAAATCATGCTGATCTTTTTTTTTTGTTGCTAGGACGGGGTTTGTTTCTTGCAAAATAAAATTCTTGTGCTGTGTAAATTGATCGAGTTATAAATTTTTTCATGGACAAACATATTATTTGCCCTACCTGTGTTTTGCCGCCCACAGAGTCTTGAATAAGGCTGTCTAAAATGGTCCCTGCACAACATGTAGCTTTGAAAATGGACCCAATCATATTACACAGCCCAAGTGCGATGAACTCCTATAAAGAGACAGGGACAAAATTTTAATAACGTGACCTACCTGGGTCTTTCCTCCAGCGCCATCTTGAACAAGACTCCGAGACAGAGAGGCCGCGCAGCAATAGGAGGAGAAAAATGATGACGTGAAGTTGCACACACCCAAAGCCACCAGCTCCTATACAGAAATAATAACAATCTTTAGTATTGTATTCTTAACACTTTTTGTACCAAGTGGAATCTTCCTCTTTATATATAGCTGGATTCCATTTCAAAATTTAGGGGTGTCAGATTGTGTTTTCTTCAAAAGTAATTAGGAAAATTGCTGATCTTTTTGCAAACAGGGTAGGCCCTGATCGTTCTGCGGCGTCTGATCTGGGCCTGCACTGTTTGCCAAATACCCGTTTGGGGGCTTCTGGTACTTAATGGGTTAAATGCCCTTAGATGTCTGTCATTCCGCCAATACTCTTATCTGTCATTGACACATGCGAACATTGTAGACCCAGATCAGAGATAAGACGCCGTAAAATGCGGCGTCTGATCTGTGTATACTCTGTTTACTACTTGTGTAGAGATTTTCATAAAACTTACAACAAACCAAAGAAACTAGCTTCCTTTAATTGTTAACCTTTAACTATTGCTGGTTCAACAAAACTGGTCAGTGATAATCAGGTTGAAAACAGTAATAAATGAAACAATCGACCTAAAATGAGGAAATGTGGCAGGTACATGAACATGCACTTCTTAACGATTTGTGTACGTTTTGTGTGGGCTCTGAATATCAGTTCTTGAAGTCATTTTGGAGAAAGGGTGCCATCACCCATCGTCGATGTGATTCTAACATGTAGATCAGGATCCATGCTGTTTTTCATTTAATTTGTGAGTTTGTGAATTGAACGAATACTTTTTATAGCCAGCAACGGGTGTGGCAAAATAGTTTATTCAGCAGGACATTGGTTAAGACATAGGAAAACTCCTTATTTTGAGCTATAAATAAAATATACTATATGGATTCCCATTTATGTCAAGCGTCCCAAAAATAGGACATTTGGCAAACGGTGAAGATACTGATCAAAGCCGCGTAACGCATTGTCTTATCAGGGTCTTCACTATTTGCTTAAAGTACAGAAAACTGCAAGAAATAAATTGAACCAAACAGCCCATATGGTTCCACCCATCGGGGCTTGAAGAAATAGATTAGGCTGCATGGTGCTTCCACGCAGAGCAGAAACCTCCCGCACATGAATACTGGTAGGTAAGCCTGCTCAGACAAAGTGGTGTGAGTCCAAAATATAAACCCTATTGGTTTCATTGGGCAGCAGGGCTTGAGATGTCATTTCATCTCATTTTCAGGTAAAAACCCAATACAATTGGAAGCAACGCCTCCAAAATTACCCATATGTGTTGATGGTGACGTTAAACCTAAAATCAAACAAACAAACAATCAAAACAGCCCACATATGGTAACAGGACCTTTCCAAAACTGTTAAACTGACAATTCTACCGGTCATTAAAGGGTAAAGCAACACTGACCTGATTAGCATTAACCCTGTATCCATGTCTGTCTGCAAGAATCTTTGCCATAGAGTAAGATATGGCGTACGCAATAAACCCAATGGTCAGACCATCGCCCAGAACTTCGGGGATATACTTGAAATGGCTTACTGTTGGCGTGGGTAAACTAAGAAAGGAAGGGAAACCATTTATAACAAAAATAAGAACAGTAAAATTCCTATATTAAGACCACCTTTGGGACTGTTAAAAAGTGGTCTTTAAGACCAATAAAACCACCTTTGGGACTGTTCAAAAGTGGTCTTAAAGACCACTTTTGAACAGTCCCAAAGGCGGTCTCTGACCAGAGGACACTGTGGGCAGAAATCACAAAGAAAAATTAAGTGAAGCCTTCAAAATAAGCTCTTTAAAGCTGAATTAGTCATAATTTCAGGTGGTCTTAATAGCGGAATTTCACTGTACATTAAAAATCATACATAAAGACCATCCTTGGGAGTGTTCAAAAGTGGTCTTTAAGAACACTTTTTAACAGTCCCAATGGTGGTCTTTTACAAGAAGACAAAAGGAAAAAAACAAAGAAAGGAAAACTAAAATCTTTAATCGGTGCTTTTAAATATGTTAAAATATTTTAAAAATATTTAGTCTTAATTTAGCTGGAATTTTAGCGAAATTTAACTGCATTTCAATTTCTAGCAAACTATTGACATTTAACTAACCATTATAAAAGTACACATGTGCATTGAAATGCTGTCTTTCATGTTTCTGAATACGAGATTAAGTGGCATATGAATGGCAAACAGATTGTGGGTTGTCATTAGAGCCGCCTTATTTAGGCGATGCAAATAAATACCCAGAATTCAGGTTTCTGAGCAGAAATTATAATATAGTGCAATCATTAATGAAATTTTAAGGGCTTTGGATACACAGACCTGTTATCATAATTAGATACTAAACCAGTATTTCAATTTCTACCTTTGACAAAAATGAGAGTCAATTCTAAAATAATGCTGTGCTTATTGCAACTCTCGGCCATTGCTGTACCAAATACACTGGAATAAAAAGTCCGTTCAAACACCAAGGAGAATGTTTTACTCTCGGATGTTCCTCGATGGGTGTTTGAAGAGTTTTGTTTTAGTGGTTTGTTTGTTTGATTTGAGGTTTATCGTCCCCGTCAACACTGTATAGGTCATTTTGGAGACGTTGCTTCCAATTTTGTGGGACTTTTACCCGACATTGAGATGAAATGACATCTCAAGCTCTGTCACCCAATGAAACCAATAGGGTTTATAACCATGGGCGGTCCTACTCGCAATGCTTTGCCTGGGCAGGCTTAGATCCTCTAAGCGGTTCACCAGTACTCCTCTGCGGACGGTTTCAGCTCTGCGTGGAAGCATCATGCAGCCCATTTATTTCTTCAAGCCCCAAATTGCGGGGGCCAAATTGGTTTAGTGGTATATAAATAACACTGGCCTTGTATTTCTGAAACAACCCGCGAATAGCAAGCGCAAATGCATTTTGTATGTTTGAAAAAGGTTACCTACCCTTGCGGTATAACGCCAACAACATGTACCCCGAACTCCGTTTCCAACTTTGTATAATAGGACACCACAGCGCTGACACAAATCTGGAAAATATATCCGTATGTATTCTAAAAACGAATTCTAGTTTGAGTAGCTTTCGTTGCTCATTTATCAAAACATTATATTTAATACAGTTTGTACTCAATATTGCCGAGAACTGCCTTTACGGGACTCCGTGGGCTAATGTGGTTCCAGCCTCGCTCGGGCCACAGGTGAGATCAGGTGGTTTTTCGCCCAGCACTGATTAACGATCGGCTTGAAATAAGTGAAAGAATCTTGAAGACCGCAAAACCACTGAAAACCAAAAAAAAAAAAATCCCTTAAAACGCAACAGAATGTTTTAGAGCAAATGCAAATTTATTTATATACTTTTGTTATTTTTTTAGGAAAATAAGAATCGACATAAACATGTGTATCGTCTGCACGTGTAATATCAAGTGTTATTTTATCTGGAAAAGATTTGTTAAAAATGGAAAATACGTCTTCAAATGTCGTGAACGGAAAGCTTCTTCGCATATGCATTGTGGGGCCAGACAGTTCTGAAAAGACAATGCTGTAAAACGCGGTGATCGGAAAACACCTGCGTTCTTATGAAGCCACTTTCTGATAAACAAATGGTGGGTTTGCTTCTTATATCTGCGCAGCAATCAGGAACATCTAGATGACAAAGGATCCTTTGCTACACAGGTCTAATTGAATAAACAACCTTTGTTTGACGCAAAAAAAAAATCAGAAAAAAATATTGTCATCTTCCTTTCCTACAGTGAAAAACAGGGGCCACAATTACTGTATAGGTTATGACATCGTAATTTGAATACGACTTTCATTCCTGCTAAGATACAATAAAATTCTCATATTAAGACCACCTTTGGGACTATTCAAAAGTGTTTTAAATGGTCTTTCCAACTGTCTCGAAAAACGAGTTAGAAATAGGCGTGGTTAACGAGCCATTGGTTTCCGAGCCATCGAACTTACACTGTATTTTGTTAGGTAAAACAGACGACAATAAGTGAGAACTTACCACAATTAGTTCTATGGGTACCGGCATAATAAGTTGAGGTTTACAGTCTTTGTTGTTGTTGATCCCTTCTTTAATGAGAACCAGCATCAGCAGGCACGTGAGAGAGGCGGTGAAGGTCACCATGTTGGTTTTTGTGATGTTGAGAAAGAAATCCGAATAAAACTGAAAAACAGTAAAATTAATCCTTAAGCTCTTACAGAGAACCCAGGAGCAGATGACATTCGGATTTTTTAAAAAATATTTTCATAATACAGTGGAACTTCAATAGCTCGAACACCTTGAGGACCTCGAAAATCTGTTCGAGACAGAGGTAGTTCGAGCCACTGATGTTACAGTCAGGGGGCATAGCGAGATACTTTTAGACACCTTTTCGGTGTTCGATAATGAAAATGTATGCTGTGTGTACTCATTAGAATCGCCTCATAGAGGCGATTCTAATGAGTACACACAGCATACTTTTGCAAGATAAAAGACTAAAATCTCCTTAATTATCCCCCACTTTTTCTTATGTAGAGGAATTCCCTAGGGGCTCCAGGACGGGTTCGACTCAGCCATGGTAAATGAGCCATCGGTGTTCGAGCCATCGAAGTTCTACTGTAAATCAAGTTTAACTCATATACCAACCTAATAAGTTTCGAGTAGTCCGTTTCCAGTTATAGGGTTGTCAGGTTTATTTTGCTAGCGGTAAGTTTGGCAAAAATATTTTTTTTTTTCAGCAAACAGTGTGATCTGAGGCTGCACTGTTTGCTAATGTCCCAAAAACGGGCCGCTATGCATATATGAGTAAATATTACATGTGAAAACTTTGCCCTATGAGTAGCCAGATCGACAGACAATTCACATGTATTGTCCGCCTTATTTTCACTGAAAATGCCGCCTGCCAGTCGTGATTAGCAGTTGGAGGGTTAATCATATGATAATACTGATGCACCCCACTAGTGGGGTTGGGGCAGACCCAGGTGATTTATCTGCCAATCAGGAATTTATCAAAATAAATTCTCTGGCGGAACGGTAATAAATTCTTAAAAGGAGATATACGTGCTAACCCTTTTTGTAGCAAATGGTATTTCCCTCCATATATCTATCTGGCAGGCATCCAATTCGAAGATTATGGGTGATAGGTTGTGTTATCTTTAAAATTCATTTGGAAACTAGCTGAACGTTTGGCAAATAGTGTAGCGTCACTGTTTGCCAGGGTACTCGTTTTGGGGTTTCCGGTACAAAATGGGTTAAATACAAATCCTTTTGAGTTTTCAACTGCTTTAGGTCAAATGACAATCGATCCCCAAAAGTGTTATGGGATTATTGTGTTCATGAACTTACATATATGAGAGCCAGTGGGCCATGGTAATACCCGACCTTGACACCAAAGATGTGCTTTATCTGACTAGAGAACACGTGACAAGCGGCCCCGGTTGTAAACCCGCTGATGAAGGGATCCGACATGAATGTCGCCATTCCTCCTATTCTCATAGCACCAAACAGCAGCTGAAACAAAGAATAAATACAAGATCAATTTCACTGGGCAAATTCAATTTTAGAATGTTTTTTAATCTTTATTCTTCGAATTTGGTAAATGCGCATGCACATATATAATTTATGCGGCTTATCAGAGACACCTGTAGCCGAGGTCAGAGAAATCTGAATTTTCCTTTCGAACAAGCTTGGAAATTAATGTTTAACCAGTGCTTCAGCTGAAGTGCACGACCCGGCGGATGCTTTTAGCTTTATGAGTGTTACCATATATGAGTATGGCGGCCATTTTGGTCATGTGACCTGGACCTAAAACGGTTCCCCCAATAAATGCGCCTTATCGTAAGGAGCAAAAATATATCTTATACTTTAGTACTGTAATGTAATATTTCGAAAGTTCATTGGTTAGATCTCATTAATATCTATCAGTATGCCAAAAATTGTTTAAATATTCCAAGCGGTTAAGTCACTATCACCAATTTTCACAAACGGGTTACGGACAGACAGACAGACAAACCATATATGGCTTGGCGGCCATTTTGGTCATGTGACCTGGACCCCATGAGCAAATTTTGGTTTTCCCCATTCCATAGAGGCTCCATATGAAATTTGACTTCAATCGGCACAACGGTTTCCGAGGAGAAGCAGTTCGAAAATTTTCACATTTTTCGCCTTGGCGAGGCTATAGTAAATGGAATGTAATATTTCGCAAGTTCATTGGTTAGATCTCATTGATATCTATTAGTATGCCAAAAATTGTTTAAATATTCCAAGCGGTTAAGTCACTATCACCAATTTTCCCAAACGGGTTACGGACGGACAGACTGAAAGAATGACAGAATGACACGGTGATTTTAGGGCACTCTTAGAAATCAACTGACTTCAGTCGGTTGCTTTTTCTGGGGGTCGTGCAATTTGTCACTGTTTTTAATTATCCCCCTTAAACAAAACAAAAATGGAATATCAAATGTTTTATCGCGATTTTCGTCCATATTATTGAGGCCTGTCAACACTTTATTCCTGGGATAATCCCATCCACCCCACAGAGTTCGATGTAACAACAAAGCATGAGCATGAGACTTCTAGGACCCATGACCTGTCGTTAGGTACGGCAGAAGCTATAAATACACCCTAAATATGGAAAAGTCCCAAGCCGACAACAAAGGCTCAGATGAGTCTGCACAGTCTGATCCGAGTCTTTGCTGATCGCCACTGCTATAATTCTAGTTCTTTCGCGTGGAGACTAAAATATATGAGTTTCAACTGTTCAATATAACAGCCGGATCCAAGATGAAAACGCGCCCGGATGTTTTATATGGAAAGTCCATCTTTTGCCGGTAATACTCGGTCTCCAAGCCTTTCTTTATGTACTTGGCATTATTTGCAACAACAAAGCCCAGTTTCAAAGCTCGTTTTTCCACCCTCCTATACTCATCTGTATTGCACAAGATGGATATTCCATCCAATGAGTTCATATTAACAAAACGGGGTTTCCATCCACAAAAAAGCTTTTTTGTAAACTATGGAAAAGATAGATAAGTTATTTTATTCTTTAGATGTTTTGCATCGTTATATGAATGATGGAGACTACCGTCTAGACGAATTTTGCATATGAGCTAGCGCATGACAAAACCTACAATAAGGCGTGTGCCAAACGAAGACTCAGATCAGCCTGCGCATCCGCGTTCTAAGGATAGCTAAGGGCACAATGCTCCTGCATGCAGCAAGAGAAGTTTCTGGTCTGACTATATGGATGCGCATGCTGATCTGAGTCTTCGATGGGTGCACGACATGTCTTATTGCCGGTTTTGTCGTGCGCTGGCTTGACTGTGATGGTTTTCAATCTTGGATATGACTAAACTTACCTGTATACACCCCACCACAAAGGTCACGGAGAGAGCATACCCAAGTTTTACAGGGTTGGCGTACCCCTCAGCAGAAGCCGGTGTAGGTGTCACTAGGGGTTTTATCATCGGATTAGTTGTGGTACCCGTCAAGTTCGTCATCGTGGCAACCGTCGTGTTGACAACTTCAGCATTCTGACCAAGGTGCATCTGGTAACCCCGATTCACAACCTGACCAACCATCAAACTAACAACAGCAAACGTACCTAGAAAAAAGAACAAAATATCTCAATGTCGGATTTGAACTGACATTACTAGTAACGCTCAACGCGCCAATCAAAATTCATTTTATTTTTACATGTATTATTATTATTATTATTATTATTATTATTATTATTATTATTAGAACCGTGTAAATCACCTGCTTCCACATGCAACTTTGATATCTGGATATCTCTATGAAAATTGTCCTCTGGTGGTATTATAGTTAGTTAGCAGACGATTCACATGATTTTCTGTGACAATTAAGGGGAACGGGAACACCTGGCAGATTTTTCAACCAATTTTCAAAAGGCAGACAACTTTCGGGACTTCCTGTTCGCTTTTCTATAAGCCCTGTCCCAATGACAAAAGGGGTCTACTATTAAAGGAATGAATTTGCTCCTCAGGAGCAAATTGTTTTCTTTAAGAGTTGATCCCTATTGACATGGGAAGCAGGAGTTGCCTCCCCTGAAGGTGAATCCATTCCCCCTTAATATTTTAGTTGCACTATATGATTGGTAAGCAGCAAAGATTTAGGCCAGTCCATTACGATAACACACACGTGAGACATAGTGCATTTTTCACATGTACAAAATGGCTACTGTTCTGATGAAAATACATGTTGTTTTTCTTATTTATGCTGCAAATATTGGTTGTGGGTGCTCGTTAGAACCGCCCCATTGAGGCTTTTCTATCGAGTACCCACAACCTATGTCTTGGAGCAGAAATAAGGAAAAAAATGTATACCCCAGTAAACCCCAGTTCTCTCTATATAAAGTGGGGTTTAGGGGTGTCCATTTCACGGACTTGTTTACGAGATGCTACACATGAACACAGTCTCACCATAGCATTTGCTGTCCGGAGACATGTTGTAAAGACAATGGGATAGCTTCATGCATGAAGTCATTTCAAACTTTTGATTTGGATGCAATCATAAATCGGAAAATGTTGAAGACCCAATTCTCATGGACTTGCTCTTCCTACTGTAATAGCGCGTGACGATTTAATGCTTAACGCTCTGCACGCTGGGTATTTTTTCAGCGGAAGACATTTGAAATACTTTTCTTATCTTGTATTCCCCAAAAAACAGGATTTGATATTACTTACAAGTGATACAATTGTTTTCAATTTGCACGTGTCAAATACTGTTTTCTGGAACCTTCTGTTGTCTGTACAATTAGCCAAGTGAGTTTTGTTTGGTTGTTTGTTTGATTTGAGGTTTAACGTCCCCGTCAACGTTGTTATTTTGGAGAAGTTGTTCCACTTTTTGGGGACTTTTACCCGACACTGAGATGAAATGTCATCTCAAGTCTTGTCGCGCAATGAAACCAATAGGGTTTATAAACATGGACGGTCCGACTCGCACTGCTTTGCCTGGGCTGGCTTATTTCCTCTTAGCGTTTTACTAGTACTCGTGTGTGGTCGCTTCAGCTCTTGCAGCCCATCTATTTCTCCAATCCCCGATGGGTTGGGGCCGAGCCCAGGGAGTGGTTAAAATTATTAATGTTACATTATCAACAGTTTTCTAACGCAAACTTACCGACGGAGATATGTCTGGAAGAACCAAAGAAGAAATATAACAAGACGGGGAAGAAGGATGTGTAGAGACCATAGATCGGTGGTAACTGGGAGAGAAAGCCATACGCCATTCCTGTTCAAATGATAAACAAATGAGTTAGGGTCCAGTTGTTGAAAACTTACAATGTTGTTAGACACATATCGTTGAAACTGTGATCATTTGATATGGCAAATGTACTAATATTTTTGCTGAAAAAATGTGAGTAGCTTTTGCAAATGCCAAAGCTACTCACATTTTTCAGCAAAAATACTACTGTATTAGGTATTGTACTTACAAGAAGAGTCGACATTTCAACTACTATTAATGGGCCCCGTCAAGCGATTTTGGTACTTATCGCCTATGCGAGCAGCGAAGGTTCAGGCGAGCCTGCGCATCCGCGCAGTCTCGCCAGAACCTTCGCTGCTCGCTCATACAAGCAGTGAATCAAGAGGAACCTTTAGACAGAAAGCCATATCCCTGGCCCCTCTGAATGGCTGGGCATGCGCAGTTGAAATTAGTCATGACGGAATGCTCGAAGACACAAATTCGCTTGGCGGGGCTCATTTAAAAGAGCTCGTTAAGCTGGCTGCTTTGAACAACTGGAGCCAGAGCTCTAAAAAAAATCTGCAAGAAGATATATGCGACAAGCAAACACTCAGATCGGCCTGTTTATACAAACATAGCAACAGATAAAATAAGTATTTTGTGATAATTGAAGGATAGTTTTCTTTATCCGCCTCGGCGAGGCGGTTCTAATGAATACCTTTATGAAGAATTGACAAATTTTACTGTCTAAGACTTTATCCAGAACTCAGACCAGGCTCTGTTTTAAAAAATACTGTATTGTCGCTCTTTGAATGGAGTGTTCTTGCGACTAACGAAAACTCTTATCAGACCGCGGAGGCTGATCTGAGTCTTGGCTGGTCGCATGGCTTTTTTGTATATTTAAACATGTTCTGGCTCATTATACAAAACGGAATAATATAGTTTAAAGAAACACAAATGGAAATAACTGCATGCACAATTAGGAATACCTGCCTGCAAGCAAAGTAACATATAAAGCATATAACTACAGCATACGCACACACGCACATACACACATTCGACAAAATGATTAATGCTAGAATAAGGCGATTCTAACGAGCTCCCATAATCTGTTTTCATGCAAAACTAAGAACAGTAATGGATATTCTGCAACTCCCCTTTTCTCCTGTATGCAGATACGGTTGCAAGTCTGTTCATTAACGGTCTTCGGTGACCTAGTGGATAAGAGCGCTGACTCTTAATCATTAGGTCTCTCGCTGCTGTGGTTCGAGTCTGGATCGGGTCATATGTGAGCCGCCAAGTTCTGCAACAGAAGGTCAGGTGTTTTTTCTCCGGTACTCCGGTTTTCACCCACCTCTGATTTACGATTGAAATAATCTTGAAAGGGCCGTAAAACCCAAACCAAAAAAGCTGCTCATTACAAGGACTGGTTCGTTAGAGCCAGCACACAACAAATCTGAAATATAACGCTTGTGCGACCAGCGAAGACTCGGATCAGCCTGCGCATCGGAGCAGTCTGATCAGAGTTTCGCTAATCGAGTGGACTTTCTACAGTCTCTAGACTTTCCTTGGCGGCATATGCCAAAACTCGTGCCAAACTGAATGAATGTGCAGGCTATACTATGAGTATTTGCTGGTCGCACGGGTTATTGTAGTTATGGCTTTAAATTCGCATATATCACGCTGACCCACCGTTGAATCAACGTTGAATGCATGTTGGGTATCTACCTACCTTGTGGTATATGCATGATTCCGACCGTCAACCCGGCGACGACGTCTTGAATAAAATTTTTGCGCATATTGTATCTCTTCATAATTCTCACAAACGGGAAGAGTTCGTTCAGAAAATCACTGGTACATTTCCTATCACACTTCAACTTTGGACAGAGTTTCTGTGTCTCTGCTTTAAACTCTTTACAGTAGTGTTTTAAGTGGAGTTTATTCTCCACACCATCTCTCAGTAGCTGTCCCGATTCATTCAGCATGTGTACGCGAAATTTAGGTTTCTGCGTCCGCGATAGCAACTGTTCACGCAATTCCCTGTTTATCGACATTTTGGAATTTTCTACTGGTTTGGAAAAAGTAATGTATACAAAAATCTGGATTTCTCTAGTCCTGTTTGGATGATCACTTTGTATAAGCAAACCAAGCGTTAACGTAGCACCACGTTTTTAAGTTCTTTTATCAGTTAAAGCTCTGAATCAGCTGAAGCCAAAGAACACAACATCAGCCAGGCCTCCGCGAAAATCCATGTCAGAAACTGTATAGTCGTTGAGAACCAGTAGGCTGCCATGAAAACAAACATTTCTTTTCGCTTTAGTTCTCTTGAAATATGAAATAGTACTATTAAACAGCAAATCTAAGGAAATTACTGAAAATGTTTATTGCAGTCTCCCGACCAATTGTCAGTCCTTTTCATCTTTTACAGCGGTTCATACATATAGAAGTTTTAATGAAAAAAAAAAATGTTTATTGTTTATTATTTAGTTTCTGGTGAGAAAAAAAATCAAAACTTTACGACCGCTTTCTATATCCCATAATTACTAAGCTGTTTATGCCTGTTTATGCACTTGTTTTCTCTGCAGATAACATTTAGAAACTGATGTATTTTGTCTCTTTAAAGTGCGAGATTTCAGAGGATTTTGACACTGAGTGACAATTTAACATGTACATCAATTTAAACTGCGAGAAAACATTAGCTATCGATTACAAGACAACAAGCAGTATTGTTCTAGTATGCCTTAGGCTTTAAATGCATCTAATTGTCAAAGTCACAAAATTTTTCATCAGATAAATTTTACTAATATAAATTAATCAAAGTTATATTCAGGTATATGACAGATACCAACAAAATACGTTTTTGTGTCTTGCGTCCTCGCTGCATTAAAGGAAAAGCAAACAACTCTCGCGCGTTACATACGGCATTATTGCCAAGTTCAAATATGATATTTAAAAAAAAACTTGCGAACATCGACTGTTGTGCTCGTAGGCGGTTCACATCACGTAAACACGTCTATATAATTTTGACCCCCTTGAACCCTACTTTTATATAGTAAAACTGGGGTTTCCAGGGGTATACCTTAATTTTCTTATTCTGCTCTAAAATATAGATTGTGGGTACCCGTTAGAACCGCATCGATGAGGCGGTTCTAACGAGTGCCCACAATCTATATTTTGAGCAGAAATAAGAAAAATATCACAATTTTTCATCATAAAATTTTCATTTTTTCGGCGATAAAGGTGGCAATATATACTCGGTAAAAAAAGTTTTGTCCCTAGGCAGAGAATGGGCTGTAAAATATCACAGGAACGATCGATTTTCATATAGTATATACCAGCCTCTTCAGCAGCCACAGCCCGTCAATACTGATTAGGTTTGAGTCTTATGAACCTGTCAGAAAATGCTACAGAGGCTGCCAAATGTTGTAAGGGTCAGCTTTCAAAACGTGCAAATCGTAATTTAAGCGTTAATGACTATTGTAAACAACGGGGTCTAACTCAGTAATTGCTGGGCAGATTTTTGTGAAATTTTCATTGTTGATATTGCAAGACTATGCCAAAAAGGGATCAGAAAGGTGTTTTGTCTTTTGGACCTTAACTCCTGATACAGAGGCTGCAGACCCCCAGAAGACGTTGTCAAAAAGGTGAAAAAAATGGCTGTAATTGGGTATAACTCAATAGCTAATGATCAGATTTTTGTGTAATTTGTATCATTTTGATGCACAGTCTGTACTTGAAAAGGGCACGAAACCATTAGCCCCTTTTAGACCTTAACGGCTGGTACAGATGCTGCAAAATGCCGGAGGGGGTTAAAAACGCCGGCAAAAATGACAATCGTTTTGAGAGGCGGCTTGATATTGTTTACCGCATTCATTCATGCGGTATTCGTTCGTTCGTTCGCTCGCTCGCTCGTTCGTTCATTCGTTCGTTCGTTCGTTCGTTTGTTTGTTTGTTCTTTCGTTCGTCTATTCGTTCGTCCGTTCGTTTGTTCGTTTATTTATTCATTCATTTCTCAAAAAGGTCAGTTTTACCGACAAACTCATTAAAATTTCACTTGCATGCTTTTTGTGATTTTTCAAAATGTTGAGTTCATCAATGTTTTTTTTAATCGTGCACTTTTGTGAGCATCGCTTTAAAACAGATTTGATAAACTTGTTACCGTAGAAACACCATAGACTTTGATCACGATGCCACCTCGTTACCGAAAACTGTCAAACTTAGACCGGGCTAGGGCACTTGGGCAGCTCCAGGCAGGGCAATCTAGTCGACGTGTTGCCATAGCGTTTAACACAAATCGCAAGACTATCGACAGGATAAGGCAACGCTATGCAGCTTCTGGGGATGTCAAGGACCTCCCGCGCTCAGGAAGACCCAGGGCAACAACCCATGCCGAGGATCGACTGATCACCAACAGCACTCTAAGAAGCCGCTTTACCAATGCCAAAATGACGACTATGCGGATTCGACGACTACGAGGTGCTGGGGGCATAGCCGTCTCTGTTCAAACCATTCGGAACAGAATCCATGCTGCTGGGCTGAAATCACGTGTTCCTGCGAAGAAGCCCATTCTTTTACCGAGGCACAGAGCAGCTCGTCTTCAGTTTGCTCGGAATCATGTGCGATGGAATAGACAGCAGTGGCGAACTGTCGTGTTCTCAGATGAGAGTCGGTTTTGCCTACATCATATTGACGGACGTCTACGTGTCTGGCGTCGGAATGGGGAGCGTCACGCGGAAGCCAACGTGCAGCCACGCCATGCTTACAATGGAGGAAGTGTCATGGTCTGGGCTGGTGTGACGGCAGATAGGCGTACCAACCTCGTTGTGGTTCCAGGAATTCTTACCGGTCAACGCTACATCGACGAGATCCTACGTCCCCATGTTGTGCCTTTCCTTCAGCAAATGGGAAACAACGCCATCTTTCAAGATGATAATGCCAGACCACATCGGGCAAGAATTGTAGACGCCTATCTGCAAGCCAACAACGTCAGACGGTTAGACTGGCCAGCAATGTCGCCTGGTTGGTTGATTTGAGGTTTAACGTCCCCGTAAACACTGTAAAGGTCATTTTGGAGACGTTGCTTCCAATTTTGTGGGACTTTTACCCGACATTGAGATGAAATGACATCTCAAGCCCTGTCGCCCAATGAAACCAATAGGGTTTATAAGCATGGACGGTCCGCCTCGCACCGCGGTTCCTGGACAGGCTTAGATCCTCTAAGCGGTTTACCAGTACTAGTGTGCGGGCCGGATTCAGCTCTGCGTGGAAGCATCATGCAGCCCATATATTTCTTCAAGCCCCTATGGGCGGGGGCTACCAATGTCGCCTGACTTAAGCTGCATTGAACATGTCTGGGATGTCCTCGGCAGAGCCGTCCAAACGAGGATAACAGAGCACAGCACTATGGCAGATCTTCGGCGCTTCCTTGGAGAGGAATGGCATCCAATCCCTCAAGCCACCATCCGGAAGATGGTCTTCTCTACCAGAAAACGACTGATTGAGTGCAGAGACAATCGCGGAGGTTATACCCACTACTAAAGAAAGACAAAGTTCAAACTTATTGAATAGTGTTTCACATGTCAAATGAATTTCAAATGTCAGAATAGTGAAATAAAGTTGCTGATCTTCTTGCTTTGTTTAAGACCAGTGCCACGTATCAGTATATGCATAAAATGGAATAATGTCGTATCAACGTTGATTCGATATGACAATGTTTCAATCAAAGGATGCGGTGGTCTCGATGAGTCGATATTTCATGTTTGTCGTATGCCGATACGTGGCTAGTCCTTTGTTACGATTTGCACGTTTTGAAAGTTGACCCCAGTCGCACTCCGCAGCCTCTGGAGCATTTACGATCGCGTCCTTCTTACCTAAACCTAATCAGTATTGACGAGCAGTGGCTGCTGAAGAGTTTGGTATATGCCATATGAGAATCGACCGACCCTGTGATATTTTACAGCCGATTGTATACATAGGGACAAAACTTTTTTTACCGAGTATATTTGTATAGGCGTGTTTGCGTAATGAAATGGGGAAAAAATGCATGATTTCTCTGTTCAAGTGTATCTGACTTGTTAATGTAATATTTTTTTGCGGTATTATGTGAACCCCGCCAAGCGAATTTGTGTCTTCGAGCATTCCGTCATGACAAATTTTAACTGCGCATGCCCAGCCATTCAGAGGGGCCAGGGATATGGCTTTCTGTCTAAAGGTTCCTCTTGATTCACTGCTTGTATGAGCGAGCAGCGAAGGTTCTGGCGAGACTGCGCGGATGCGCAGGCTCGCCTGAACCTTCGCTGCTCGCATAGGCGATAAGTACCAAAATCGCTTGACGGGGCCCATGTAATCTATTTAAATGACTTGCAGAGCCCGTACCCCCAATAGACCATATTTTACAGAACAGACCGTAACATTGCCATTTTCATAAATGAATTAAGGAAAGATGGCATGATCGCATACAAGTTAGGAGGGGAGATTAAAAAGCTCATAAAACGAGGTATCCTACAGTGATTGATTGATTAATTGGTTCAAGGTTTAACGTCCACGTTCAACACTGTATAGGTCAGTTTGGAGACGTTGCTTCTGATTTTGTGGGACTTTTACCCGACATTGAGATGAAATGACATCTCAAGCCCTGTCGTCCAATGAAACCAATAAGGTTTATAAGCATGGACGGTACAACACACACCGGCTTTGATCCTCTAAGCGGTTTACCAGTACTCGTGTGCGGTCGGTTTCAGCTCTGCGTGGAAGCATCATACAGCTATCTATTTCTTCAAGCCACGATAGGGCGTATCCTACTGTGAAACTTCAGTGAGTCGAACATCGATGGCTCGTTTACTATAGTTAATTGGAACTCGTTAATTATTCCCTGGGGAATTCTTCCGATACAAATACACCACTACCTCTTTATAATACTATTAATGGGGTTCAAAGCAGAAACCATGTAAGTTAAACAACCGAGTTTTAGCCAAACTCAGATGTATAGATTATACAGGAAAAAGGACATTTATGGTCATTTTCTATATAATCTACACATTTTTGGGATCCATCTTGAAACCGTGTTAATCCGAAACCGTATTATAACGAACTGCGTTATAACAAGGTCACGGTGTATTTAACTAGGTAGATATGCCATATTCTTAATTAAAATGTATGTTGTATGTACTCATTAAAATCAGTGCGATTTAAATGCGCTCTTATAACATACCATTGCTTTTAGAAAATGGAAAAGATATCCATAAATTGTCCCAATTATGCACTCTGAGCTAGAGCGCTACCCCTGATGCGAGCAAATTTTACAGTCCTGGGCGCGTTGGAGTTATTGAAGTTCGAATGTGTATACCGTTATGATCCTAAGTTTTGGGTTAGACAGGACTAAGCAAACAGAGGAGACTCAGACCAGACAAGGAGCAGTCTGACCAGGGTCTACACTGTTTGTCATTCTATCTGCATTTTTGACTCCATGCCGAGTTAATCGTAGAACAAGTTTGTTAAACTTTAAGGAGAATTACAGCAAGTGCTTGTTCATTCGAGATATTGAAGTTCGACTGTATATACCGTAAGGATCCTCAGTTTTCGGGCAGATAGGACTAAGCAAACAATGAAGACCCAGATCAGACTGCTCCTGAAGGAGCAGTCTGATCATGGTCTTCACTGTCTGTCATTCCATTTGCACTTTTTGGACGCCTTGCTTGATCGTAAAACAAATTTGTTAAACTTTTAGCAAGTCCTTAAGAAGTCCGAATATTCAGGATTTTTACGGCATTGCAGTAGCAGACAAAGCATTGTACTATTTTCTTTTCCTCTATAGTCTCCATCTACTTTAATGCACGTAGCTTACGTCTTCTTTAGTCTTCAATTTCAGCTTTTAAATTTCTCAAACCACGCCCCTGCGGCAGCATGGTGTTCATCAACATCAGGAATTCTGTTTCATCCTTGGGGGACTTGTGCTGTATGAGGTTTTACATCACGATCATCCCGGCCAGTACTAATTAGGTCATTTTGGAGGCGTTGCTTCCGATAATGTGGGACTTTTACCTGACATTGAGATGAAATGATATCTTAGGCCCAAAGAAACCGCTAGGGGGTGGGATGACCAACACGTTTAATTGTTGGCATTTCAAAATTTATGAGCAGGACAAATTCCATGCTCAGTTGAGCATGAAAAAGTGTTATAACCTCGTGGCCAGGTTTTGCTCAGTAATGCTCTGCAGACCCCACTTTGGTTTTCTGAAGTACTCAAAATTTCATTTATTGTTACTTTTCTTTAGAGATGTCTCAGTAATGGGGTTCGAAAGAAACCCAGCCAATGTCCTGCTTATGTTTAAAAATACGCCAACGACAACAGAACTGGAATAGTTCAGTGGCATACCCAGAGGACTATGAAAGGAAAATCTAATGCTTAAAACGCATCATTTTGTTCCCACTTTGCTTAACCCTTATCTTGCTGTTCACAACCTCTATCTTTGCAAACAGTGTAGATCCAGATCAGATGGCTTCAGAAGAAGCCATCTGATCAGGATCTACACTGTTTGCCATTCAGTTTATGAATTTGTAGCAATAAATTACATCAAGTAATTTGATTGGTTGATAGACAGAAATGGGTGTGGCTTAAATGAATATTCAGCAAGAGAAAGGTTAAAGACTGGCCATGTGATTTATGAGAATTCCTCTTTTGTGTAATGTGTGGTCTAAGCGCGTCACTGGAGCCTCCCACTGATATTACAGTTGGTCAAAGCCTGCTGTCCTTGCAGCAGTAGAGGGCGGAAGTCTTCTCTTCCCATTACGCAAACACGCCTATACAAATACATTGCCACCTTTATCGCCGAAAAAATGAAAATTTCATGATGAAAAATTGTGATATTTTTCTTATTTCTGCTCAAAATATAGATTGTGGGCACTCGTTAGAACCGCCTCATCGAGGCGGTTCTAACGAGTACCCACAATCTATATTTTAGAGCAGAAATAAGAAAAATAAGATATACCCCCGGAAACCCCAGTTTTACTGCATAAAAGTGGGATTCAAGGGGGTCAAAATTATATAGGCGTGTTTTCGTGATGACTGGAGCCTCCAACTGATATTACATTTGGTCAAGGCCTGCTGTCCTTGCAGCAGTAGAGGGCGGAAGTCTTCTCTTCCTATATACTTTCATTTATTTTCCAGTTTCTCCCCGTGTCCCTCACCTTCGTCTCCGCTACTATTTCTTCTATCTATTTCCTCTCTTTCTCTGGGAGATGACATAAAGTGACCCATAAGGGTTGATGTGTCGTAAGCCCCCCACACAATCAAAAACGTCCCAGTGCAACGCAAGAGTGTATTAATTAGGTAAAGACCTGGCTTTTTTTCATTGCTTAATTCTTTACCACTCAGGGATTTTGTGAATTTCGCTGATTTTCACAGTGTTGCACCTGACCTGACAGCAACTTTAACTAGCCATTGTTTCATAATGGATGGTCTATTCTACACCAAACTCGGTATGAATGTTTATGGGGCAGTAGCCTTTCAAATGCAACCTTTCATGACTGGATCATTGTTGTCATGGTAAAGAGGGGGCATCTCAAATTTGGCAAAAAGTGTGTTTTCACATGAATTTTTGACCACATTTTAATCTTCACACAGCTGCCAAGGCAACAATTAAGGTGTTTGGCACTGGCCATTTTCACTGTTTGCAGCATGTTTTATCAGCATCAATTTTCAGGCATTTTTGACCCCAGACACCCTCAGATATAAATTTTAGCGACCGGTTGGGCCATACATACAAAATTTTTCGGGATGTGAGGGGAGGGGGGGGGGGCAAGGCCCAACCTTCAACCCCCCCCCCCCCAGTTTATTTTTAGTGGGGAGGCGCGCGAAAAAACAGGTCACTTTTTTGCCCAACAAATCCTAAAGCAAACATAACTATCCAGGGGTAGAAATGCAGATTTAAGGTGCTTCTGGGGCTTAAAGTGGGGGGGGGGGAGGGGTGCAGACACGTAAAAACACGTATCTGAGTGGTAAAGGGTCAACTGAAATTTGCGAACATACTGAATTTTAGTGTAAAATGCATTAATTATATCTGAAATATTGTTGCTTGCAATAAAATGATGAAAAAAAAAATATTTTGGTCAGTTGGGATTTTCTTCATTAACTGAAATTTGCGAACATACTGAATTTTAGTCTAAAATGCATTAATTATATCTGAAATATTGTTTCTTGCAATAAAATGATGAAAAAACATTATTTTGGTCAGTTGGGATTTTCTTAATTAATTAACCCTTTACCACTCAGGGATTTTGTGAATTTCGCTGATTTTCACAGTGTTGCACCTGACAGCAACTTCAACTAGCTATTGTTTCATAATGGATGGTCTGTTTTACACCAAACTCGGTATGAATGTTTATGGGGCAGTAGCCTTTCAAATGCAAACTTTCATGACTGGATCATTGTTGTCATGGTAAAGAGGGGGCATCTCAAAGTTGGCAAAAAGTGTGTTTTCACATGAATTTTTGACCACATTTTAATCTTCACACAGCTGCCAAGGCAACAATTAAGGTGTTTGGCACTGGCCATTTTCACTGTTTGCAGCATGTTTTATCAGCATCAATTTTCAGGCATTTTTGACCCCAGACACCCTCAGATATAAATTTTAGCGGCCGGTTGGGCCATACATACAAAATTTTTCGGGATGTGAGGGGGGGGGGGGGGCAAGGCCCCACCTTCAATCCCCCTCCCCCCCAGAATATTTTTAGTGGGGAGGCGCGCGAAAAAACAGGTCACTTTTTTGCCCAACAAATCCTAAAGCAAACATAACTATCCAGGGGTAGAAATGCAGATTTAAGGTGCTTCTGGGGCTTAAAATGGGGGGGGGGGGGGTGCAGACACGTAAAAACACGTATCTGAGTGGTAAAGGGTTAACTGAAATTTGCGAACATACTGAATTTCAGTCTAAAATGCATTAATTATATCTGAAATATTGTTGCTTGGAATAAAATGATGAAAAAAAAATATTTTGGTCAGTTGGGATTTTCTTCATTAACTGAAATTTGCGAACATACTGAATTTTAGTCTAAAATGCATTAATTATATCTGAAATATTGTTTCTTGCAATAAAATGATGAAAAAACATTATTTTGGTCAGTTGGGATTTTCTTCATTAATTAACCCTTTACCACTCAGGGATTTTGTGAATTTCGCTGATTTTCACAGTGTTGCACCTGACAGCAACTTAAACTAGCCATTGTTTCATAATGGATGGTCTGTTTTACACCAAACTCGGTATGAATGTTTATGGGGCAGTAGCCTTTCAAATGCAACCTTTCATGACTGGATCATTGTTGTCATGGTAAAGAGGGGGCATCTCAAAGTTGGCAAAAAGTGTGTTTTCACATGAATTTTTGACCATATTTTAATCTTCACACAGCTGCCAAGGCAACAATTAAGGTGTTTGGCACTGGCCATTTTTCACTGTTTGCAGCATGTTTTATCAGCATCAATTTTCAGGCATTTTTGACCCCAGACACCCTCAGATATAATTTTAGCAGCCGGTTGGGCCATACACCCAAAATTTTTCGGGATGTGAGGGGGGGGGGGGGCAAGGCCCCACCTTCAATTCCCCCCAGAATATTTTTAGTGGGGAGGCGCGCGAAAAAACAGGTCACTTTTTTGCCCAACAAATCCTAAAGCAAACATAATTATCCAGGGGTAGAAATGCAGATTTAAGGTGCTTCTGGGGCTTAAAATGGGGGTGGGGGTGCAGACACGTAAAAACACGTATCTGAGTGGTAAAGGGTTAACGCCTGCTCAGATTGGAACGAACGAAAATCAAAGCACTGACAAAATCGACTGCCTCGTGAGTGTAGGTTGGGAAATGGTCCTGAATGGGGACTTAGAGTGTTTCATTTATTCCTGTAATCCCTGTGCTTGACCAAACTATAAAGGCAGATGCCACATTCCACAGCGTCTGGTCTGAGTCTATGCTGTTTGGATATAAGTTTCTAAATGGTGAACTTGACCATAAGCTGTGCTTCTCACCATGAAAACACGCCTCTATATTTCTGACCCCTTGAACCACAGATTTATGCAGTAAAATTGGAGTTTACAGGGGTTAATCTTATTTATCTTTTTGTGCTATAAAAGATAGATTGTAGGGGCTCGTTACAACCACCTCGATAAAGCGGTTGTAACATGTACCCTCAATCTATATTTCGAGCAGAAATAAGAAAAAATATCCCCATTTTTCATCTAAAAATTTTTTCGTGTCTTTTTTCTGTGGTAGTTGAATAGGCTTGTTTTCATAATAATAGCTGTAAATTAGGCTTGAAAGTTGTTTTTGAAAATACCATTTCATTGCCACGGTTAGGAAATAAAAACAAAAGCTTTCCAATGAGGTAGAATGCAAGCCTTTAATGTGGCCTTGAAATTTGCTTTCATGTGCCATAAATTGATTGATTGGGAAATAGACAGCTTGAAGTCAATCAAACAATACTAGGTGCAATAATGACAATGGTCATTAAAATAAAATGATATCAAAATGCTCCGGGCATTCAAAATAACTTCACAAAATACAATGCTCTGTTCATATGCACCTATAGTGTTTTTATCATCATCATCATCATCATATGTTGGCATTTGAGTCACAGCATGAGAAAACCTGTTCAGTGGCACTTGCGGACAACAATGGTGCAGATCATCCTGTGCATCTGCGCAGTCTAATCATAAAATTCTGTTCACTGTTTAGACACCGTGTTAATAAGTCCGCGAAATGAAGACACCCGTAAACCCCGTTTTTTTTTTTTTTTTTTGGGGGGGGGGGGGGGGGGTTCAAGGTTATATATTACTTTTCTTATTTCTACTCCAAGACATAGGTTGTGGGTACTCGTTAGAATCGCCTCAATGAGGCGCTTTTAACGAGCACGCACAACCTATGTTTTGAGTAATAAGAAAAATATCACAAATTTTTATCGAAAAAATGCTTGTTCTGGCGATATGATAGGCGCCATTTAGCATACGGATGTGTTACCATAATGTAGTTCAATACCTCAAGTTTCTATTTCAAACCATTACGTAAACACGCCTATACAAATACATGGCCACCTTTATCGCCGAAAAAAAAATGAAAATTTTATGATGAAAAATTGTGATATTTTTCTTATTTCTGCTCAAAATATAGATTGTGGGCACTCGTTAGAACCGCCTCATCGAGGCGGTTCTAACGAGTACCCACAATCTATATTTTAGAGCAGAAATAAGAAAAATAAGGTATACTCCCAGAAACCCCCGTTTTACTATATAAAAGTGGTGTTCAAGGGGGTAAAAATTATCGAGGCGTGTTTTCGTGATGCATTCAAGACTCTTGCTAGTCTGTGTTGTTGAGCAGGCCTGTTTGTCTTTTACACGGCAGTAAATCCCAAAGACAAGTTTTCTCGCGACAAGGCTAGGAATTTTTCCATATCTTCAAAACATATTTTTTCTGACGAATATTTGGGAGATTTTCCCCGATTAATACACCAACTAAAGGTTGTGGGTGCTCGATAGAACTGCCTCATTGAGGCAGTTATACCGAGTACCAAAAACCTATGTCTTGGAGCAAAAATAAGAAAAAGAAAGTATATCCCTGTAAACCAGTTTTCTATATAAGAAGAGGGGTTAACAGGAGTGTTCATTACAAAAATTTGTTAATGTGAATAGGACAATTTTTCATGTTCAAGTTAGTTGAGCATAAAGAGATTTTATAGCCCTTGAACTAGTTGTATATGGTTTTAGCAACTCCACGCTTCCCGGGAAAAAGCCCGGCTGCAAAGTTACAAACATCACAAAAACAAGCCTATATAATTTTGACCTCCTTGAACCCCACTTTTATATATAGTAAAACTGGGGTTTCCGGGGGTGTACCTTATTTTTCTTATTTCTGCTCTAAAATATATATTGTAGGTACTCGTTAGAACCGCCTCATCGAGGCGGTTCTAACGAGTGCCCACAATCTATATTTGGAGCAGAAATAAGAAAAATATCACAATTTTTCAGCATAAAATATTCATTTTTTCGGTGATAAAGGTGGAAATGTATTTGTATAGGCGTGTTTGCGTAATGATTTATTTTTCATTCTGAACTCAGACATGTGTGAAATTTATAGTGCTTATAAATGTTTAAATTCCAACAAAAAGTGTTTGAGCATTGCAAATGACATTCTCTGCTGATCTGAGGAGCAAAATTTACCATATGATTGTGTTTATGCTCCATGCTCATGAAAAGTTGATCATGAAAATGTTTTATAACCTGATGTCATGTAATTGTATTACAACTGTGTTTTATTTTAAAAAGTTAAATTGTTCCATATTTTTGCAAAAACTGTCGAACATCTCTGGGACCATGCATCAAGAAAACACGCCTATATGATTCTGACCCCCTTGAACCCCACTTTTATATAGTAAAACTGGGGTTTACAGGGGTAGACCTTATTTTTCTTATTTCTGCTCTAAAATATAGACTTTGGGTACTCGTTAGAACCGCCTCAATGAGGCGGTTCTAACGATGCCCACAATCTATATTTTGAGCAGAAATAAGGAAAATATCACAATTTTTCATCTTAAAATTATCATTTTTTCAATTTCAATGAGGCGGGTCTAACGATGCCCACAATCTATATTTTGAGCAGATATAAGAAAAATATCCCAATTTTTCATCTTAAAATTATCATTTTTTTCGGTGATAAAGGTGGCAATGTATTTGTATAGGTGTGTTTGCGTAATGGAAAACTTGTTAGAGATAGGGGTAGTTCAAAATACTGAGGTTTACTCATTGTGCCAGATAATGAGGCATAATGGGATTCACTTAAGGATATTTTTATGATTTTTATAAAATAAAGGTATGTTGTGTGTACTCATTAGAATTGCCTCAGTGAGACGATTCTAATGAGCACAACATATTTTTTCCCCGATAAAATCAGACAAATCCATACATCATCCTAAATATATAGATATCTTGAACTTGGGATAATATTCTCAAGGGTCTCCAGTGGCCAGTTGTTCAAAGCCTCATTAGCTTAAAGAGCTCGTTACTGGTCAAATTGTTAACTGTTCTAGCAAGTACAATGTCTACTCAAGTGTTATTTTTGCTGAAAAATGTGAGCAGGTTTTGCATTTGCAAAACCTGCTCACATTTTTTCAGCAAAAATATTTGCATATTCGCTATATTAAATGATCAAAGTTTTCATATGTTAATTAACATCATTGTTAGTTTTGAATAATCGATGGTAAACAAACTATCCATGTTTGAGTTATCAAAGTTCCACGGTATAGTTGAGTCCGGTAACATTGCGCGGCCGTTTATTTTGCGCACCCTGCAGTCTCAATTTCAGTAATTGTATCCCTGGTAAACAGTTTCACTATCATGATCGCCTCTGCATTAAATTCACTAGCCCACAAATGATGGGCTTGCACGTGCAGATGTGTCAGTTTCGCGGCATTTTTCAATTTTCACATAAAACTCAAAATCGGAGGATTGCGTCAAGATTTGGTTTAAAACTAACCAAAGGCACAATTGTTTTGTACTCACACTTTCTGCATTTGACAACATTGAAAAAGATCTAATCGACAACTTATTTGCGCCCACCCTTATGTTTACATGGCTCAAAATACATGACGTGCGCAATGTTGGGCGAAAAATTTGGCAGTTCGATTCCAAGAGGGTACTCCTGTTCAAAGTATTCTTGTCCTACCTGCTGAAAATTTCAGAGACAAATTTTCATTGCATATACTTGATAAGGAAGTGTTGCAATGTTTTTGATTGCGGATTTTGTGTGACGACTGGGAAAAAGTTATACGCGGACATCAAATCTTTATGTGCGCAATGTTACCGGACTGCACCGTACATAGCTCCCAATAATGAGGATAATAAAAGACAATTTTTCTTCATTTTTTGTTAGACATAGTCTAAAAATCCTAAAATTCCTATAATTCTCCTAAAATTTCAATGAATTTGTTTAATGATCCAGCAAGGAGTCCAAAAGTTCGGACGAAATGGAACAGTGTAGACCCTGATCAGACTGCTCCTTCAGGAACAGTCTGATCTGGGTCTCCAATGTTTGCTTAGGCCTGACTGTCCCAATACTGAAGATCATTACGGGTACATTGTAGGCATCACGAAAACACGCCTATATAGTTTTGACCCCCTTTAACCCCATTTTTATATAGTAAAACTGGGGTTCCGGGGGTATACCTTATTTTTCTTATTTCTGCTCTTAAATATAGATTGTGGGTACCCGTTAGAACCGCCTCAATGAGGCGGTTCTAACGAGTGCCCACAATCTATATTTGGAGCAGAAATAAGAAAAATATCACAATTTTTCATCATAAAATTTTCATTTTTTCGGCGATAAAGGTGGCAATGTATTTGTATAGGCGTGTTTGCGTAATGGTATTTGTTAGAATTAATATATTTTTATGAAGAAATAAGAAAATATATCCCAAAATTATTCTTGTTACTCTTTATCAGTAGCCATGTATGTATGTATGAAGTGCCTTTCCTTTTGTAATGTAATACCCAACTACAACTTACCATACTTGTTCTCAAATTTGCGTCTTAAGGGGAATGGGAACACCTTCAGGGGAGGCAACTCTTGCAAAAGTATGTTGGTCTCCCATATCAATAGGGGTCAACTCTTTAAGGAAAGAATTTGCTCCTAAGAAGCAAATTCTTTCCTTTAAGAGTAGACCCCTTTTTTCAGTTTGACAGGGCTTATAGAAAAGCGAACAGGAAGTCCCGAAAGTTGTCTCCCTTTGAAAAATGGCGGAAAAAGCTACCAGGTGTTCCCATTCCCCTTAAAATCTTTACATGAGTGGAAGACATGGTAAATATGGTCGTTACTAAAACACGGAACGGAACGGAACGGAACGGAATAAAATAAGTTTAAAAATACTAAATTGCGGAACACTTTAGAGTTAGAATTTACTAAATCACGGAACAGTTTTTAAAGGAAAATGACTAAAAAAACGGAACAACTGTGACTGAAAATCTACTAAAGTACGGAACAATGAGCTATAACGGAACATGTCATTAGACACACTGAGCTTTATTTAAATGGTTCTACTGCAAACAGTTCGGACAGATAAATGGTCGGTCTTTATATTGAGACACATCTAATCCCAAACATTCTGGATGGTATTCAGCAGAGCACTGGTCACAGAGGAAATAATTTGTTCGAGTGTCTGGCATTTTACAAACACAAAACAGCTTGATTTCAGTTGTCTTTTTGACTGCCTTCCTTCTTTTGCTTGTTGCTTTCACTGTGGAGAAGAGCTTCATACATTTGTCTTCAAGGCATTTCATTAAATGGTCCCTCATTTTATTTTGGATGTACTGCTCTTTTGCAGGATCCTTTCCAAATGCTAGGGCAGTGGCATTTGCCACTGCATATAAGCCACAGTCATGGCCATTTGGTTGCATGAAGCAATTGCTAAATTTCGCCTTAAGCACGTTTTGGTCGATCTTTACTAGGCTTGCAACGACCATCTGTTCCATATGGGGGAGGTCGTCATAAGCTGAGTCGTAGATGCCTATCTCGTCTTCCATACAGTTTATGTTTGACACTGTCAGCCAATGGGTTCCAGCAAATACGGAACAGACAAGCAAATACGGAACAGACGGAACAATAGCACCATTTTTAATGGTGAAAAATGGTGCTATTGTTCCGTTTTTGCTTTACTGTTCCGTTTTCATGGTGAAAAAGACGGAACAATGAAGCAAATACGGAACAGACGGAACAGACAAGCAAATACGGAACAGACGGAACAATAGCACCATTTTTAATGGTGAAAAAGCCGGAACAGTGAAGCAAATACGGAACAGACAAGCAAATACGGAACAGACGGAACAATAGCACCATTTCTAATGGTGAAAAATGGTGCTATTGTTCCGTTTTTGCTTTACTGTTCCGTTTTCATGGTGAAAAAGACGGAACAGTGAAGCAAATACGGAACAGACAAGCAAATACGGAACAGACAGAACAATAGCACCATTTTTAATGGTGAAAAAGACGGAACAGACGGAATAGTAAAGCAAATACGGAACAAACGGAACATAGCATCATTGTAAGCAGTGCTTTATGTATAAAATCTACACATACCTGGTATATTTTGGTTTCAATCTAAAGGTCCCCATCCCTGCCTTTCCTCTCCGTATTTCTTCTAAATAAAAACCCTGGATTAGCTTGAGAGACATGAGGAGTGAATCCAATGGCACTTCCTTCCAGCTTTGGAAATCCTTTAATAGATAGTTAAAACCTTCCGACTGGTTTGTTGTTATGCCATTGTTTGGATCGAACTTGCAAGTGTCAGCAATTGACCAGGCACAGAAATAGCCAAGCTTTGGTTCCACTGCTTTCTGGAAATATCTTGTATAGTCATCATCCCACTGCTTTTCCTTCTGCTTTATCATTTCAGCACATTCTCGTTCCGTCACCGTTCGTAAGATATCGTAGAGATCATTCACATAACTAGATCTATCTACTTTTGGTAAATTATCAGTCAACCATTTTTGTACATCTTGGCGAAGGTGACGCCAGCACCCAATTTGCTTCAAAGACGTTTGGTTTCTGATGGCTTTCACGATTGCTGTCTCCATATCAGTCACTATTGGTATTCCTCTCAAATTTTTTACCAAGGAGGACAATATCTTAAAAAAGTGGTCATGAGTCTCAGTTAGTTTTCGTTCATGAACAAGAAAGAGGCCAGCTACCAAAGGATTGTTTTCAAATAAAATATGTTTGAAAACCAGTGGCGATACATAAAAATCCCCAAGATTGAATGTTGTGTCATAGCTCAGTAAGATGTCATTATTTTTCAATTTCAGAGTGTCATTGAGTTCTTCAATCATTTCTGTATCACCAGCAACACAGCAGAGGTCTGGATAGGTGGCCAAGAAGTGAATGAATCCACCCTCGTACGCTAGTTCATGCGTAATGTATATTGCATCTCTTGTAAGACGAATTTCTTCTTGTTTTCCTGCTTTTGCATTGTGCAACTGTTTGATGTTTCTTGGTTTTGAAGTTGCATCATGTCCTACAACGTTTTCGCAAATAAAGTTTTTATACACTTTATGTGGCTTTTCGATCTCTATTTTCTTCTGTATAGTTTGCATCACCGATGGTTTAGTACGGAAGAAAGGTTCGGAAGTTTTTGCATTCCCATGAGGCAACATTTCTGACAGAGATTCGTCACCGAGATAGTGAATAATAATGTTTCCATTGCCGTGAATTGGAAAGTAAACTTCCTTTCGAAATCCTTTATTTGGGCGGTTGTTACATTTTATGTAATAATAAGACTTCAGATATTTTGGATCCGATTTTGGCAGCGGCTTTCTGTTTCCTTGGTTTGTCCACCTGAAAAAGTATTTAGATCCACCAGTTAGATGAGCCATTGAAACAATAATAACTGGAACACTATTACGGTACATTATGATACTGCATTTAAATATCTATAACGTTATACCATAATAAAATCAGATTCCACAGGCATAGTCATTTAGATAAGACATTGAACTTTGAAGAATAATAACCGGAACATCATTACGGAACGTTGAGGGAATGGTTGTAAAGATACATGTATGATTACTTACGAATGTCCGTCTGATTTCCAATCTTCAATCTTTGATTGATCTTCACCACTGAATATGTATAGGTCTCCTCCTGATGGTCGGAATTGTATGTTCGTAACAACCTCTTTAGCCTTGAATAATGACAAGATTTCTGTTGTCCTTAGTGAAGCTCCCCTTATATACTTTCCATTCTTTGGATCTAGCACTGCCTGTGCCATTGTTGATACTTTCAAGACGATATATTTTGCCTTTTTACTACATTATGTGAAAAATTGTACTGTATAAACGTTAACGTCGTTAACGTCGTGAATTAGTGCTTAGCAACGATGTTACGTCTTGTTCGTGCGTCCCGTATTGTGACGCCTTGCAATTTAGTGTAGTGTATTTCAATAACGTCACGTAAACATATGTTCCGTTTCTAACAATCTATATGTTCCGTGTGTTCCGTTTTTGTTCCGTTTCTTACCATTCCGTGTGTTCCGTTTTTGTTCCGTTTCTTACCATTCCGTGTGTTCCGTTTTTGTTCCGTTTCTTACCATTCCGTGTGTTCCGTTTTTGTTCCGTTCCGTTCCGTCATTCCGTGTTTTAGTAACCAGCGGTAAATATGGTAGACAGGTTGTAAGGGTGTCACAACACTAACAGATATGAAAGGGATCAAGTGGTGTCACAATTCCTAAGGGTTGTAGTGATTCTTGCCCCAAAACCCATGTGTTTATCACTTGAGAAGTTTGAATTAATTCAAGGACCATGTCTACCCAATAGGAGGGTTGTAAAAGTTGTTGAGTGGTGTAATAACTTTTCACTCTCTAACAGGATTATGTCACAACTCAGTTCCAAAAGGATGCCGTCACAACTCAAAAGCTTCTCCTTTTTGCAGTGGTGGTAAGGTCTGTGACACTCCTCCCCCGTGGCAGTTGTAGAGTGACATGATGCTGTTCTTCTCCACTAAGATGGTTGGGGGTTGTGCCTCTCACCGGGGAGTATGGATGTCATTTCCCATATGTGAGATTGGCCTCTGTGGCCTAGAGGGAAAGAGCGCCGTCTCTTAGACTATCTTAATCATTTGGTCTGTCACGGCTGTAGGCTCCAGCCTTGCTCGCGGCACATGTGAGAAACCAAGTTCGGCAACAGTGGGTTTTTCTCTGGGTACTCCTGTTTTCTCCAACCCCTGATTAATGATCAGCTCCAAATAAGTGAAATACCGGTAATCCTGAATGGGCCATAAAACCAAAACTACAACAACAAAAAAAACAGTAAGTATGTCAGCTCCCTCAGTATAGTATAAGGCTGGCTTAATTCTTTTTATCATATGACGTCGCGTCTGAGAGTGTAATAACGCCATGTAATAAATTCGATAATCCACTAGTGGATCAAATATGCAAATTAGTTGGATACGCTCCATAACGTTACATGTACGACGTCCTTAATGACGTCTCATTTACTAATGGAGGAATATTGATACTTTTTTAAACAATCGTGAATAAAATGCCTTTTAAATGTCATATGATAAATAGAATCTTGCATTCGTGCTCATGTATTATTGAATTTATTAAACGAGTTGAGGAAAAAAGATAAAATGCTCGGCAAAGCCTCGCATTTTATCCTTTTTCCTCAACTCGTTTAATAAATTCAATATTGAATTTATTAAACGAGTTGAAGAAAAGGGATAAAATGCTCGGCAAAAACTCGCATTTTATCCCTTTTCCTCAACTCGTTTAATAAATTCAATATTACATGAACACCCATGTAAGATCCTTTATGTTTCTTTCATCTCATAACTCAATAACTGCAGCAATGAACTGTAATGATCCTAAGTATTGGGACAGATAGGCATAAGCAAACCATGCAGACCCAGATCAGACTGCTCCATATGACCTTCTGGAGCAGTCAGATCTGGGTCTACACTGTTTGCCATTCAATCTGCATCTTTTGGACTCCCTGCTGGATCACGGAACAAGTTTGTTGAAATTTTAGGAGAATTACAGCAAGTCCTCAAGGTGTCAGAATTTTTAGGATTTTTACGGTTGTTGTGTAACAACTCAAAGCAGCAACCACATAAGGCCAGATAAGGAGGTATGAAGGTACTTAACCCTTGTCCTGCAGAATATTCATATCTGCCACACCCACTACTGATTATCAACCAATCAGATTACTTGATGCAAATTATTGCAACGAATTCACAATCTGAATGGCAAACAATGTAGATCCTGATCAGAAGCCATCTGATCTGGATCTTCATTGTTTGGAAAATAAGGTATATCCGGGCTCAGCAGAACAAGGGTTAATTTTTGTTGCTTCTTATTAGAAGCATATTATGGGTACTTTTGGGTATCACCCTGATAAGGTGATACCCACAACATATGTTTTTATGGAGAAATCAGAAAAAATATCCTTATTTCTCCACATGCAAACAGTGTAGATCCAGGATGAGACAGTTCATTATAATGAGCCATCTCATCAGGATAAATACTGGTTGCCATTCTGTCAATGATTTCACTAAACACTTTTTTAGCAAGAATGGATGTGTCCAAACTAAAATAAATAAAAGTTGATCTAGTTTAACTTTATTGTGCTGAATGATTTAATTAGCCACACCCATTTCAGACTGTCAGCCAATCAGAGAACATGATAAAATGTTTTCGTTCAAATTCAGAAATGAAAAACAGTGAAGATCATGTGAAGATCAGATGGCTCTAATCTGGATCTACACTGTTTGCAAAGGTAGGAGTTGTAGTGAACAGCAGGATAAGAGTGAATGAACTCAGGAACGTGAGGGTGAAATCAGAAATCATTGTACAACAGTGTAGCCAGTTATATGAGCCTACGCACAGAGTAGAAGCCTCCTTGGTGTTGAAGTTAAAGGCATTTATTCTGTAACAGTAAAACACACCGTGTGTCCATAATTGTTTTATTGCCCCCTGTGATATACTGACTATAGCAGATCAAAGGCGGCCCTTAATAGGGTGATTAGTAGCTCTTGTTGAATCCCCTGACTGAGACACTTAAGGGGAAAATCAATAATGTACACCAGTCAACAGTAAGTAATTTATTGATTTTCCCCAAGGCGGTCCCTTACCTGTTGAAGACAGAGGACTTCTCTCCAGTGAGCACTGAGGGCTACATAATATTATGTAATGAAATGATAGTCCTCAATAATCAAGAATAAATGCCTTTAAGCTACTCGCCTCATAAACCAGAGGTTATTGGTTCTATTCTTGGCTTCTCCAGAGTTTCAGATGAGTCTTTGAACCAAGGTCTTGTCTTCATATGTCCCTGTTGGGATGTAAAACACTCACACACACTTATGCATACAAAAAGTCAAGATTGTAATCAGCCTCTGTAGCCATATTAGTGTCTTTGCTTTTATCAAGGAACAGGAGTACTACATCTATCTGGTCAGTCTGAACAAACAGATGAGCAGCACGCTTAAAGCAAAAATGCAGTTGTGTAAACCTTACAGAAGGAAAAGAAGAAGAAGAAGAAGGATCACTCTTAAAGGAAAAAAATTGCAATTAATACCTGTAAGAGTGGCTGTGGCAATATGGACGGCAATATGAATTTCTTTCAGCTTTCGTTCACTTTTTCTGTTGGCTATAACTGACAAACAACTGGAGTCTCTGATGGCTGCATTATGTCAACTAACACCAGCACAGGTTTGTATGAGAAAAATAATAAAGATGAACTTTGATAACTCAATAAACTTAGGGTCCATAATTTGTTCGAAATAGGGATAGTTCAAAATAGTGAGGGTAAATCATAATAGCAGGTCATGAGACATAATTTAGGTGACTATCTTCGATAAAATAAAGGAATGTTGTGTGTTCTCATTAGAATCGCCTCATTGAGGCGAATCTAATGATAACACACAACATTCCATCTCAAGGTGAATTGAGAAAAAAAAACTCAATGCATTATCCTAAATTTATCATATGACGTCGCGTCTGAGTGTAATAACGCCATGTAATATTTTCGATAATCCACTGGTGGATTAAATATGCAAATTAGCTAGATACGTCCTGTAACGTTACATGTACAACATCCTTAACGACATCGCATTTACTAATGGCGGGATATAGATATTTTTGAAAACAATCATGAATAAAATGCGTAAATATGATAAATAGAATCTTGCATTCGTGCTCATGTATTTTTGAATGTATTAAACTCGTTGAGGAAAAGGGATAAAATGCTCGGCAGAGCCTCGCATTTTATCCTTTTCCTCAGCTCGTTTAATAAATTCAATAATACATGAACACTCATGTAAGATCCTCTATATATTGAAATCTGGAACTGTGGCAAAAATTCTTTAGTGACTCAAGAACAAATTTGAGTTAGCCATGATAAACAAGCTATCTGTGTTTTAGAGTTTTTGGAGTTCCACTGCAGCTGGCGACACTATCACAACAAACACATTTTTTCAATATTATTTATTCTATAAAAATAAATCTAAGATACTAAACAAACATAAGCATTACCAGTAGCTTGGATATCAAAGACTATAAAAAGGACATGTATCAAACCAAATAAAATCTTTGGTTTGCAGCAAAATAAGTTACTGACAATAATATCACAGAATTTAACATTTATAGAAGATAAAAGAAAACATGTATGAAATAAGTTCAAATGCCATAAATGGGTTATGTTATGAGAAAATATATTTCATCACAAGGTCAGTGAAAGTCTGGGGTCAAATGCCCAGATGTTCAAAACTAACGACATCATTAGTTAATGAATCATTAAAACATTCATCATTTAATTTGGCAAATATACTAATATTTTTGCTAAAATATGTGAGCAGCTTTTGCATTTGCAAAAGCTGCTCACATTTTGTCAGCAAAATACCATTATTTTACATATTTTACTTGATAGAACAGTTAACAATATGACCACTAATGAGCTTGTTAAGCTAACAAGGCTTTGGACAACTGGCCCCGGTTGTTCAGTACTTACAATGTCGTTAGTTAAGATTATTTATTAACACAAATATACCAATATTTATCCGAAAAAAAATCTAAATAGAAGTGAAGGCAATGATCAGGAATCGATACACCTCCCATCCAAGACACCAAAGGGAAAGAAAACACAATGAAAACTTAACAACCAGAAAACCAAAAGGACAGTTACTTTTGCACAAAATGGCAAGCAGCAACCCAAAATAAAAAGATATTAGCAACACATACATGCAAAGACAAACTAAATACCTTTTGCAACTCACTTTTTTACAGCAAAAATGAGGGCAACAGTAATGGTTCCTGCCATGGAAACAGTAATAATTCCATTCAGGGCAACAGTAATAATTCCTATCAAGGAAACAGTAATAGTTCCTTAAAGGGAAACAGTAATGGTTCATAACATGGAAACAGTAATAGTTCCTTTCAGGGAAACAGTAATGGTCTCTTATCAGGGAAACAGAAATGGTTCCAATTATAGAAACTGTAATGGGTAACAGAATCAGGGTAACAGAATGTTCCTTTCAGGGAAACAGTAGTGGTTTCTATCATGGAAACAGTAATGGTTCCTATAATAGTAATGTTTCTTATCAGGAAAACAGTAAAGGTTCCTTTCAGGGAAACAGTAAAGGTTCCTTTCAGGGAAACAGCAATGGTTCCTTTCATGGAAACAGTAATGGTTCCTATCAGGGAAACAGTAAAGGTTCCTTTCAGGGAAACAGCAATGGTTCCTAACAGAGAAAGAAGCCTCCGTGGTGTAGTGGTTACGCTACTCGCCTTGTAAACTAGGGGTCGCAGGATCAACCCCGGGCTTCTCCAGACTTTCGGATGAGTCTTCAAACCAAGGTCCCATCTCCGTATGACCGTAGTTGTTGGTGGAATGTAAAACTCAAATAGTCAAACAGTCAGTCCTAACAGAGAAATATAAATGGTTCCGATCAGGAAAACAGTAACGGTTCCTACCAGGAAACAGTAATAGTTCCTTTCAGGGAAACAGTAATGGTTCCTATTATGGAAACTGTAATGGTTCCTATCAGGGAAACAGAAAATGTTCCTTTCAGGGAAACAGTAGTGGTTTCTATCACGGAAACTAACGGTTCCTATCATAGAGACAGTAATGTTTCCTATCAGGGAAACAGTAAAGGTTCCTTTCAGGGAAACAGCAATGTTTCCTATCATGGAAACAGTAATGGATCCTATCAGGGAAACAGCTAATGCCTTTCAGGGAAACAGTAATGGTTTCTATCATGGAAACAGTAATAATTCTATTCAGGGCAACAGTAATAATTACTATTAATAATTACTGGAAAACTGTGATGCTTCCTATGAGCGAAACAGTAGTGGTTCCTATGAGCAAAACAGTAATGGTTCCTATGAGTTCCTGTTAGGGAAACAGTAATGGTTCCTATTAGGAAACAGTAATGGTTCGTATCAGGGAAAAAGTTATAATTCCATTCAGGACATCAGTAATAATTCCTATCAGAGAAATAGTAATAATTAATGGTTCCTATCAGGTAAATAGTACTGGTTCCTATCAGAGAATCAGATATGGTTCCTATCAGGAAAACAGTAATGTTTCCTATCAGGGAAACAGTAATGTTTTATATCAGGGAAACAGTAGTGGTTCCTATATGGAAAACAGTAATGCTTCCTATCAGTGAAACATTAATACTGTTCTTATGAAGGAAATAGTAAAGGTTCCTATCAGGGAAACAGAAATCACAGTAATGGCCCTATCAGGGAAATGGTAATGGTTCCTACCAGTCAAACAGCCTTCAGCTCTGGTGAGCTAAACAATACAAAAAGCCTACCAACTTTTTCGCCGAAAAAATGAAAATTTTAAGATGAAAAATTGTGGTATTTTTGGTATTTCTGCTCAAAGTATAGATTGTGGGCACTCGTTAGAACCGCCTCATCGATTGTACCCACAATCTATATTTTAGAGCAGAAATAAGAACAAGAGGGCCCAGAGGGCCCTGGTTCGCTCACCTGTGTGTCACTGTCTCGGGTACATTTTATTTTTAGCTCTTGTGGCCATCTTGTTCATCAGCATAGTGATTTTAGCTTATTTGGTAGGGAGTAACCTAGGCATCATTCATGGGAACTTTGAATCAAATTGGCCTTAGGGTTTAGGGGGAGTTTCTGTTTGAATCAAATTTACAATATTTTTCTATTTTTACCTCCGGTGGCCATTTTGTTCATCCGAGTGGGATTCTTTTAGCCTTTTTGGTAGAGGATCATCTAAGCAACATTGTCGCAAGGATTCTACATTCTAAATATGAAGGCTGTATCTCAAATGCTTTAAAAGTTATGACAAAGTAGATCAAAGGTCAAGGTCATGGGTCAAAAGTTTTGAATGGCTGAAAAAACCTTGTCACAAGGAACATGCATGCCAAATATGAAGGCTCTATCTCATATTGTTCAAAAGGTATGATATAGTAGGTCACAGGTCAAGGTCACAGGTCAAATCTTTATGAGTGGGAAGCCCTTGTCAGAAGGAACCTACATGCCAAATTTACAATATTTTTCTATTTTTACCTCCGGTGGCCAATTTGTTCATCCGAGTGGGATTCTTTTAGCCTTTTTGGTAGAGGATCATCTAAGCAACATTGTCGCAAGGATTCTACATTCTAAATATGAAGGCTGTATCTTAAATGCTTTAAAAGTTATGACAAAGTAGATCAAAGGTCAAGGTCATGGGTCAAAAGTTTTGAATGGCTGAAAAAACCTTGTCACAAGGAACATGCATGCCAAATATGAAGGCTCTATCTCATATTGTTCAAAAGGTATGATATAGTAGGTCACAGGTCAAGGTCACAGGTCAAATCTTTATGAGTGGAAAGCCCTTGTCAGAAGGAACCTACATGCCAAATATGAAGGCTCCATCTCAAACGGTTCAAAAGATATGACAAAATAACCTACTGATCTACTTTTTGATTTGACATGACCCATATTCGAACTTAACTGAGATATTGTCCAGATGATCATTCTGAGCAAGTTTTATGATGATTTGACTGAAACTGTGGCCTTTTAGAGTGTTCAAAACGTTTTTCTATGATTTGACCTGCTGACCTACTTTTTGACCCGACATGACCCATATTCAAACTTGACACAGATATTGTCAAGATGATCATTCTGAGCAAGTTTGATGATGATCGGACCAAAACTTGGGCCTCTAGTGTGTTCACAAGGTTTTTGCAACAATCTGACGTACTGACCTACATATTGAGCAGACATGACCCTTATTCGAAATTAACATAGATATTGTCAAATGATCATTTTGAGCAAGTTTGATGATGATCGGACCAAAACTGGAGCCGCCAGTGTGTTCAGAAGGTTTTTCTATGATTTGACCTACTGACCTACTTTTTGACCCAACATGACCCATATTTCAACTTGACTGAGATATTGTCAAGATGATCAATCTGGGCAAGTTTGATGATGATTGGACCAAAACTGTGGCCTCTAGTGTGTTCACAAGCTTTTTCTATGATTTGACCTATGGACCTACTTTTGGACCCGACATGACCCGTATTCAAACTTGACCCGGATACTGTCAATATGATCATTCTGGGCAAGTTTGATGATGATCGGACCTAAACTGTGGCCTCTAGTGTATTCAGAAGGTTTTTCTATGATTTGACCTACTGACCTACTTTTTGACCCGACATGACCCATATTTGAATTTGACTGAGATATTGTCAAGACTATCATTCTGAGCAAGTTTGATGATGATCAGACCAAAACTGTGGCCTCTAGTGTGTTCACAAGGTTTTTCTCTGATTTGACCTACTGACCTACTTTTTGACCCTACATGACCCATATTCGAACATGACCGAGAAATTGTCAAGATAATCATTCTGAGCAAGATTCATGATGATCAAACCAAAACTGTGGCCTCTAGTGTATTCACAAGGTTTTTCTTTGATTTGACCTACTGACCTACTTTGTGACCCGACATAACCCATATTCGAACTCGACCGAGATATTGTCAAAATGATCATTCTGGGCAAGTCTGATGACGATCGGACCAAAACTGTGGCCTCTGGTGTGTTCACAAGGTTTTTCTATGATTTGACCTACTGACCTACTTTTTGACCCGACATGACCCATATTCAAACATGACCGAGATATTGTCAAGATGATCATTCTGGGCAGGTTTGATAATGGTTGGACCAAAACTGCGGCCTCTAGTGTATACACAAGGTTTTTCTATGATTTGACCTACTGACCTACTTTTTGACCCGGCATGACTCTTAATCGAATGTGACCCAAGATATTATCAAGATGATCATTCTGAGCAAGTTTGATGATGATTGCACATAAATTGTGGCCTCTAGTGTGTTCAGAAGGTTTTTCTATGATTTGACCTACTGACCTACTTTTTGACCCGACAACACCCATATTCGAACTTGACTGAGATATTGTCAAGATGATCATTCTGGGCAAGTTTGATGTAGATCGGACCAAAACTGTGGCTTCTCGTGACTTCACAAGGGTTTTTTTCTGATTTGACCTACTGACCTACTTTTTGACCCGACATGACCCATATTCGAACTTGACCGAGATTTTGTGATGGTACAAATTGTGTGCAAGTCTGGTTAAAATCAAATCATAAATGAAGATGCTATCATGCGGACAAGACCAAAATAGGCAATTTTTGCCCTTTCAGGGGCCGTAACTCCGTAACACATGATGGGATATGGCTGGTTCAAGAAAGGAACCAAGATCTCATGGTGGTACAAGTTGTGTGCAAGTCTGGTTAAAATCAAATCATAAATGAAGATGCTATCGTGCGGACAAGACCAAAATAGGCAATTTTTGCCCTTTCAGGGGCCGTAACTCCGTAACACATGATGGGATATGGCTGGTTCAAGAAAGGAACCAAGATCTCATGGTGGTACAAGTTGTATGCAAGTCTGGTTAAAATCAAATCATAAATGAAGATGCTATCGTGCGGACAAGACCAAAATAGGCAATTTTTGCCCTTTCAGGGGCCGTAACTCCGTAACACATGATGGGATATGGCTGGTTCAAGAAAGGAACCAAGATCTCATGGTGGTACAAGTTGTATGCAAGTCTGGTTAAAATCAAATCATAAATGAAGATACTATCGTGCGGACAAGAAATTGTTTACGCACGCACGCACGGACGCACGCACGCACGGACGACGGACGACGGACAAAATGTGATCACAAAAGCTCACCTTGTCACTACGTGACAGGTGAGCTAAAAATAAGGTTTACCCCTGTAAACCCCAGTTTTACTATATAAAAGTGGGGTTCAAGGGGGTCAGGATTATACAGGCATGTTTTCGTGATGTCAAAAAGCAGAAACACCAGCTCCCTTTTCCTCCCAAGAAATGATAACAAACCAAGACGCACTGAACAAAAAGTCTAAAGCCCATGTAAAAAGTAATATCAGAATGACCATCTTTCACAGTCATTAATATAAACTTTTGTAGGACTTTTACAACCTGAACACAGTATTACATGAACACAAAACAGCACATAAAAAGCCACAGAAATGACTCAAACCCTATCCCGCCTTGGATAACACCTGTCCAACAATCAATGAGGATTTTCTGGCATTACATATACCTCCATTCTGTCAATGGTCTGCTACAGCATAATATTTTCAATTACCAGCACTGCATTTCTGCAGCAAACAATTCATTTGTAAAGGCATATCCATTTACAAAGCCCCTAAACACTAGACATCAGTCTCTTATGTTTTAACATTCAAGCTAAGCATAATGCTGATCAACTCATAAGCATGGATTTAGGTAGGGATGTGTCCTACATGATGCTGTTTCAATGCAAACAGTGTAGACCCAGATCAGATGCCACATTTGTGTCTTCTGATCTAGGTCTACACTGTTTGCAAAGGCCATATTATTAAAAATTGTGTACATTGTGTAATGTTGGTTATTAACCCATAAGATGCCAATCACAACAAATTCAAATTGCTTTGGTGCCTGCTGGTTAATTTAAAAGCCATTGTTGCAAAAAGTGTCAACTTTTAAGTATACTGGTGTTACTAATTACCGGTGTATTAACTGTTCAACTCAGTATATAAAACAAACTGTTCTACCGATTCTGATAAATTGTGTTTAGTCAAACTATTGTTTCATTCCTTCAACGGAAATAAACAATATATTTTTTCAAAATAAACTCCAACCGGCTAAATTGTTTATTTATATTGGACTACCCCAACCACCATTACCGGTGTATATGTAAACAAATCCTGTAGAAAGTTAGCTGGGTATAAGAGCTTTCATTGGACGAGGTTCTCTAATGAAATAGTTATTAGCCTTCAAAATGAAAGCAAAAAGGGCCTGTTTGAAAGCTTTTTTTTTGTTTCTACAGCAATTTTTATGAAGTATACCATTTTATTAACTACACAAAACAGAACATCATTATTTATGATTACAGATAAAAGAAGTCACTTACTCTGAGAAATGGACAGGTCTGATATATTTTTTTCTTAATACAGACAGAGAGAAAAATGTCTTGTAAACAATGATGTGAGAAATTCCCAATGATGTTAATGCACGCGATAGTAATTCAAGTAAAACAGAATACACCGGTAATTAGTATACACCGGTAATAAGTACATAGGGGATATATATTTTGGAAGGGATGTACTAATACTGGATATTCATATTTTAAGCCACTGTTAATTGTCTTTGCATGCTATTTGGTAGAGTTTTTAGACTCAGCCCTAAAGTCTGTGCAGCCACTGCCCTAGATGGTCGCTGTCTCAGGTACTGTGATAAAGTCTTTCCATTGAGGATATTCCTGAAACAAATAGGTCAAATCTAATATTATAGTCTGGCAGAATAATGATGATTTATGAAGTAGTGTCCAAAGTTGTTTCTTTTTTTTTCTTCGATTAGACATTATTTTATATCATACTTTTATAATGTATAAAGTGCTGTTGTCTAGTATAATAAACTTATTTATTAAGCATGGCAATGCTGCTTTTTTATAATACGTGGAAGTGCTACTTTCTAAATGAATTTATTTACAATTCCTGCAGATGCTATTGTTTATAACACTATTTAGGTCATTTTGGCGACATTGCTTCCAATTTTGTGGGACTTTTACCCAACATTGAGATGAAATGACATCTCAAGCCCTGCCAATGAAACTAAAAGGCTTACCGGTATATGCATTGGACGGTCTGGCTCATATCACTTTGCCTGGGTAGCCCAACCTATTTCTCCAAGCCCCGATGGGCGGGGGCAAAACAGATGCTATTGTCAAATGAACTTACATATACTTATCATTAATGGATATGCTGCTGTCTAATTGAGTCATTATGTTTGATTTGAGGTTTAACGTCCCTGTCAACACTATATAGGTCATTTTGGAGACATTGCTTCTAATCTTGTGGGACTTTAACCTGACATTGAGATAAAATGACATCTCAAGCCCTGTCGCCCAATGAAACCAGGAGGATTTATATGCATGGACAGTCCGACTGGCACCACTTTGCCTGGGCAGGCTTTGACCCTCTAAGAGGTTTACTAGTACTCTTGTGCGGTGGGTTAATGGAGTCATCGATGGAGATGCTACTGTCTGATGGAGTTGCTTATATAATAAAATCCACTGAACGGATAATATGAATTTAACTTATTTATAATTCTGGGAAGTGCTACTTATTTATGTCATGGAGTAAGTATTTGTTTTGTTTGATTTGGGGTTTAACGTCCCGTCAACACTGTAAAGGTCATTTTGGAGACGTTGCTTCCAATTTTGTGGGACTTTTACCCAACATTGAGATGAAATGACATCTAAAGCCCTGTCACCCAATGAAACCAATAGAATTAATTAGCATGGGCAGTCCACCTCGCACCGAATTTCCTGGACAGGCTTAGATCCTCTAAGCCGTTTACCAGTACTAGTGTGCGGGCCGGATTCAGCTCTGCGTGGAAGCATCATGCAGCCCATATATTTCTTCAAGCCCCTATGGGCGGGGGCAACTTGGAGTAAGTAACATGTGCTTTCAAATGAACTTCTGATGCCGATAAAAACTGCATACTAAAATGTCTGCTGTTTGTCATCTGCTGCATCTTCTTGCAAACATTTTAAACACATTTTTGAATACAGGTAAACAGTGTGGATCCTTATCAGACTGCTCCTGGAGCAGCTGTCTGATCTTGGTCCACATTGCTCGTAGCAATGACTTTTGAAGTAACTAGCAGACAACCATTACGAAAACACGCCTATTCAAATACATGGTAAATTTTATCGCCTAAAAACAACAATTTTCAGATGAAAAATTGTGATATTTTTTCTTATTTCTGCTCAAAATATAGATTGTGGGTACTCGTTAGAACCGCCTCATAGAAGTCTAATGTCAAATGAACTTATTTATAATTCATAGAAGTTTATTGTCAAATGAACTGACTTGTAATTCACGGAAGTCGACTGTCAAATGAACTTAGTTGTAATTCACAGAAGTCTACTGTCAAATGGACTACTTGTGAGTCATGAACGTCTACTGTCAAATGAACTTACCTATAATTCACAGAAGTCTACTCTCAAATGAACTTACTTGTAATTCACAGAAGTCTACTGTCAAATGAACTTACTTGTAATTCATAGAAGTCTACTGTCAAATGAACTACTGTCAAATGAACTTACATGTAAATCACAGAAGTCTACTGTCAAATGAAACTAATGCCAAACAAATGTGTAATTCATAGAAGTCTAATGTCCAATGAACTTATTTATAATTCATAGAAGTTTACTGTCAAATGGACTGACTTGTAATTCACTGAAGTCTATTGTCAAATGAACTTACTTGTAATTCAGAGAAGTCTACTGTCAAATGAGCTTACCTATAATATACAGAAGTCTACTGCCAAATGAACTTACTTGTAATTCACAGAAGTCTACTGTCAAATGAACTACTTGTAATTCACAGAAGTCTACAGTCAAATAAACTACTTGTAATTCATGGAAGTCTACAGTCAAATGAACTACTTGTAATTCACAGAAGTCTACAGTCAAATAAACTACTTGTAATTCATGGAAGTCGACTGTCAAATGAACTACTTGTAATTCACAGACGTATACTGTCAAATGAACTACTTGTAATTCATGGAAGTTGACTGTCAAATGAACTACTTGTAATTCATGGAAGTCCACTGTCAAATGAACTACTTGTAATTCACAGACGTATACTGTCAAATGAACTACTTGTAATTCATGGAAGTCGACTGTCAAATGAACTACTTGTAATTCACAGAAATCGACTGTCAAATGAACTTACTTGTAATTCACAGAAGTCTACTGTCAAATGAACTTACAGTCGTTATCTCGAACCTCACTGGACCGGATAATAAAGTTCGAGTTATCCGTAGTACGAGATAAACAAAGTGTGACGTCACATGTATGTCAGAACACATTGTTTGCCGTGATATGCTTGGTATTCTTGGTAATTCTTACATGAACTGTTTACTGAGTTTTTAAAACTTGTATATGAAAGTACTGGAGCTTGTCAGAGTATAGCGTTTATGAACAAATTAATAAATAAATAAAACTGACAGATTTCTCACGTATTTTGTTGTCTTTTAAATTCCTACAAATCTGGGTTTCCAAATACGCTAAATATAGCTAGATACTAAACAGACTGGTTCCCGCTTGTGAATGCAACGCTTATATTACTTCGGAGAGCAGTACATGCTATATAAGTCATACAGTAGTTTGACTTTAAGTCCTGCCGCGAAAGCTCGTTATGAGCCATCCCTTTTGGATCTACACTGTTTGTACATGGATTTGCATTGGTTAAGAAACAGACGGGTTAACAACGATACACATGCATTGTTCCCATCAACTGCGTTTTTGACCCTCCGAGATTATGTCAACTTTTGTCACTTTCTTTGACATTTCTGCAAGAAAGAAAAACGTCGCCTTTTATCACGGAAATGTTGCAAATCATTGACACGAGACGGTGTAAAATTAAAAGTTGAGCACCGTGTGTCAGTCTTTATTACACGCACATTTTTTTCCTTAGTAGCCGAAAAGGTATAATGTGTGCTAATTTTAATTGCAAACGCACCTGGACAAATTGGATAATTAACAATATTGTGCGTATTGATGAATTGTTTTCTAAAGACCTATTACAAAATTGAAGGACAGGACGCATGTTTTTTTGTTTTTTTTTTCGTTACTTCAACAATCCCGGTTCGAGATACGCAGTAGTAAAAACAGTGAAAATACATTCAGGGACTGAAAATAATGGGCGAGATAGCCGAAGTGTCGACATAAAAGTAGTTCGACACATGCGAAGTTGAAATACAATAAATATATAGGGGAAATGTACAGGACTTAGAAATCGGTTCGACATAAGCGATAGGGTCCAGATAAGCGGGGTCGAGGTAACGAGAGTCAACTGTAGTTGTAATTCACAAAAGTCTACTGTCAAATGAACTAACTTATAATTCACAGAAAAATACTGTTAAATGAAAATGAACATACTTGTAATTCACAGTAGTCTACTGCCAAATGAACTTAGTTGTAATTCACAGAAGTCTACTGTCAAATGAACTATTGTAATTCACGGACGTCTACTGTCAAATGAACTTACCTATAATTCACAGAAGTCTACTCTCAAATGAACTTACTTGTAATTCACAGAATATCTACTGTCAAATAAACATACTTGTAATTAACAGAAGTCTACTGTCAAATGAACTACTGTCAAATAAACTTACTTGTAAATCACAGAAGTCTACTGTCAAATGAAACTAATGCCAAACAAAATTGTATTTCATAGAAGTCTAATGTCAAATGAACTTATTAATAATTCATAGAAGTTTATTGTCAAATGGACTGACTTGTAATTCACTGAAGTCTATTGTCAAATGAACTTACTTGTAATTCAGAGAAGTCTACTGTCAAATGAACTTACTTGTAATTCACAGAAATCTACTGTCAAATGAACTTAGTTGTAATTCACAGAAGTCTACTGTCAAATGAACTTACTTGTAATTCACAGAAGAATACTGTCAAATGAAAATTAACTTTTGTAATTCACAGTAGTCTACTGCCAAATGAACTTAGTTGTAATACACAGAAATCTACTGTCAAATGAACTACTTGAAATTCACAGAAGTCTACTGTCAAATGAACTACTTGTAATTCAGGGAAGTCTACTGTCAAATAAACTACTTGTAATTCACAGAAGTCTACTGTCAAATGAACTACTCGTAATTCTCGCAAGTGGACTGTCAAATTAACTACTTGTAATTCACAGAAGTCTGCTGTCAAATGAACTACTTGTATTTCTCGGAAGTCGACTGTCAAATGAACTACTTGTATTTCTCGGAAGTCGACTGTCAAATTAACTACTTGTAATTCACAGAAGTCTACTATCAAATGAACTACTTGTAATTCATGGAAGTCTACTGTCAAATGAACTTACTTACAATTCACAGAGGTTTACTGTCAAATGAACTTACTTAGAATTTATAGTAGACTACTATCAAATGAACTCACATACAAATCATAGAAGCCTACTATTAAGGATAAATGGGAACACCTTCAGGGGAGGCAATTCCTGCAAAAGTATTCTTGTCTCCCATGTCAATAGGGGTCAACTCTTAAAGGAAAGAACTTGCTCCTGAGGAGCAAATTCTTTCCTTTAAGAGTAGACCCCTTTTTAAGTGGGACAGGGCTGATAGAAAAAGCAAACAGAAAGTTCTGAAAGCTGCCTCCCTTTGAAAAGTGGCAGAAAAATCTGTCAGGTATTCTCACTCCCCTTAAATGAACTCACCTATAATTCATGGAGGTGCTGCTGTCAAAGTTTATTTCTTCAAGTACTGTATTCATCTGTCTCTGTGAAATTAAATGAAACCTTATAATATTATTTTCGCCAGCCTCGGTAGCTCAGTCGGATGTGTGTCTGACTGGTGATCAGGAGGACAAGGGTTCTATACCTCCCAGGGGTCGGAAACGTTCTTTCGTGGAGACTGATCATTAATCTTTTCTATGGTCATTCTCTCCCTTCCCCTGATTCAAGAAGGGCAGCTGTCCATTTTAGGCAAAAGAATGTGCACTGTACTGATTAACCGCTTACGTACAAGCCTGCCCAGGAAAAGTGTGGACAGGTACACTGACCAGCTCAAAAATGACCTCAGATAGTGTCAACTGGGTCGTTAAACTCCCAATACAAAAAAATATATATGCCCTCCTAAGGGGGCATAACAATCAAACTAATAATATTTCTTATTACAAAATTTGGGATATAACACTATCAGCTTAATATGGCTCTAAAAGCCCCCAATTCACTTTACAACCGCGCACACAGCAAGTTAGCAATACGTCATGTCCCGTCGGTTCATTAAAGAGCAGATACGTCAAAAAACACTGACACGCTACACCAGAATAGGTGTATCAAGAGACAAGAATGTCAAACTGACCGTAATCAATACTTAACATCACCATCCAATACCGGTTAACCCACAGGAGAGGGCGGAGCTAAGCGATTGTCAAAAATCTACTGCATGACGCCACGGGTCATGTAAAAAATCAATCACCAATTAGCGTATATGATTTCAGTAGAGAATGTTCGCTGTGAGAGGCTTGGCAAGCGATGGAGACTCAGATCAGGTGCCACAGAACGCACCGTCTGATCGGGGTCTACACTGTTTACAAAGAAAGTGGAATTTAGGGCTTGAACGAAAGTTTGGATCTCAGTCCGGGACTATTTTCCCAGCCTACACGGGCCTCCGTGGCCTAGTGGTTAAGAGCGCTGACTCTGGATCATTTGGTCTCTCACCGCTGTGGTTCGAGCCTCGCTCGGGTCACATGTGAGACGCCATGTTCTGCAACGGAAGGTCAGGTGATTTTTCTCCGCGTACTCCGTTTTTCGCCCACCTTTTATTAACGATCGGCTCGATATGAGTGAAATAATCTTGAAAGGGCCGTAAAACCAAAAAAAAAAATAAAAAAAAAATTCCCAGCCTACACTCGGTGGCAGTCGGGAACGCTTCCCCTTTCCGCTGGTCGCCTTTGTCGTCCGCTCGCGACTGCCGACGACTGTCCGGTCTGATTACATACATGTGCAAACCTTTATCTATAATGGTTGAGTTTAGTCCTTTGCATCTCGCCTTGATTTAGTGCTTATCATACAACAGCTTGTTGAGAACTGATATATAATTACTATTGCCTAATATTTCAAACCTCCATGAAAGAATTAACCCTTTGTCCTACATTTTGCTTTCACAAAACAACTTCTTTATACACAATGTATTTTTGACACGAATCCTTGTAATTTACCCTCCCTGTGCAATTCCAATGCATACAGAAATGGTCGGCCCCGCCCATCGGGGCTTGAAGATAAAGATGGGCTGCACGAGGCTACCACACAGACTACACGAGTACTGGTAAAGCGCTTAGAGGATCTAAGCCTGCCCATACAAAGCGATGCGAGGCAGCCCGCCCATACTTATAAACCCTATTGGTTTCATTGGGTGACAGGGCTTGAGATGTCATTTCATCTCAATGACGGGTAAAAGTCCCACAAAATTGGAAGCAACGTCTCCAAAATGACCTATACAGTGTTGAAGGTGACGTTAAACCTCAAATCAAACAAACAAACAGAAATGGGCACAACAGGAGGCTCAGTTATAAAGTGGCTTTAGTGTATATTTAACCCATAACAACTCCTACTTTTGCAAACAGAGATGAGGTCCTACACTGTTTGCCATGCAGCTTGTGAATAATGTTAAGACATTTTCATGTTTGACAGTCGGCAATTGCTGAGGCTAAATATATATATTCAGCAGGATAAGCGTTAAGACTTATTGGTTTTTCTGGGTTTCTTTTTCCCGCCCATTTTTTGTCCAGTTGTGAGGAAGGTTTCAAAATTTAAAAGGGTGGGCCCATAAAATCACGAAATAACACGCAAAAATCCGCCCAAATATTTTACTAATCGTCGAGCAATTAAGTGAAAAATATATTTTTTCAGACTTTCAGTGGAATGCATACACCTTCAGGGGAGGCAACTCTTTCAAGCGTATTTTAGTCTCCCACGCTGAAAAAAATAACTAGTACATTCGACTAGTTTACCTAGTAAACACAGAGGGTCACCTAGTCGTCTGTAGGTTGACTGAGCATTCTTAGTCAATTTAACTAGTCTCTCTAGTAAGCGTAAATCAATAATCGTTGACAGGGCATTTGGTCAGTATGACTACCCTTTCTAGTCAGTATGACTAGGGTGTCTAGACAGTTTTTCCGCCGAATGTTGATTGACAGCTTGCAGAATGTGTAGAGGAAGCGTTCCAGACGCCATCTTAACGTTTAGGAGAACATGCTCCAACATACAGTGGGTTGATTCTGATATTATTTCACCCAACATACAGTGGGTTGTTGTACTCACCTTGAGCACTTTGTTCTTATTGTTTGTAACTCTGCAGGTAAGAAATATTATTTTATTTCTTAAGCACCTAGTGGTTATAAGCAGCGTTATAATGCTTACAAGATAAACAACAACAACAACAATGTCAACATACAAATATACGTCCAGAAGCTCTAAAGTCGACATTTCCGTGAATCCAAGCATAAATAATGGGGATTTTCTTTTCTGCAATATGAAAATATAACTCTGCAGGTAAGAAATATTCTTTTATTTCTTCTCTTATCTTCCTAAAGGCGCCTTTACACAGCATGTTTTTTCCATATGTGTTTTGACCTGCATCATCAAAACATGCCGTATACTAATCAGTACTAAGAATCTAGTAATCTACGACTAAAGCAACTAGTAATCAGTACTAAGAATCCAGTAATCCTGACCATGCTTGCTAGTAGTTTTGACAGTCACACCAGTACATTTGACTATTAAGCTAGTACATATGACTAATATATATAGATTATGCTCCAACGGCGATATACCTCACTTTCTTCCGCTATATCACCGATTGGAGCATATATATTATACCACAATTTTCCAACGGCGATACAAACTATATCGCCGACTTCAATCGGCAATATACCTCACTTTCTTTCGCTATATCACCGATTGAAGCACTTTACATATATATAATATACCACAATTTTCCAACGGCGATACAACCAACATGAAAATGAATGGATGGACAGACACCAACATTGGACAATGATACCCCAATTACCATCACTTTATATAGGGAAAAGATGGACTTGCAGATGTATACATTATTTTTCTTATTTCTGCTCAAAACATAGATTGTGGGTATTCGTTGAAAGTCGAGATAAGAAAAATATCACAAACCTTCTTTGTTTCCCTGGGCGTAGTTTTCTCTGTTTTTTTTTCCTAAAGCCGTCTTAAGCACTTCCAACCCCTTTTCAAAAGCTGCTTTTTCCTGAGGGGGATGGAATTTAAAGCAACATTAATGGCATCCTCAGAAAATTTTGAAACTGATTTAATTGAATGAGCCATTTTGTAATCCAGTTGTATGGCAGATTTCTCAAACCTGATGAAACTGTAAACCGGTGATAGGTTAAATTATTATGTGACACGCGTGTCATATACGTTATCGGTGATAAGATAAAAACTTTCCTCTGATGTTTACACTGATAGTCCAGTAGAGAGGTGGACAAAAAATATTCACCCATGTATTCATCTTTGATACAAAGGCGGTGGATCGTTTTTTATTACTATTTTATTGAACAAAATTATGTGTCTTTTATCTTTTTTTGAATAACACTTAATGCCTCTAAAACGACGTTCGTCATTGTCAGATTCTTAGACACTTTCACCATTGAGATAAAGGTATCTTTTAGCATTTATGAATAGGGAAGACCCTGACCAGACTGCGCACCCTTATAGTCCGAAAGTCGTTACGGATATAATCAAAGTACAGAAAGGCCTGAAAGTCGTTACGGGAATAATCAAAGCACAGAAAGGACCGTGAATCACCGTAATGCGTAGCTTTTAACAGTCAGTAAAAGAAATTTGCAAAGAATTAGAATGAAGAAATCTGCATATTTAGTTTGTGCTCCTATAAATAGGTGGTGGGTCATTATTTACTATTGTAATTTTATTCAATAAAATCAAACATTTCCTATTTTTTTTTTACCTCGGCTAAAGCCTGTACCTTACCTTCCTCAATAAGTTTTTTTCTTTCCGCCTCACTTAATCCTGTTTGTTTTGAGTGTATGCTATCTTTCAGTTTATTATATTTGTCTAATTCATCTAAAATCAATTTAAATTCATTTTCAGATATTTCCCCATCTGTCAAAGCCTTAGAAATCAAGTCTTTTATACTATTCAATTTACTATCAGCAATAGTTTTAATCTCATAATGTTTTTGTGTTTTTGCATGTAATCTACGTCTAACAAGTTTAACACACACTCCTAAACATCCGCACACAACAGCAGCAATTTCCAATGGCAACATAATTGGAACAGTTAAACCAACACCAGCCATAATAACAGCCGTTGATATTAGGCCAGTATCAATACTATCAGTAATATTAATTCCCCGTTTATACTTTTTATACAATGCTTTTCTCACATCTCTCTCATTAATTAACGTCTTCTCTATCTCAGATATCTTCTGTAATCTATAGTTCTGCCCATCTTCAACAGGCAATTCAGGATATAATGGTGCAGTAGGTTGTTTCATTTTTTTCTTGATAACATATATTTTTTTTTATTCAATAAATAATTCAATTATCATCGAAGCCACAGTATTAACACATGTAGCATTATTAGTCTGACAAACAAAATCAATTGCATCACCAGCCTCAACCTTTAACGGTGTAGCAAAGTTATCGTGTTTTCTTAAAATATTATTCAATGATATATCATATCCTGCTTGTGGATTTCCATTAATTGCAATCGCCACAGACACATCGCCTTTTGTTCTTTTACTCGACAGTCCAACACCTATTATCTGGCCAGGAAAGTTCATCACATATCCAACACCTACTTCTCTACCACCATTTCCAAAGCCAAACACTTCATTCTTCTGTAAGGAACCTTTACTCTCCGCACAAATGCTTATCAATTTTCTGTCTGACATATTATCAACCTTATTATATAATAATCGATGATTGACATACATATCCCGAAATCTATCTTGAAGTCCTGTATGTCTATCATTCAATGTATTTATTTGTGTAAATGCTTGACTTCTCATATTAAATATTTCTTGTTTCAGCCCCAATGCATCTACGTGTTTTCTCTTAGCACCAAATATACTCATTTTTTTATTATAATTATATAATTTCCAAAACGCAATTAATTGGTAGATGATTAATTACCTTGTTGTTATTTTCATCCCTGATTTCTAATTTCAATTCTGCTATAGCATCATTCACCAAACACTTATATTCTGGATGCTCAAATCTCACTGTTGTTATCTCTCCAAACTCTTTATTTTCCACTGGAACAACAGCCAACACAGTACTCGGCATACCATCTAAATAATTATTTGAAGTATTAATCTGTTCCAAATGAACATACAATGATTTATAAACAGCAAAATCTACAGCTCTCTCACCATAATGAGTTTCATTAACAGCAAACTTTCGCTTATTTTCAAACCCCAACATTTGTTTTAAGCCCTTGCTTATCTTCAATTCATCCGGTGTAATTAAAGAAGCAATTCCATTTGTTTCATTTACAGATAATGTAATATTATTACTTTGAAATAAATCTGCTATTTGTTGGAAACTATAATAACCATCTATAATCTTATGAGGTCTCTCTTTAGTCTTCTGCAAATATTCATCAACATTATTATACCATCCAACACCATATGTTATAGATTTCAAACCAATACGTTTATTCCCATCTCTGTTATCAATGTATTGTTGCAAGTTTATTGTCTTGTCAATATTCGAAATTGTATGATACATTTTTATTTTTTATATATAATCAATAATAAAAATGATACCTAAAGAATTCAAGTACAATCCCAATGCATCATATAACCCCAATACTAAATATACCGAAAAGAATATTGAACTTATAAAACAAACGATTTATGTTAATAAAGACGACCATTTTCCAGTAACGTTTCCCGACTTATTTCAAAACTATCAAAATCCAACATTACACACCAATGAACCGTGGAATACATGGCTTCATTCATCATTTGACTGGTGGCAATGTCAATTAAATTTTGCTGTCTGGTGTGCCACTGCAGGATGTGGAGTAAGTTATCAAGACCATTTGCAAAACACTTCAGGACTAACTAAAACAGTATATACATTTCATGTTTATTATTGTATTGCTCGTATTTTGAAAGAACTTCAAACACCTTTACCAACAGATGCATCATTTTGTTATTACAAAAACCCATACGACAAAGCAACCTATCAAAAGTTATGCAATGAATTCAATGTTTCACCTAATACAGATTGGCGTCAAAAATTAGAAAGTAGTTCTAAATGCAGTGGTCTAGGGAGTTACACACAATATTTTAAACCAAGTGGAAAATATAGACAAGATCATAGAAGTGATGGACCATTCTTTAATCCAAATGATAAAATAGCACATACAGTAGATATAAGTGACGCCTGGACAATGTTTATATTAGACAAATCAGAAGGATTAACAAAAACAGGTATTGAACGAATTAACGAAAGTATTAGAATGTTTGTATGGGCACTATTAGCAGCACAATCTCAAACACGTGTAGAAATTCTAAAAAAAAGGCACAGGATTTGATGCTCAGAAACAATTTCTTGCTAACATTGAAGATGCTATTAATAGTCCAGTTGATTTACCAAGTCAAATACAAAGATATCAAAACACACTCAAATATGCAAGAAGTAAAGTAGATTTTGTTTACGGTATTGGATTATATATGTCTCCCAGTGATATGGTTTTACAAGTTGGCACTATCGCTGGATATAATAATAAAATTGTAATTGCAACAGAAAATCAAACACTTGGTTTCAATAGTGATGTAAATGTTAAACCTGTTGCATCTGCTACACAACCTGCAACTATACAAGGCACACAAACAAAGAAATCTCTACCAGATTATCATCAACAAGCAGTTGATTATGCAAAGAAATCTCTACCAGAACCAAAACATCAGGAAACAAAGAAATCTCTACCACAATCTCTACAAGGCACAACAACAAATAAATCTCTACCACAATCTCATCAATCTCTACCAGAAAAAAAAGAAGCAATACAACACGAAGTCAACAAAACAGCATTAATAGTTGGTAGTATTGCAATTGGACTATTAATTATGTATGAAATTTATTAAGTTCTTTTTTTTCTTATAAACTCTCTGACAGATGCATATAATAATCCAGCAACCAATACAACTAATGCCCATAGATTTTCTCCAAACCAATTAACAACTTTACCCGCAGAAGACAACAACCAAGACACAATAGAACCAATAATACCTGGTATTGTAGAAGCTACTTTTCCTGCAAGGGTAGAAAGTAATTTACCAAGATTTGATAATTGTTTCTTAACCCAATCTTTAACACCACCTTTTGGTGGAGAAGGAGGGGTTGAAGTAGTACCACCACCAGTAGGAATAACAGCCTCAACAATAACTCCAATAATCATTCCAAAAGCGGTTAAAATACTAACAATTGTAATGCCTTGTTCTCTGAATAATGTTCTAATTCTTTCACCCAATGTAGTGTCTTCTTTTAATACTTTGTTTATAGTCTCTTTGATTCTATTTACCTGACTACGTAGTTTATCTTTATTAACATTAATAACTTCCAATCTTGCACTTCTCTCACTTTCTAACTCTTTGATTCGACTACTTATCCTTTCTATTTGAAATTCATCATTGTCTGCTTTGGCTTGTTCTAATTTTGTATTTTCTTTTGCTAAGTCTTTATTTGTTTCATTCAGTTTTGCCAATTCATTTGCTATCTCTTCTTTGACTGTTGTCATTGCATTTGCTATTCCATCAATCTCTCTTTTTGTCCAATCTGTTTGTGTTTCTTGTTCATTAGTAAATGATGTCTCCAATGTTTTCACAGCAGTTTCTACATCAACTGTTGTATTTAATAGTTCTTGAGTTTGTTCTTGTGATGATATATCTTGTAAAGGTATTTCTTCTTCTGTTTGTGTTATTTGAGTTCTCGTTTGAAGTAATTGTGCGAATGCTGTTCTACCTTCTTTAAGTCTTGTAGCAGATGGTTTAAAATCATCTACACCTAATACATTCCTAACAAAATCAACACCATATTTCCTTTGCAAAGTATTAAATGATAAAAATGTTGCTATTTCATCTGGTGCATTGGAACGATAATATGTTAATGCAATATCCTTTCCACCTTCATCTTTAACATATAACATTGGTCTCCCTATATCATCTTTCTTGAGAGACAAACCTTTGATTTTACGTTTAGATTCATCATTCCTTTCGTAAAATCTATCTATCATTTTTTGACCTATGCTATTACGCAGAGTTTTCCAATCATCACCGGTTAAATCATTCAAACCAGCAAACTGACTTTTTAATGTTCTCTGAAACTGCTCTTCATCTGTAAAAGATGTTTCTGCTTCTTCATCATAATCCTCCCTGTCATACTCAGGATTTTCATATTCAGCCATTATTTATTTATTATTTAAAAATATTTTTTATCTTTTAATAAAAACATGTCAGCTTACGGAGATAAACTAAACCCTTACAGAAAATTAAGAGAACCACGAGGTGTGAGAGGCATCCGCCAAAGTGTAGTAATAACAAATAACCCTTCAACTATTGACCAAAATCAACAATTATTAGTGAGATTTCCTAATCTAAGTAGTAATGATGTTATTGTTCCCGGAACAGTCAGATTAGCATTTGAAATTGAACTAACCTCTAAAGATGCAAATGCAACTATATTTCAAAACATAGGAAGAGCAATAATTAAGAAAACAACAATTAGAATAAGTGGAAATGAAGTTATGTCCATTGACGATAGTGACATCTATCATTGTTATATTGATTTATGGAAGACTATTACAGAACGTGTAAATATGGTATATCAAGGCGTTGGCAAAGAGAACATGTTGAAACATAGAGTGGGTGCAGGAAACGCAACAGCAGTTAAAGAAGATCAAGCCATCGCAAAAGCATATGGAAACAGGTTTTGCATCCCACTTGATTTTGAATTATTGGAAACCCATATGCCTTTTTATCAAGCTGGATTAGGAGATAGACTTGAATATGAACTTACATTCAATGATTATAATAAAGTAATTAAATCAGGCGATGCAACTTCATCTTATACAATCAAAAATATTTGTTTGGAATTTGATATTGTTTCTGATACTGAATTAGCAAGACAAATAAGACAGCAAGTTGATGGTAAAATGGTTATTTTGTATGACAGAATACTAAGACACAGAAAAATAACTAAAAACAAATCTGATACACTATGGAATATCAATCTAAATGTTCCTGCAAGAAGTATGAAAGGAATTCTTATGCTATTCGAAGATCCTGAAAGGGCCAGCACAGAAGAATATTATAATCCAGAAATTACAAAAGTGGAAATGACAATAGAAGGGATTCCGAATCAATTGTATAGTCAAGGAATGAAGTCCCACCAACACTGGGACGAAATAAATAAATTCTTTGCTTTGAATTCAAAAAGAAACAAAGAAACAAGTATGGTTGTTAAAGATTTATATTTTACTGATACAACAATAGAGAAATATCTAACGAACAGGTATGCTTTATGGTTGGATTTACGTTCAACTGATGATAATACACTTCATGGTTCTGGAAGAAGAATTGAAAATGCATCAGAAGGTATCACAATACAAATAACGAAAGAAGCAGGAGCAGATGAACCAATCAATCTTTATTTGTTTGTTATACAAGATGCACAAATCAACTTTTAAGATGGTAGATTTAAAGAAGTCAGTTATTAATATTTTTTTTACAAATAAAAATGGAACTACCAAAATATCCTCATTGTGCTATTATATGTGGTCAAACTGGATGCGGGAAAACAGAGTTTGTCCTTGACCTTTTGGAAGAGGAATATCGTCAAGTATTTAAACATATTGTTATACTTTGCCCAACCATTCAATGGAACAAGGCTTATAAAAATCGTGAGTGGATTGGTGATGTTAGAAAGCCTAAAACAAAAAATATAACAATTGTTAATCCTATTGTTAATGGAGAAGAAAAACTACAAGAACTATTAAGAATGTTCTTTAATAAATATGCTGGTCATTCTACTCTCTACATTATTGATGATTGCAGTGCAACGAAAGAACTAACAAAGAAAAAAGATATGTTATCAGAATTAGCATTTTCTGGTAGGCATGCAGAACAATCAGTGTGGGTTATTTCGCAGAGATATAATTCTGTGTTAAAAGATTTAAGAGAACAAACAAAATGGCTATGCATGTTCTACACAAAAGATAGAGATAGTTTTGAAAATTGTTTAAGAGAGAATGATGTTATTCCTACTTTGGAAGAACGACAGAGAATAAAAGAAGAACTGAAAAAAAAGAAGCATCGTAAGTTAATTTTGAAGACTGACCAGCCTACTGGTTATTGGTTGGTTGATTGATTATTTTTTTTAGCAATGATTAAGTAATGCTTATTCAATGCTGTAGCAAATCTTAAGTAATGCTTATGCAATGTTTTAAGTAAAATAGCAATACTAAAAAACAATGCTGTTAGAAATATTATCAATCACTGCAATCTTATCAATAATCATAACAAACACTGCAATCTTATCAATAGTCGGATATGCGATGTTTTATTTTTTAAAAATAAAAAATAAATTACATAAAATAAAAATGAATGCTGAAGAATTATTACAAGACATTGAATGTGAAAGCACAGAAAATAATGAACAAGAAACAAAACGTGAGCGATTATCAGCCATTGTTGCTGGTGGTGGTAGTAAGCAGTATCTTGGTAAAGACTTACAACTATCAGACATTGATACAATGACAGCAGAACAAATAAACAAACTTTACTGCAGATATGAAGCAAGATTGGGAGCAAGTATGACTAAGACATTAGGTAATTCTTTTATTAGCTTATATGTGATGGGTGTATCAAAGTATTTCAATGTTGTTAATCCACCTAAACTGATACAAGACTTAGAGGAAGACCCTTTTATCAATCACGCTTTGACAAGTTCGTGTTGTGAATTGTATTATAGATATGGAATGTATCTTGCTCCATTAACTGCAATGCTAACAACAGCAAGACATATTGATTTTAATAAAAAAGAAAATATCCCCTTAGAAAAAAATGAGTGATACTGAAGTTAAAACAAAAGACCCAAGACGAGTATCTGCTGGTAAGAAAGGTGCAGAAGCAAGAAAAAGAAATGCAGAATTAAGAAGAAAGGAGACTGAAACTATAAAGAAAGAAAACATGGAATTAAAATCTATAACAAAAGATGATGAAGTCGGCTCTCCAAATTCACAGAATATAAATATATACAAAAATTATATACCATTATGCATAACAGTTGGAGTTGTTGGAATAGGATTGTATATGTACAAGTCTAAACAAGTTGTACCACAACAACCAATGATGCAACAACCTATTATACAACAAAAAGAAATTGACCCATTTGAATTTAATTAATTTAAAAAAATAATATTCTCATTAAAAAAAAAATGACAACCTCAATAGACGGAAAACAAATTGCAAAACATGTTATATCATGCTGGAGTGGAAACTGTATTAACTGTTGGATATTCAGAATTAGGTAGAAAACTATTGAAAAGACCACCACCAAAAGTAGATTTTAATATGACAGATATTGGTATGTTGTCAATTGATATATTACTTGCAATGGCAACAAAGGATATGCTTGTTAAGCAAGGTATTATTCCTGCAGATATTATGAAGTAATTTTAATATTTTTTTTTTCCATTATATAAAAATGGCAAGTGCAGTAGCATTAATGGTTGGAGGAGCAATTACAAACGCCTTAGCCTTTTCAGGTAGTAATTATTTGTTTTCACATATGGGTAGCAATAGTGATGAAGAGAGAAAAAGACATGATAAGGCGATGGAACAATTAGAATCAGCAACAACTGCATGGAATGAGAAGAGAACACAAAGATTGGATTTTATTAATGAGCAACTGAAGAAGGAACATCATGCTTTGAATGAGTTCAGTGATGCTGATACTGCTATGAGACAGTATTACTATATTACAGGAAAACAATTGCCAGATAATTTATCCACACCATTACCACCAAAACCTACATTAAGTGATTTTTACACTCCATCAGAAGACCAGAAAAATAGAGAGATTGCATTTGTTGTTGGTGGTATGGCATTGACAGGATTTGTTGCTTGGAAGTTGATGTAGGTAAAAAAAAATTATTTTTTGACATAATCTTTCTTTGGAAAAACTAAATCATAAGCATGATATTTATTTTTTTTATTATTCTTACATGGTTTCAAACCAAGTGGTCTTACATAAAATGGTGGTTCTTTACCTTCTATCTTCTTTGTGAGATGTGCAGGACTCCATACTTCACCATTGTCTTTGAGAGTTAAAATTACACTCACACCATTGTCTGTGTTAATTTCTCTGTAGTCAGTGATTGTATAAATGTTGTTGATTTCTAAATCAGTCCATTTCTTTGTGTCAAATTGACTTTGTTCCTTTAACAGCTCTTCAAACTCTTCTTTTGTAGGTGTATAGTCATCATCAAGCAATTGTGCTATATTTTGCGTTTGTGCGTTCTTTGACATCTTTTTATATATAAATATTTTTTCTTAAATATAAATAAATGGAGAAGATATACTATAGTCTAAAAGGTTTCTGGAAAGGACACTCAGCTGTTGGTAAGTTAGCAAAAGAAGCAAAGGTTAGTCAGAAACAAGCATTAGAGTTCTTAAAGAAACAAGCAGTATGGCAAATATATTTACCTGCACCTAAGAAAATAATAAGACCTAAATTTGATGTGTCTGCAGAGAATGAAGTTCATCAGGCTGATTTGTTGTTTTTACCTCACGATACTATTGGTAGAAAAACATACAAGTATGCATTGACAGTGGTTGATATTGGAACAAGATATAAAGAAGCCGAACCTTTGACGTCGAAAGATAGTAAAGAAGTTGCAAATGCTTTTGAGAAGATTTATAAAAGACATTTGAAGTATCCTAAACTATTGCAAGTTGATCCTGGTAGAGAATTTATGAGTTCCGTTTCAACTTTGATGGAAAAGCATAATACCAAAATAAGAAGAGGTAGAAAAGAAATACACAGAGACCAAGGAATAGTAGAAAGATTTAATAGAACCTTAGCAGAAAGATTGTTTGGTTATCAGTATGCTAAAGAGATTGATACTAAAAAAAGAAACAGAGAATGGGTTAAGAGATTATCTGATGTTATTAAAGCATTAAATAAGGAGACGAAAAAACCTCCTCCAATTATAACAAGAAAAGTTGATGCTGAAATTTGTCCTTATGCAAATGTTAGATATTTGTATCAACCTGGAGAATTAGAAGGTGGTGGAAAGAGAAGGGCTACTGACCCAGTATGGTCTGTTGATATTCATAAGATTGACTATCATATTATAACGCAGGGAATAAGAGTTTATTATTTGAAATCTCCTGCACCTAAGAGAGGGTTTGTCAAAGAGGAATTACTTATTGTTCCGGCTGATACCCATACGCGTATGTCGTAATGCCATCGTCAGTTATGTATCTTTTGGTGTCTAAAGGAGAAAGTGTAGTCTTATTTACTTTTAATCCATATATGTTGTGATGCATTGAGCGTAGCATGTTCATTGAGTGTGTGTATTTCTTTTTGTTGAATAATGCATCTCTGTAGTTTTCAAAATTGATTTGTTTTTTGATTACATATTTTTTTGTTCCTTTCGCTTTTTTGATGACTTGTTCATCTGCTCTTAATACTGAATATAGTTTAGGACGAAGACCAATATATTCTGATATTGGAACACCAGCACATTCATCCTTCATCTTACCTATGACCTTCTTGTTTGTTTCATCGTATAGTGGATGTTCTTTTGGATAATCAGAGAAATCGTATTCATCTTTCATTTCAGACATATCTTTGTAAGCATCTTTGGTTTTGATATCTACTAATAAACTGTCAGTATCGGTGTATAACAAGGTGCAGTTATCACCATACTTCTTTTTCAATGTATTATAATACCAATCATACATAAGATGTTTTGATAAATCTAAAACACAGAAGCCAACATATATTGGTTTATTTAGAGTTAATCTTGTTTTATTCACTTGAATGGCAGATAACTCATCAGAGAACTTTACTCTACGATTGAAGTTTGGTTTGGCTATTATCTTGCGGATTTTTTCATTTTCACTGCCATCTGTTTTGACTAATTTAATATCAACTCTTTTACGTATGTTTTCCATTGTTTTGCCAAATACTGAGTTGTTCATAAGTTTAAAGAAATCTTTTTCAAATGTAGTCTTTGCTTTTTTACGTAATTCTGTATTCAGACGTATGTAAGGTTCCATCCAAGGTTTCTCATCAAATTCTAATATTCTGTGTATTTTTGTTATTTTCATACCAAGTTGTTTGTATAGTCTCAAGTTCTTGTAATGTACTACATATTTCTTCTTATCCATTAGATTGGGGACAAGTTTTTCTGTTTTTAACATACTATTTTCAATTAGTTCATTTTGATAGTCGGATAACCATTCTTTTTTAATTGCTAATTTTTCAGGTGCAAGTGGATAGTCATTATGTAGTTTATGTAAATGTTTAGGATATTCTAAATCTACTTCATATATTCTTCCTCTACCTTTTTTTAGTGGTTGAAGTTCTCCATCTATTAAATCTTTATTAGTTATCCATTTGAAACCACCATATGGAAGTGGTTGGCTCATTGAATGACCATATAAATTATTTGCATCTAAATACATTATGTAATTGTCTTCTTCATCTGGATTATAATCTGCGACATATTTATTGTTTGCTTTTGCGTGTCTTTTAGAAACCATACTTATTCCACCTCTCATTCCTTTTTCAATGAAAAGATGCATATCCAAATCTGATAGAAGTTGTAATTCTATTTTTGTGTATTTTAGAAGAGCATCCCAAGATAGACCAGGTGCAGTGTAGTAATGTAGAGGGTCAAGTTTATAGTTATTCATACAGGTTTCTCTAAACTTTTGAAAAACATCTGCAAGTAAGAGAACATCTGTTTTGAGGTATAAATCATGATAATCACCAAGTGTTTTACAGTTAAATTGTTTCCATACTTTTTGAGCGTGTTCATAGTCTTTTTGTTTGATACTTTTATCTGTTAGAGAACTGTAGAATTTGTCTATTGGTGGTAGTTCAGTTTCATTGAATCTTTCTTGACTGTCAATATATTCGTATGGATAGATACCTTTACGAGCAAGAAGATGTGAGTTAGTTGTATGTTTTACAGTTAATGGTAAGTCTGATTCGTTGAGTTGTTCATATCTTGTATTGTGGCATTTTTTACATTTTGCTGTTAATAACCAATTTTCATTGATGTTTATTTCTTCTGTATCTTTACATTTTTCACATTCTCCTACACCAATTGCTCCATCTACTAACTTTTCAAGAGAGGAAGCCATAAATTGAAAACTGTCTAAGAATTTTAGCTGTCCAATGTTGAATGAGATGAATTTCTCTGCATTATTTGCAATACAAGTAATGTTTCCACTTGCTTTGTGTATTTTCTGCATTATTAGATGGCTATCATAACCTTTTAAGTTGTGGAAGACAACTGGAATTTTGGTTTTATTTGGTTTGATTGCAAGTTTGAGATTACAAGATTTGTGTGCTGGTCCTCTGTATTCTCCAGTAAAATGACAGTGGTCTTTTACTTTTGGGTTGTTTTTGTTATTTCCTATTTCTTGTTCGCATATCCAACATTTGGTGGCATTTTCATAGTCTTCAGTGTTTTGCTCTGTTAATGGTTTGGGGTGAGCGAAGATGTTATTGATATTGTTAACTTCACATTCTAAGTGATTCAGAAATACTTCAACAACATCTACACCTCTGTAGATTACAGGTTCTTCAGCTTCACCATCATATCTGACAACTTGATATCCAAATCCACACGCTTCGTGTTCGCTTGTTATTTCTGATTTATCTCCTTTTTGTTCTGTTTTAGGTTTGATTATGCTTTCAAAGTCGGCATAAATGACATATGGAACAGGCATTTGATTTTGATGATTTTTAAACTTGATAAGACCTTTTGATGGCATTTCTATTCGCATTGGAGATTTGTTGATGCCTTCACAGTCTTCTTTGTGTTTGATTAGTAGGTCTTCTCTTGAAAAACCGTGAAGACATCTTTCACAAAAGTAAGTAGCTCCGTGTTTGTTATTCTGATAACGAAGTAATCTATTTAGACTTTTAATCCAACAGTAGTGATATTTTGTTTCCTTTTGTGGTTTTTCATCTGGATTATAATTTTCATCAATTTCCTCTTCAACTTCTGTTATCAAAAGCAGGTTAATTCTTTCTTTATCATTTGATTGATTTGAAATATGATATGGAAATACAGTAAGTTTCTCTGTCTTTTTTGTGATTGTATATCCATAAACATTGATTGCTATATTGTTTTGTTTCTCAACTTTTGGTATTTGTGAGATTGGTGTGGGAAAGTCAATTCCTTCCATATTCAGATTAGGACATTTTTTATAACTATATACATTATTCAAGTTATTCTTTGCTGGATATAAGGCAGATTTTAATGCCCATTCTAAACATCTATTATCATTGTTTTTCATATTAATTATTGCTTGTTTGTTTGCTATTACTTTTGGAAGAGGAATATATGAAGAACCTTTGAGTGGTTCATATTTTGCTATGTTAACATAGAGTTTGATACAGTGGTCAATTTCTAAACCTGTTGCGGTATTTGTGAATTTTTCAATCCATGTTTGTATATAAGCTGTTTGTTTGTTATAGTTTTCATCTAAATTATTTTCATTAAGAACTGCACATTGTTCTCCGTGTGATGCACCGATAACTTCTTTTCTTTCACCATCAAGTTCATCTTTAAAGAATTTTAGAGATAATCCTATTGAAAATTTAATACCATTGTATTCTTTAATGTTTTCATTAATTTTATCTATAATGACAGATTTTTTATCATTAAACAAAATATTTGGGTCTTTATATTTATGAGCATCTATTTCATACGCTTTGAAGTAATTGCATAATGGTTTATCAACTAATTTCAGAGCACTTTTCTCTTCTTTAGTATCATCATCTATATCTTCATTATTAATTTTTTCACTTGTTTTAACAGCATTTTGTTGCTGTCGTTTTCTTTTCTTTTTATTTCTACGTCTTTTACGCAGATTATCTAATGCAGAAGTTTGTTGTGGTGCATCACTCTTCTGTTTCTCAATATCTAAGGATTTAAGACCCTTGTCTAAAGCCTCATCACTAATTATTCCTTCACTATGCAATTGTATTAGTCTCTCTACAGAACTCATTTTTTGTTTTCTTTTAAACTATAAAAAAAATTTTTAAATATAATAATAAAAATGGATATAGAAAAAGCAAAGATGCAAAATATATGTGCTATGTTGCCGTTAGGTTCAAATAAACCATGTAAAAACAAATCAGTAAAGCATTCTATATACTGCAAGGCTCATAATTTTATTATAAAACATAACAAAAGTAAAGTAGTGAAATGTTTGCAATGTGGAAAAGGTACTACAGCAAAATATCAAATCTGTGATAAGTGTGGTGGAAAGAATTTTAGAGAAAAACAGAGATATTTTAACTCTATAAAACCTTTTAAGCAGGAAATTGCAAGATTGAGTATGATAGAGTGTTGAGGATGATTCAGGTGTTATTGAGAGGGCGATAATTTATTTTTTTATGCTGGCGATATAGTTTGTATCGCCGTTGGAAAATTGTGGTATATTATATATATGTAAAGTGCTTCAATCGGTGATATAGCGAAAGAAAGTGAGGTATATTGCCGATTGAAGTCGGCGATATAGTTTGTATCGCCGTTGGAAAATTGTGGTATAATATATATGCTCCAATCGGTGATATAGCGGAAGAAAGTGAGGTATATCGCCGTTGGAGCATAATCTATATATATGACTAGCTTAAACTAGTGAACTTTGACTAGATGAAGCTAGTCAAATGTACTAGGCTATGTAAAGCTAGTCAAGTTGACTAGTTTTTTTCTAGTCAAAATGCCTGACTAGGTCTTCCTAGTCACATCGACTATTTTGCATAGTGCTTTTTTGGACAATCATATTGACTAGGTTCCTTAGTCGGCATGACTATTTTTTTTTCTCAGTGCATGTCAATGAGGGTCAACTCTAAACGAAAGAATTAAAATTTTGCTCAAATTCTTTCCTTTAAGAGTAGACCCCTTTTTCGTGGGACAAAGCTTATAGAAAAGCAAACAGGAAGTTCCGAAAGTTGCCCCCTTTTGAAAAATGTGGAAAATCTGCCAAGTCATTCCCATCAGATTTCATGTGACCAATAACGGACTTTAATTGACCAATAGTTCTGCTTTTCTGTTAGATTGTTTGTTTACATGATTTGAGGTTAAACATCCCCATTAACATTATTTAGGTCATTTTGGAGACATTACTTCCAGTTTTGTGTGAAATTTTTACCCGACGTTTAGATAAAATGACATTTCAATCCCTGCCGCCCAGTTAAACCGATATGGTTTATATGCTCGGATGGTCCGACTCGCCAGGGCAGGCTTTGGGAGTTTATGGCTAAAGTTAACAGACATCTGAAGCGTTGCATGTCCGACTCGCCAGGGCAGGCATTGGGAGTTTATGGCTAAAGTTTACAGACATCTGAAGCGCCAGTATTATAGGCTGTTGTGTCAGGCAGCACCATGAACATGTGTCGCGTAAGGATCCGAAAGACTTTGGGGTTTGAACCATATGTAATTCGGGTCATTTCTCCGGCCAGTCGCAATGGCGAACTTCCACATAAAAAATGTTTATTTTCGAATCAATTTTTAAAATTCAAACTAATGCATCTGATAAAATAAAGTTCAGTTATGATTAGTTTGGTTATTCTATTTTTAAAGTTTAATAGCCAAAAATTGATTTATTTGCCAGTTTAACGCATTTTGTTATTTGTTGATGGTATGGATAATAGTGTTAGATAGGGAATCGCAATATCGACGATTCTGTATTTTTTTTTTTTTAAATCAAAATATAGGTAATGAGCGCTTTCTTTAATTATACCCCGACATTTTCTCAACAATCAAATTACCGATAATCCAAGTGTGTGTACAAAAATCCGGGAAGCAAAACATTCAATAAGTGTTAATCAGCCACATGCTTGATTTGTCACAGCACACCCGAGTGTCGCAAGATGGACCTGTCATTTTTTTCCGCAGTCGCGATAGGCAATACCCACCAGCCTACAGACCTGAGACTGTTAAATCCTTTGATCAATTGAGCACTGGCTGTCATTTACAAAGACGAACGCGACAGGAGAAAAAATACTGGCCACGACTGGAAACTTTACGCAAAATCTGGCGTAAAAAATGCCCATAGGGGCTTGAAGAAATATATGGGCTGCACGATGCTTCCACGCAGAGCTGAATCCGGCCCGCACACTAGTACTGGTAAACGGCTTTGAGGATCTAAGTCTGTCCAGGAACCGCGGTGCGAGGCGGACCGTCCATGCTAATAAACCCTATTGGTTTCATTGGGCGACAGGGCTTGAGATGTCATTTCATCTCAATGTCGGGTAAAAGTCCCACAAAATTGGGAGCAACGTCTCCAAAATGACCTTTACAGTGTTGACGGGGACGTTAAACTTCAAATCAAACAAACAAAACTGGCGTAAAAAATACGCCGGATCCGGCATTTCCCATCATTGATGCTCAATAAAGTTCTGTTCCCAACACTGTGATTACATCTTCATAGTCTCGTAGTTGATACGAACCATACAAACACACCTTTTTAATTTTGACCCCTACCGCTCAAAGTTGGAACTTCCTACTGTTTCTGTGAATAGCCCCGCCCATCATGGCTTGCAATAATAGACTGGGCTGCATGATGTTTCCACGCAGAGCTGACCGAACACGAACACAGCTTAGAGGTTCTGAGCCTGCCTAGGAAATGTGTTGCGAGTCAGACCGTCCATGTATATAAACCCTATAGGTTTCATTGGGCGACAGGGCTTGAGAAGTCATTTCATCTCAATGTCTGGTAAAAGTCCCACGAAATTGGAAGTGCCGTCTCCAAAATGACCTATACAGTGTTGCGGCCCCCGCCCATCTGGGCTTGAAGAAATACATGGGCTGCATGATGCTTTGGTAGCCAACAATGGGTGTGGCTAAATTAATTTATTCAGCAGGATAAGGGTTAAGTCTCCAAAACGAGACATTAGTTTTTCTGGGTTTCTTCTCTTTTTTCCGCCCAATTTTTGTCCCGATAAGTTCTCAGTAACCACTATAGACAGATATGAAAATGAAGTTGTGCAGGAAGATTTCAAGATTTAAAAGTGTGGACCCAACAGGTCTCCTGGGGGGCACGCAAAAATCAGTAACCGTCGAGTCGAGCAATTAAGTGACAAATATTTTTTTTATTTATTTATTTTCTGATTTTTTTATTTATTTATTTTCAAAGAATTTGCTCCTCTCCAATTCATTCTTTCTACTATTTCTATCTATATCGGTCGAATCAACATTGGAGCGTTTTCAATTCTAGTGTGATCGGTCATTGCCGATCCAGGTCTGCAGGATGAAAACATACACAGTAATCATGTAATAACGAAGAAATCTTTAAACTGCACAGGATGGGCCTCCCAGTTAACGTCCCGATGCGGAGGACGGTGCACTTTGTGGCATTCACCCGGAGCATGTTCGGACACCGCAGTTTTATTACCGCTGCCGGGAATCAAACCGGGGGCCTCTAGCATCACAGGCAGGTGCACTATACCATTGAGCTACCACGCTTGATTCAATGTCGAGTGCCGGCTCGACCACTTTAATACATTTATATACAGGGGTTCATCCATTGTTCTTTCTTGTTTCTGCTACAGCCTCGAGGTTTAAACGAGTATCCACAATCTGTTTTGAGATGAATATATATTCGCTTGTGGGTACTGCTGGTCAGAACCGCCTCGAGGTTTTGTGTGTTTTGTTTGATTTGAGGTTTAACGTCCCCGTCAACACTATAGGTCATTTTGGAGACGTTGCTTCCAATTTTGTGGGACTTTTACCCAACATTGAGATGAAATGACATCTCAAGCCATGTCGCCACCTAGAGGTTTTAACGAGTATCCACAATCTCTGTTTTGAGCAGACTATAGATTGTGGGTACTGCTGGTTAGAACCGCTTTGAGGTTTTAATGAGTATCCACAATCTTCTTTTGAGCAGTATTAAAATCGATTGTAACATTAACTGACAGCGCTATTATCCCGCCCACGCTTAAAACGTCCAAAGACGTGTGTCAATCATCTAAAATACCGGTTCAGAAGCACGTGATGGAAAGTTCAAAACGGTGCAACAAAGCTTTCGGCACGTATTTGATATTCGTCTCAAACAACATCAAAAGTACATCTGGGAGAAGACCGATTGCTAACTTGCCGATTGCGTTGTTGTAAATATATGTGTCAGCATAGGACAAAATCTACAGTAAGACTTTTACATCCGTACAAATCAGAGTCTTTGCTGATGCATGTGCCTTCTACTAAATCCAAGCCAACCAGAGAGCAAAACAAGAATCCTTGCCATACAGGATGGGTGTGCAAGCTGTTCTGAATCATTGCTGGTCATTCAGATCTTGGTATAGGTTTTGTTGTGTGCTTGCTCTTACTGTACTACGGTTTTATACAGCAATCAGCCATTCTAGTAACCTAACCCTTCTCTTGCTGAATATTCAGATTAGCCACACCCATTTTATACAGCAATCAGCCATTCTAGTAACCTCATCACTTGAATAGGTCCGTGAAATGAAGACCCCCCTAAACCCCACTTTTTATAGAGAAAACTGGGGTTTACGGGGGTAAACAATATTTTTTCTTATTTCTGCTTCAAGACATAGGTTGTGGGTACTCGTTAGAACCGCCTCAATGAGGCGGTTCTAACAAGCACCCACACCTATGTTTGCAGTTAAAATAAGAAAAATATCACAAATTTTCGTCAGAAAAGTAGCCATTTTGGAGATGTAAAAATTGCACTATATCGCACGGGTGTGTTATCGTAATGCTAATAAAGGGTGTCGAATAACTGCATGCTACAATCGGTAGTGACCTATAATACTTTCTACTGACCTGTAATACATCTCTGTTCATTTATAGACCAAACCTACTTTTCAGGTTCTTTATTTGCAAGTGTAAACAATAACATGCAACCCTTTATATTCGGAAAACAACCACAATGCAAGTTATCATTTTCGCTATCGTTATTTGATTTTTATTTTTTCAGAAATTTCAGCTAAATTCTTACCTTCTTATGCTTTCCTGTTGGAATAATTGTGCACTGCTACTGCGGTTGCATCTAAACCACAAAAAACCACAAAAATAATTTCTGCAGCAAAAAATAACTATTTACTTGCAGATCTTCATAAAAAAAGCAAAATGCGGAGAAACTTTTTTTTCGAGCGACCATGTTGTTTCTGATGTCTGAGAAGAAGATCTACAAGAATATTGACCCTAAGTCCTCAGAAGTATACCGCCTTGCTAACCAGATGAGAAGAGAGAATGCCGATGTTGTAGGTGACAAACCAGTAAAGAATGATGCAGGGGAGATGTCAATGAGTGAAGACTCAAAGCAGAGGGCCTGGTTAGAACACTACCAAAGGCTACTCAATGTTGATTTCGACTGGGACCCAGACCACCTGTCTGATGAACCACCAGTGGAAGGGCCACCCATCCCAATCACTATTGATATGGTTAAGAAGGCTATCTCTCAGATGAAGACTGGCAAAGCACCGGGTCCCTCTGGCATAGTGGTGGAGATGATAAGAGCTGCAGGTGATGCGGGTGCCTCGATGATCCGTGACCTTGCAGCTGCAATCATCCATGATGGGAAGGTACCCTCTGACTGGGAACAGAGTTTCATTGTCTGTCTCTACAAGGGCAAGGGCGATGCATTGGAACGGGGCAACTACCGTGGGCTCAAGCTGACAGAACAGGTCATGAAAGTCCTGGAGAGGATTGTAGATGGCCTCATTAGGCAGTTGGTGTCCATCGACGATTCCCAGTTTGGCTTTGTCCCAGGAAGAGGCACAACAGATGCAATTTTTGTGGTCCGACAGCTGCAAGAGAAGTATCTGGCGGCCAACAGGAGACTCTACATGGCTTTTGTAGACCTGGAGAAGGCATTTGATCGAGTGCCTCGGAAAGTCATCTGGTGGGCACTAAGAAAACTTGGAGTGGATGAGTGGATTGTGAAACTGGTCCAAGGGATGTACGCTAATGCTCGGAGCTGTGTCCGCATTGGTGATGGTTACAGTGAGGAATTCGAGGTGAAGGTGGGTGTTCATCAAGGCTCTGTTCTCAGCCCACTGCTTTTGATCATTGTGCTTGAAGCCTTGTCATGCGAATTCGGCTCTGGAGTCCCCTGGGAGGACCTGTATGCTGATGACCTTGTCATCATAGCTGAATCCCTTGAGGAATGTGTCAGGAGGCTTTTAACTTGCAAAGACACAATGGAGGCGAAAGGGCTGAGAGTGAATGCAGGAAAGACAAAGATCATGATCTGTGGTACAGGTCTGGACCTCTTGCAGAGTACAAGCCAGTTCCCATGCGCAGTATGTTGCACTGGAGTGGGCAGCAACAGTATCTTTTGTAATGGCTGCAAGTTCTGGGTGCACAAGAAATGCAGTGGGCTCAAACGCTTGATAGAGGACCCTGATTACAGGTGTACACGGTGCCAAGGAACTGCACGCCCCTTAGATGGCAGACCACAGAGGGAAGTCCAAGTCGGATCCGTCAAGCTGGAGGTTGTAGCTTCCTTCTGCTACCTAGGTGATATGCTCTTTGCAGCGGGTGGTTGCGACCTTTCAACTACATCACGTGTGAAAACAGCCTGGAAGAAATTCAAGGAGTTGCTACCAGTTCTCTCTTCCCGCCACCTCTCGTTCAAGACACGTGGCCGTGTGTATAGCTCTTGTGTGCGGAGCGCAATGCTCCATGCCAGTGAGACATGGCCACTGACAAAGCCAAACCTCCAACGTCTACAGCGAAATGACAGGGCAATGATCAGACAGATCTGCAATGTCAAGCCACAGGACACTGTCACCATCAGGTCCAGTGAGTTATTTGAGCGCCTTGGCATTGAGGACCTGGACCTCATCCTGAAAGAGAGAAGACTTCGCTGGTATGGACATGTGGAACGCTCCAACGGTGCAGTCAAGACTGCCTGTGACATACAGGTAAGTGGAAAGCGGGGGCCAGGAAGGCCCAAGATGACCTGGAAGCAGCTGACAGAAAGAGATTGCAGAGAATGGAAGCTCTCTGCTATCGATCCTCATGATAGACAAGCCTGGAGATCTGGTGTAAGATCTGCCATGCGTGCAGCAAGCCAGCTACCTGGAAGGGGGCCCACTTATGTCGACATTGCCCCTGTACCTGCAAGTTAATCAAAAATCCGTTGATGATGATCATCATCATCATCTGTGGCATGGTGACATCAGAAACGTTGCACTCTTTGACAACACGTTATGATAAGTGTGCATGCCATGGTACTCAATGTCTTTAAACATGCCACACTGTCTGGTCTTTTATGGTGAAATTTGCTAAATACATGTAATTGTATTTGCAAAACCCCTTGATTTTTGGATTGCAGTATAAACTAAATTGCCTGTCCTACAATGCCAGCTAAAGGATACAGTAATATCATATGAATGAGCGCACATACAACCTCCACACAATGAAGACTCATACCAGCCTGGATATTTTCATAATCTTCACAATCAGAACTTAACAACTTTCCCATACAATCTTTGGCTCAACCATATTAGGCAGCTTGTTGTGTGTACTCAGTAGAGTGCCATGTGTACTCAGTATAGATCCAGTATTTTTCACGAAAACAAGGAAATCTTCCCAAATTAGCTTTAACTATTTTCTATCTGCACCTACCATAATGATCCTAAGTATTGGGACAGACAGGCCTAAGCCAACAGTGGAGACCCAGATCAGACTGAACAGGGTGTACCCAGATCAGACTGATCAGGGTGTACACTGTTTGCCATTCTGTCTGCACTTTTTTGGCTCTTTGCTAGATCACAAAACAAATTTGTTAAAATATGTCATTTAAGTTTCTTCATTTTTTCAAACGGCCATTTTCAGGATTATTCCCAATGCATAAAGTTGACATTTAGACCAGGGAGACAGACTAAGCATTTTGTTCTAGGTGCCTAGACTGCCATAAATCAAAATTTTCATTAAGTAAATAGGCAATTTTATTCAAAACTTAGGCGCCCAGACAAAATTTAGGCGCCTTGGGCGACTGGACGCCTGTTAGTCTGTATCCCTGTAGACAAAGCAGGAACAGGGGTAATGATACCCTGGCATTTTTTGGCCAAAATTATTTAAGGCGAATGTTTGCATCTTCATGAGAAACAATTCTTTACAGGTATTTTGGTTTCCTAATTAAGAGGGATCTACTGTTAAAAGAAAGAATTTGCTCCTGAGGAGCAAATTCTTTCCTTTAACAAACGGCCGCCTCACCCCGCCCATCGGGGCTTGAAGAAATAGCTGGGCTGCATGATGCTTCCATGCAGGGCTGAAACCGACCGCACATGAGTACTGGTAAACCAATTAGAGGATCAAAAATAGAACTAGAGGCAATGATCAGGAATCAATACAATTAACCCACAGCTCCCATCGGAGACACCAAAGGGAAAGAAACACAAACATGAAGCAACAGACCCAAAAGGAATCACCAACAGTGGAAAGCCAAAAGGACAGTTACTTTCGCACAAAATGGCCAAAAGGCTATCCAAAATAAAATAACATAAGTGACTCACACACCCAAAGACAAACCATTACAAAAATAAACCGTGACAAAAGAACCGCCTTGGAACGGTCAGTGGAATGGTCAGCTTGAACCTGCCCAGGCAAAGCAGTGTGAGTCCATGCTTATAACCCCAATTGGTTTAATCAGGCGACAGGGCTTGAAATGTCATTTCATCTCAATGTCGGGTAAAAGTCCCACAAAATATGAAGCAACATCTCCAAAATGAACTTTACAGTGTTGAGGGGAACATTAAACCTCAGATCAAACAAACAATCATGAGAAACTATTCTTTAAAAGTATTTTGGTTTCATTATTAAGAGGGGTCTACTGTTAAAAGAAAGAATTTGCTCCTGAGGAGCCCTCAGGAGCAAATTCTTTCCTTTAACAATAGACCCCCTTTCCAAAAGCAAAGCAAACAGGAAGTCCCCAAGTTATCTCCCTTGTAAATCAGGACGTGCAACCATTCCACTGAAGTAATTATTACCAGAAATTCCACTTACACTTGTCAGCCTTAGACCTGCCACTTTCAGTGCTGCTTTCAGATCCTCAATGCCCAGCCACCCTGACCTCTCCATGTCAAACTGGTTAAATGCTATTTCCAATTCTGTATGATGAGTATGCACAAACTTCATAAACAGCTTTACCATACTTGTGGCTGTCTGGAAAACAGAAATGCAAAACTGAGTGAAAACTAAACTCTGTTAAATCATCGAAGAGACTACTTTTTCATGTTTCCTGTCTTCATTTTGGGGCTGTTGGGTGAGGCAAAGCTGACATACACCTTGCGTCGCTGGGGCACCCAACTGATATTGGCTGAAAGTTAGACAAGGCCTGCTTTCCTTGCAGCCGGCCGGAAAAGGTGGAGGGGGAATATTGTAAATTCTTCTGTTTCGACACTTCCATTAATTTTTGGGTCTCCTCTGTTCCAAATTTTCATGTCCATTACTATCTCTTCTATCTCTTTTCTCCCTTTCTCTGGGAGACAACACAAAATGACCCACAAGGGTTGATGTGCCATTAAAACCTAAATAATCAATTAAATCCTGTCTTCATTTTTCAAATGAGCACAGAAGTCATAATGTATCAATTTTAGAGCTACACTGAATGGGGGGGGCATATAGTTTTTGGTCTGTCTGTTTGTCCGTTTGTCTGTTGGTCCATTTGTCTGTTTGTCCGTTTGTTCGTTTGTCTGTCTACAAAAACCTTAACATTTGAATGGCAATAGATAGAGCTTTCATATTTCACATGTTTATACCTTATCACAAGACCTTTCCAGTGGTACCATAATTTTTGATTTCATGACCTGGACCTTTGACCTACTTTTTCATTTTTTTTAAAAACATTAACATTGGCCATAACTTTCGATTGGTAAGTGATAGGGCTTTCATATATCACATGTGCATTCCTTGTCACAAGACCTTTCTAGCGGTACCATAATTTATGACATTGTGACCTTGACCTACTTTTTAAAAACTTTAACATTGGCTATAACTTTTGATTGGTAAGTGGTAGGGCTTTCATATTTCACATGTGCATTTCTTGTCACAAGATCTTTCTAGTGGTACCATAATTTATGACCTCGTGACTTTGATCTTGACGTTTGACCTACTTTTAAAAAACTTTAACATAGTCCATAACTTTTGATTGGTAAGTGATTGGGCTTTCATATTTCACATTTGCATTCTTTTTTACAAGACCTTTCCAGTGGTACCATAATTTTTGACCTCATGACCTTGATGTTTGACCTACTTTTAAAATCTTGAACATTGGCCATAACTTTCAATTGGTAAGTGATAGGGCTTTCATATTTCACATGTGCATTCTATGTCACAAGACCTTTTCAACAATTCCATAATTTTTTATCTTGTGACCTTGACCTACTTTTTAAGACTTGAACATTGTAAGTTATTGTATTGTAAAATATGTTTATGACATAATTTGAAATAAAATATGTTTAAACCAACATTGGCCATACCTTTCGATTGCTTAGTGATACTGCATTCATATTTAACATGCACTGTCCGGGGGCATCAGTGTTTCACAAACACATCTTGTTCTGAAAGGTTTCCAGGTGTCTTGCTTGATGTATATGCTGTCATTACACGTCTGTGTGACAAACCACGTTCATTCATGGCTCCAAACCTGATATTTTTTTATGAAAATTTGTGATGTTTCTTTTTCGACTACAATAGTACATTAAGGTTGCTTGTTCGAAGCTCCTCATTGAAGCGATTCTTGTCAGTAGAACCTCCATGAGGCAGTTCTTTTGTTTGTTGTTTTTTTGGTTGTTTTGGAGTTTTACAGCCCTGTCAAGATGATCAAGTTACCTTACTTCCTGAGCAGGCTTATACATAAGCAGTTAACCAGTATAGTGCACATTCTTTGCCACAAACTGACTTGAATCAGCAGAAGGGAGAGAGTGACCATAGAAAAAGATTTCATGATCAATGTTCATTAAGCCCTGTCCCACTGAAAAAGGGGTCTACCCTTAAAGGCCTTTAGTAATCTATACACCTGACCTGTAAAGTTTCAAGCTGTTCCATTTAGTACAGAAATACAGGTCAAAATTATTTTTCATAAAAATCAAGGTCAGATAACTCGAAGGTTAAACAACTATGAAAATGTCAAATTTCATCAAAATCCATTGTAATAAGCAGAGATGCCAGTGTTACAAACTGATTGACAGTCAGATGGACAACATGAAAACTAGAGCCACCTAACCATTGCAAGTAAGGGTATAATTATAACTTCAAATATATTGACTTACCGTAAGTCTCTCATAGCCACCAACCCCACCATGAAGAATTGTAATGGTTTTCTCATTCTGCAGTTCTTGAATCTTGTGGTAGTTGCTCTTAGAGATGCTAACCTCCTGGATAAAAGATCATTCGCATTAGTGGTACTTACCTCAGCCAGAAAACTTCAGCTAATGACAGACATGAGTGAGTCTTTAAGTTTGAGGTCTCACCAACAGCTATGGTCATATAGAGACGGGACCTCGGTTTAAAGACTCATCTGAAAGTCTGGAGAAGACCAGGATTGATCCTGCGACCCCTGGTTTACAAGGCGAGTAGCATAACCACTACACCATGGAGGCTTCTATGTTAACAGACATACTGGAACTTACTTCAGCAAGAAAACTTCAGCCAATGCCTTTTTCAAACATTTTTATCATTTTTCAAAGAAAATAAGGCTTGGACACTTCATGTGAATTATCTGCCATGCAGACAATTCACATGAAATGATCTTTTTTTCTTCCATGTTGCCTTTACCCCAGAAGGGGACACAGACCGTGTACATTATATACACTCCAGGTTTGCAGGATGAAAGCCTACACAGTAATCATGAAATTACGGTAGGGGTCTTTAACCTGCACAGGGGATGACTCTCCCTGCACAGGGGCCGCCAGTTAACGTCCTGATCCGAAGGATGGTGCACTTAATGACATTCATCCCTGCAAATGATGCAAATGGAGCATGATTGCACACCAAAATTTTATACACGCTGCTGGGGATCTATCTGGGGGCCTCTAGCATCAGAGACAAGTGCACTAATCACTGAACTATCATGCTCAAGGCTTATTTTCTTTGAAAAACAATATAAGTTGCATGATGTCTGCAATGTTTTGCTTGATACTTTAACATGTAAATGAGCCCCAAGATAAAGTAAAACCTATCGGAAGACCAATGTGATCAGAACAGAAGATACTTGGACCAGCAACTGTATCCACTACCTCTGGCCAGTCGTTCCTTATCTTCTCAGAGATGATGGACTGAAGTGTTGAAGCCCTTCAAGCAGGCTGTACAAATTACATGTGTTATTCACAACAGAGCTAATTGGCCCCCGCCCCTAGGGGCTTGAAGAAATATATGGGCTGCATGATGCTTCCACGCAGAGCTGAATCCGGCCCGCACACTAGTACTGGTAAACCGCTTAGAGGATCTAAGCCTGTCCAGGAACCGCTGTGCGAGGCGGACCGTCCATGCTAATAAACCGTTTTGGTTTCATTGGGCGACATAGCTTGAGATGTCATTTCATCTCAATGTCGGGTAAAAGTCCCACAAAACTGGAAGCATCGTCTCCAAAGTGACCTTTACAGTGTTGACGGGGACGATAAACCTCAAATCAAACAAACAAAACAAACAACAGAGCTAAGGATGAGGCTTGTGGCCAGATAAATCAATTTAAATCCCCAGTAAAAAAATTTTACTGACCATTCCAAGACAGTGCTTCTGCTGTGGTCTATTTTTGTCATTGTATGTCTTGCATGTACCGTAATGATCCTAAGTATTGAGACAGACAGGCCTAAGCAAACAGTGCAGACCCAGATCAGACTGCTCCTGCAGTCTGATCAGGGTCTACACTTTTTGCCATTCCATCTGCAACTATTGGACTCCTTGCTGGATTGTGAAACAAATGTATTAAAATATTAGGAGAATTACAGTAAGTCTTCAAGGAGTCCTAATTTTTTAGGACTTTTATGGTAAGTCTGGCAATATTGTTATTTTGGATAGTTGTTTGGCCATTCTGTGGGAAAGAAACTGTCCTTTTGGCTGTCTACTTGTAATGTTTATATTATAATGTCCTTGCTTTATGTACAGTAGAACTTCGATGGCTTGAACACCGATGTCTCGTTCACCATGGATGTATCAAACCAATTCTTGAGCCCCTAGCGAAAACCTCTACATAAGAGATAGTGAGGGATAATTAAGGAGATTTTGGTCTTTTATCTTGCAAATGTATGCTGTGTGTACTCATTAGAATCGCCTCGACGAGGCGATTCTAATGAGTACACACAGCATGCATTTTCATTCTAGAACACCGGAAGGATGTCTAAAAGCATCTTGTTATGCCTCCTGACAGTAACCTCAGTGGCTCGAACTACCCCTGTCTCGAACAGATTTTCGAGGTCCCAAAGGTGTTCGAGCCATCGAAGTTTGACTGTATATATATCCTTCATTCTTGTTATTGTCTTTAGATGAAAGAAAGTTAATTGCATCAATGCTAGATCATTGCCTTCCTTTCTATTGTAACCACCAATCTTTGGAAAGCCCAAAAGGCTATACAAGGCCCGGGGATAAAGTGAAGATGTAGATGCACATGCTGCTCTTAGTTTTTGCTGGTCACACAGGGCTTTTGAAGGTTTTGTCTTCATCTAACTTAATTTGAATCAGCTGAAAAAGTATGATCTATGTGAATACAAGTTAAGCTTCACTCTCTTGAACTTTGAAACTTTGTATTCAGTAAACCCTTGTCCTACTGAACCAGGATATACTCTACCTTTGCAAACAGTGTAGATCCAGATCAGAGAAGGCATCTGGACAAGCCATCTGATTTGAATCTTCACTGTTTGTCATACAATTGCTAGTCAAGTAATTTGATTGGTTGATTGTCAAGAATGGGTGAGGCAAAATTAATATAATCAGCAAAACAAGGGTTAAAACAAGAAATATCTTTTTAAGAAAAATAATGAAGATAAAGATTGGTTTCAAACTTAAAAAAGAGCTTAACATCTATACAAGAGGGTCAAAATGGGCCTGATCTGCTCACACAATTTCTAGATGTCACATTGCTTCTGGAAGTCATGAGGAGAACTAGCAGCCATCTTATTCCATGGAGCATAACTGTAGCACTTAGATAGATACATGTAGATGGTCACCTATGCAACATTCTTGCAAAGTGTGAATGAAATTGGCTTAAGTTCTCATTTTGTGACTTTACTACCTTTAAGTCTGCCAGCCAGTTTCTTCATTGGACCAAAACCATCTTGGTAGGTCACCCAAGCAAACGTCCTGTGAAGTTTGAATGAAATTGAACCAAAGGTATAGGAGGAGTTGTCATGTAAAAATATTTTTATAATTGGCTCTGGCAGCCCAGCTTGTTTTGGAAAAGGGTCCCATAAGCGACATCCCTCTGAAATTCAAATGAAATCTAGCAAAGGTATACAAGGAATTGTCATTTAAAGGCTTTTCTATTTCAAGCTCTGATGGCCACCTTGATCATTTGAACAGAACCATTATAGCTGTTTTGGAACAGTCACCTTGGCAAAATAAAAGTGAAACATTATTCCAATAAGGTGTGAATGAAATTGGACCAAAGGTGCAGGAGGAGTTGTCATCTAAAAGTTCTACTATTTTTAGCCATGGTGGCCATCTTGTTAATTAGTGCAGAACTGTTTGAGGGTCACTTAAGCAACATCCATGTCAAGTTTGAATGAAATTGGACTGAAACTATATGGTAAATTGTCATTTAAAGGTCTTCCTATTTTTAGCTTTGGCTGCCATTTCGTTCAATGGGACAGAACTGTTTTAGCTATTTTGGTAGAGGGTCACCAAAGCAACCTTCCTGTGAAGTTTGAATGAAATTAGACCAAGGTATAGGAGAAATAAGCATTTAAAAGTTTTACTTTTTTAAGCTCTTGTGGCCAGTGCAGAACCATTTCATCTGTTCTGGTAGAGGGTCATATAAGCAACATCTCTGTGAACTTGAAATTGGACCAAAGGTATAGGAGAAACAAGCATTTTAAAGTTGTTTTTTTTTCTATTTTTAGGTCTGGCAGCCATCTTGTTCACTGGAGCAAAACCATTTTGGCTACTTTGGTAGTAGGTCACCTTAGCAACCATCTTGTGAGGTTTGAATGAAATTAGACCAAAGGTATAGGAGTTTCATTTAAAAGTTTTACTTTTTTAAGCTTGTGGCCAGTGCAGAACCATTTTATCTGTTCTGGTAGAAGGTCACCTAAGCAACATCCCTGTGAAGTTTGAATGAAATTGGACCAAAGGTATTGGAGACATAAACATTTAAAGGTATTTTTGTTTTAGCTCGGGCAGCCATCTTGTGTTCACCGGAGAAGAACTGTTTTAACTGTTTTGATAGATGCTCACCTAAGCAACATCTCTGTGAAGTTTGATTGAAATTAGACCAAAGTGTACGAAGAGTTGTCATTTAAAGGTTTTTCTATTTTTAGCTCTGGCAGCCATCTTGTTCACCTGAGCAGAACTATTTCAGCTATTTTGTTAGAGGGTCACCTATGCAACATTCCTGTGTAGTTTAAATGAAATTTAACCAAAAGTATTGGAGGAGTTATCATTTAATGTTTTTTTTTCCTATTGGCAGTCATCATGCTTATTGGAGTGGAACAGTTTTAGCTATTTTTGTAGAGGGTCACCTCAGCAACATCTCTGTCGAGTTTGGATGAAATTGGACCAAAGGTGCAGGAAAATTTAAAGCTTTGTCTATTTTTAGCTCTGGTGGCCATTTTATTCACTGGAGCGGAACTGTTTTAACTATTTTAGTAGGGAGCAACTTAGACAACATCAGTGTGAAGTTTGAATGAGTTTGGCCCAAGGGTTTAGGAGGAGTTGCCATTTAAAGCAAAGTGTAGATGCCGCATGACACATGAAGGAGTATGGACATTGAGCGATCACGATAGTTCACCATGAGTACTTCTTGCTCAGGTGAGCTAAAAACAACAGGTCATCAGACTATGAAATATGTGCTAACTGATCTTGAGATGTTACTGGCTTTGCATGTCATTTCTATTCCCAGATCATTAACAGCAGTTCTACTTTAATGCAACTAGCCAACAGAAAAAAAAAATATTGGTCAAAAACAAAAGCATAACAGCCAACACAAAAACATGAATAATTCTCAGCTCACGAGCTTTGATGCTATCCATTGACTGAAACCATCAGGTGGATTAAAGCTACGGCTAGCAGTAGTGTATTGACTTTTAAAAGACAAACCAGAACACTGGCATAATGTAAAATGATTGAATATATCAACTCTTATCCTGTTGTTCATGATAACCCTTACCTTTGCAATCAGTGTAGATCCAGATCATATGGCTTCTGAAGAAGCCATCTGATCAGGCTCTACACTGTCATGCAATTTGTGAATAGAACAAAAACAGTTTATCAAGTAATTTGATTGGTTGTTAGTCATGAATGGGTGTGGCTAAATGAATCTAGGGTTACGGAGATCATCTAAATGTATTTGCCTTCCATATAATAGGGGCTGCTCTCAAAAGAAATTATTTGCTTCCTGGAGCAAATTCTTTAAGAGCAACCTCTATTCGGAGAAAGATTTTTTTTCTGGATTTGCAACTGGTATCTGCTTCAAAAATGCACATTATTTGGGCTCTTACCTTACCAGTTCAGATTTTACAGAAATATTTCATGATTTATTTGGTATAAGTGCTGCAAGCAGGAAGATATAGTACCACTTCCTGATACTAAATAAGCCTGTGTTCTATCTAATGAGAATAAAGATTTTGCCTGGCAGATATGCAGATAATATACAGTGGGATAGGTAAGGTGACTATGAGAGGGTATAGACTGAGAGCTGACAGACAGATAGAAAGATAATGTAACTGAGAGGACTGACAGAGGGATAGATAAGGTGACTATGAAAGGACTGACAGACAGCTGGATAGATAAGGGAACAGAGAGAACTGACAGAGGGATAGATAAGGTGACTTTGAAAGAACTGGAAGATAGACAGGTAGATAATGTGACTATGGGAGAACTGGCAGACACAGGGATAGATAAAGTGACTGTGAAGACTAACATAGGGATAGGTAAGCTGACTACAGCAGGACTGACAGGCTTAGGTAAGCTGACTATGACAGGACTGTCAGACTTAGGTAAGTTGACTATGACAGGACTGACAGGCTAAGGTAAGCTGACTATGACAGGATTGACAGACTTATGTAAGCTGACTGTGTCAGGACTGACAGGCTTAGGTATGCTGACTATGTTAGGATTGACAGGCTTAAGTAAGCTGACTATGGCAGATTTGACAGGCTTAAGAAAGCTGACTATGACAGGACTGACAGGGTTAGGTAAGCTGACTATGACATGAGTGTTAGGTAAGCTGACTATGACAGGACTGACAGACTTAGGTAAGCTGACTATGTCAGGACTGACAGACTTAGGTAAGCTGACTATGACAGGACTGACAGACTTAGGTAAGCTGACTATGACAGGACTGATAGACTTAGGTAAGTTGACTATGACAGGACTGGCAGGCTTACATAAGCTGACTATGACAGGACTGATAGACTTAGGTAAGCTGACTATGACACGACTGACAGGCTTAGATAAGCTGACTATGACTGGACTGACAGGACTTAATGGCTTAGGTAAGCCGACTATGACAGGACTGACAGACTTAGGTAAGTTGACTATGACAGGACTGGCAGGCTTAAGTAAGCTGACTATGACAGGACTGATAGACTTAGGTAAGCCAACTATGACAGGACTGGCAGGCTTAAGTAAGCTGACTATGACTGGACTGACAGGCTTAAGTAAGCTGACTATGACAGGACTGACAGACTTATGTAAGTTGACCATGACAGGACTGGCAGGGGGACAATTGCACTTTACTGAACTGATTTTCCATAGGAAAATTCACATGAGTAGGTATCTAAGGTCCTATTATAAGGGCGCTTGAGCGCGGCCAAAAAATGGAAATAAGGCAGAAAAATGCAAAATAAACCCCAAAATCGGGTAGATTAGGCATATTTCAGGTTAAAACCGAGGTTTTCAACCGTAGGTTTTAACCAAGTTCTGCAATTTCAAGCTTGTTCTAAGCTGGAGAGGCGAAAGAAACGTTAATTACTTTTTGTTTTGCTTCCACTGAATAACTGTGCGTGCGTAATTTCATTGGTCAAATTTAAAGACCTTATGAATATTAATGAGCTCTATGTCAACTTTCGATGATGCAACTTTCGATGACGCAACCAAGCAGTTTGTAAACAAATCCAGTTGCAAGAAAAAAAAATGATAGAAAAATATGGCATTGTTTATGATGATTTGGCCGAAGTATGCTGAGACAGTGAAAGTATAATAACGTGGCTGATGATTTATTTTGTCTTTTGACTATGGTAACCTGGTAAGTGCCTTTAAAAATTATCAGTCAACATCATGGGGGCTGCCACCCCCACAGGCAGCCCCCACACCCCGTGATTCAAGATAGAAGGATGCCAGGTATAAACTTACAAAGACAGCAAATCGGGATCTGTAGAATCTTATGTAGTCTGCAGTTTCCTTAAATATTCAAAACAGTCTCATTTTATCTCATTTGTATATAATTCAGTGCCGTGGTCCAAGTCTGTCGAATCCACATCGAAGATAGAAAGTCTAGCAGATGACAGTGTTACGCTAAACTACCCACAACTGAGCCCAGGAATTTACGTACTTATTAATGCTACATTAACTTGCTGCTGCTAAAATACGATAAAAGAAAGCGCAGTATCCATATTTGTGCTTTGAAAACGCTTCCATTATTTAAAAACATCGGTTAGAAAATGCATCGTTTCGTCCTTCCAGAACAAAATGGCAGCCGTCTTTACCCGAATGTCATGAATAATTAATGAGGCATAAACAACAAAAGACACGCCCTAACAACAAGTTGCGCCTGCGCAGTCTGGATAGAAGACAGTGCCCGGCAAAGTGCAATCTAGCCCTGGCAGGCTTAAGTAAGATGACTGACAGGAATGATAGACTCAGGTAAGCTGACTATGTCAGGACTGACATGCTTAGGTAAGCCGACTATGACAGGACTGACAGACTTAGGTAAGTTGACTATGACAGGACTGGCAGGTTTAAGTAAGCTCACTATGACAGGACTGACAGACTTATGTAAGGGGACTATGACAGGACTGGCTGACTATGACTGGACTGACAGGCTTAAGTAAGCTGACTATGACAGGACTGACAGACTTATGTAAGTTGACCATGACATGACTGGCAGACTTAAGTAAGCTGACTATGACAGGACTGACAGACTTAGGTTAGCTGACATAATAGGACTGATAGACTTAGGTAAGCTGACTATGACAGGACTGACAGACTTAGGTAAGCTTACCATGACAGGACTGACAGACTTAGGTAAGTTGACTATGACAGGACTGGCAGGCTTAAGTAAGCTGACTTTGACAGGACTGAGAGGCTTAGGTAAGCTATGATAGGACTGACAGACAGGTAAGCTATGACAGGACTGACAGGCTTAGGTAAGCTAACTATGACAGGACTGACAGACTTAGGTAAGCTGACTACGACAGGACTGACAGGCTTAGGTTAGCTGACTATGACAGGACTGACAGACAAAGGGATAGACAAGGTGACTATGAGAGGACTGACATGCATAGGGACAGACAAGGTAGCCATGGGATGACTGACAGACAGAGGCTATATAAGTTGACTATGAAAGGATTGACAAAGGGATAAATACTGTGACTATGAGACTTTCTATGAAGGTGGAGATGAACTAACTTAAACATTTGGATAAATAAGAATGACTATCTATGAAAGACAGAAATAGGTAGCTCATAGGATGAGAAGACAATGGTTACAAGCTGAAATCAAAGAATACCAGTGGGACACTGATGATACTTTTGAGATCATTTTTCTCACTATCAGCAGAAAATGATACATCAATAATCCATGTTGCAGCTCAGTCTGAAGCTGAGATTCATACTTTACTGTAACAAGGATAACTAACCCTTTTTGTACCAAATGGAATTTTCCTCTTTGCATATGGCAGGAGTCCATTTCAAAATTTAGAGGTGACAGGTTGTGTTATCTTTAAAATTTATTTGGAAAATAGCTGTACATTTTGCAAATAGTGTAGATCCTGATCAGAGGCCACATTCTGAGAATGTGGCATCTGTATCTGGGCCTGCACTGCTTGCCAGGGTACCTGTTTTGGGGTTTCCGATGCAAAATGGGTTAAGCTATCATTCTCCAATTTCTGCACAAACATATCCACAACATATGCTGGACAAATTATCCTAGATACCTATCAACCAGAACTCTGCCAGGAAGGTAATGCTAAAGTAACCAATTATGTACATTTGTTTGTGGATAACATGGGCTCTAATAAAGGTGAATGGATACAACTTCATTAGAGACATTTTTTGCAAAACATTTTATATATTCCATCAACAGGGATGTACTCTTAATGGACAGAAAAATGGGATGCCCTTTTCGGCAGGCCTGTGAGTATGGTAGAAGAAATCAATTCCATCACCATACAGAAAGTAATAGGGATAATAAACTACGGATAATTTTTTATTATTATTATTTTTTTTGGGGGGGGGGGGGGTTTGAAACATATGTTGTGGGTACTCATACCTATAACATATGTTTTGTATGGAGAAATAAGAAAAACTATCCCAAAATTATCTTCATTACTCATCATTATCTGTTGCTATTGTTGTCTCTTTAAAAACTCAGGAAAATATGCAAGATGTATCCATACCCTATAACTAGTTAAAACAAGTATTATACAATCAAACTTCTATGGCTTGAACACCTTTGGGACCATGAAAATTCGTTTAAGACAGGGTAGTTTGAACCGCTGAGGGTTAATAATAGCATCAAATCAGGAGACATGATAGGGGTATATTTTTATTTCCTTTAAAATGGAAGTATGTTGAGTGTATTCATTATAACTGCCACACTGAGGCAATTCTAATGAGTACACACAACATACTTTTTCAAGATAAAATAAGAAAATTCTCCCTAAATTATATCAAATATATTAATATCTGCAGTTGTGGGGATTATTTACTAGGGACTCAAGAATGAGTTCCAAACAGCCGTGGTTTGGAACACATCGGAGCTCGAGCCATCAAAGTTTTGCTTAAAGGGGAATGGGAACACCTGGCAGATTTTTCTGCCATTTTTCAAAGGGAGACAGCGTCTGGAACTTCCTGTTCGCTTCTATATAAGCCCTGTCCCACTAAAAAAGGGGTCTACTCTTAAAGGAAAGAATTTGCAGAATTTGCTCCCCAGGAGCAAATTCTAAAGAATTTGCTACCCAGGAGCAAATTCTTTCCTTTAAGTGTTGACCCCTATTGACATGGGAAACAAAAATACTTTTGCAAGAGTTGCCTCCCCTGAAGGTGTTCCCATTCCCCTTAAATGGGAAATCAAGCCCTAAATATCTACAAGGAATATGGACGACTACTAGGGAAAAATAATAAAAGTTACTCACACCACAATTCTATCAAATCAATACAAAAAGATGTTTTAAATCAAAGGCATCATTAACGAGACCTAAACTAATCAAAACTTTACCCTTTCCACCCTGTAAACCAATACAGGTACTTATGCAAACCATGTAAATTCAGATTTTGTTTGTTTTTGTTTAGCTTTTATGTCCCCATCAACACCATTTTTACATCATTTTGTAGATATTGCTTCTGATTTTGAGGGACTTTACCTAACATTGAGATGAAATGACATCTCAAGCTCTACTACCCAAAGACACTGCTAGGGTTTAAGGATGCTAAATGTGATCCAACTCACATCACCTTTCCTGGGCAGACTTAGACCTTCTAAGCAGTTTACCAGTACTCAAGTTTAGCCCATTTCAGCTCTGCACAGAAGCATAATGCAGCCCAAGCTATTTCTCCAAGCCCCAATGGGTGGGGGCATATGTAGATTCAGATGAGACAGTGCATTATGAGCCATCTTATCAGGATCTAACCTATTATGATTTTCAGAACCAGTAAATATGTTCTAACAAGAGGGCCCAGAGGCCCCTGATTCGCTCACCTGAATGTCAATGTCTCTAGTACATTCTATTTTTAACTCTGGTGGCCATCTTGTTGATCAGTTTGGAACGATCTTAGCTATTTTGGTAGGGTGTCACCTAGACAACATTCCTTTGAAGTTGAATCAAATTGACCCAAGGGTTTAGGAAGAGTTCGCATTTGAAGCAAATTTACAATGTTTTTCTATTTTTAGCTCTGGCGGCCATACAGTTCATCAGAGCGAGACCATTTTAGCTATTTTGGTAGAGTCATCTAAGCAACATTCCTATGAAGTGTGAATGTAACTGGCCCAAGGGTACAGGAGGAGTTGTCGTTTGAAGATTTTTTTTCTATTTTTAGCCCTGGTGGCCATCTTAAAAATGTTAAAATTAAAAATTTCTAAGTCTGAAACCTTGACCTTGAGGTCATGGGACAGAGGCGGGGTTAGGGCTGAATGAAACTTTTGATCTGTATCTATTATCATTCCAAATATGAAGCAAAGACATAACATAATAAATTTCTAAGTGTGTGATCTTGACCTCGAGGTCAGGGGTGGGGGTATAGCTGAATAAAACTTTGGACCTGTAACTATCGTCATACCAAATATGAAGCAAATCCATTATATAGTTTGGAAAATATGAGCTATTAACATACTTAAATTTGAAAATTTCTATGTCTGTGACCTTGACCTTGAGGTCATGTTCATGGGTGGGGGTACTGCTGAATATCACTTTGGACCTTTATCTATGATAGTACCAAATATGAACACAATCCATCAAACGGTTTGGAAAATATGAACTCTTAAAAAATAAACATTAAAAATTTCTAAGTGTGTGACCTTGACCTTGAAGTCTTAGGCATGAGTGGGGGTATTGCCAAATAAACCATTGGACCTGTATCTATCATCATAACAAATTTATATAAACCAAATCTATCATATGGTTTGGAAAATACTAGCTCTTTGCAAACTTCAACATTAAAAATTCTAAGTCTGTGACCTTTACCTTGAGGTCATGGGCATGGGGGGGGGGGGGGGTATTGCTGAATGAATCTTTGGACGTACATCTATCATCGTAACAAATATGAACCAAATCAATCATAAAAATTCAGGTTCTAACTGGTACAAATATCTTAACCTGAGTCTTAAAAATTAAAAAATTTTAAGTTGGTGACCTTGACCTTGAGGTCATAGGCATGAGTCGGGGTATTGCTGAATAAAACTTTGCACCTATATCTATCATCCAACCAAATATGAACAAAATCCATCATATGCTTTGGAAGATATAAGCTCTTAAATAATAAGGTTCTACCTGGAACAAATAGCTTAACCCGAGTCTAAGTCTATAACCTTAACCTTGAGGACATAGGCATAAGTGGGGGTAATCCTGAATAAAACTTTGCACCTATATATATCATCATACCAAATATAACCCAAACCCATTTTATACTTTGGAAGATATCAGCTCTTAAATAATAAGGCTCCACCTGGTTTAATTACCTTAACCTGAGTCTTCAACATTAAACATTTCTAATTTCATAACCTTGACCTTGAGGTCATAGGCATGGGTGGGGTAGTGTTGAATAAAACTTTGGACCTATATCTATCATCATCCAAAATATAAACCAAATCCATCACATGGTTTGGAAAATATGCTCTCTTAAAAGTTCAGGCTCTATCTGGTGGAAAAACCTTAACCTGAAACACGCCTATATAATTTTGACCCCCTTGAACCCCACGTTTATATAGTTAAACTGGGGTTTCCGGGGGTGACCGCCTCGATGAGGCGGTTCTAATCGAGGCGGTCCTAACAAGTGCCCACAATCTATATTTTGAGCAGAAATAAGAACAAGAGGGCCATGATGGCCCTGGATCGCTCACCTGATACATATTGTACAAACAGAATTGTGGGTAATATATGGTGGTGTGGAGGGTTTGAGCAATTTTGGTTGGACCCAAAGACCATTTCTGTGAAATTAATTCAAAATCAGTCTGCCTGTTTAGGAGCAGAAGTCATTTTGAGAAGTTCAAGTACATGTAGAAGTCATTTTTTATGAAATGACATCTCAATCCCTGCCACCCAATGAAACCAATGGGGTTTGAATGCACAGATGGTTCCACTCGCACCACTTTGCCTGGACAGTTTTGTTTGTTTGATTTGAGGTTTAACGTCCCCATCAACAATGTAAAGGTCATTTTTGAGACGTTGCTTCCAATTTTGTGGGACTTTTACCCGACATTGAGATGAAATGACATCTCAAGCCCTGTCGCCCAATGAAACCAACAGGGTTTATTTGCCTGGACAGGCTAAGACCTTCAAAGTGGTTTACCAATACTCCTGTAGAAGCACCTTGCAGCCAAGGTGGGTGGGGGCCAAAACTTTCAAAAGCCATCTGTCTCTAAAAGGAAGCAATTTTATAGGAATGTTCCATGAGTGACCCTCTAACAAAATTGCTCAAAATATTTTGCTTAACTGAGCATGATGGCCACCACAGCTAAAAACCTCAAACCTCATTCCTGTCAAATAATTTAATACTCCATCCACTGGTTAAGGAGAAGAAGTTGTTTAAAGGTTTTTCTATTTTTAGCTCTGGCAGCCTATCTTGTTCACCACAGCAGAACAGTTTGAGCAATTTTGGTAGAGGGTCACCCGAGGAACATTCCTGTGAAGTAATTTCAAAATCCATCCACTGGTTAAGGAGAAGAAGTCGTTTAAAGGTTTTTCTATTTTTAGCTCTGGCAGCCATCTTGTTCACCAGAGCGGAACAGTTTGAGCAATTTTGGTAAAGGGTCACCCAAGGAACATTCCAGTGAAATAATTTCAAAATCCATCCACTGGTTAAGGAGAAAAAGTTGTTTAGAGGTTATTCTATTTTTAGCTCTGGTGGCCATCTTGTTCACCCGAGCGGAACGGTTTGAGCAATTTTGGTAGAGGGTCACCCAAGGAACATTCCTGTGAAGTAATTTCGAAATCCATCCACTAGTTAAGGAGAATAAGTCGATCGTTCAACGCAACACTGGGCTAACTCAGTTTTTTTAAATTTTACAGGAGACAGTTTTTTCTGTTTATTAAATTCATAAATAGCTCATCAGGGTATTAATGAAAGCTGATCTACAAGGTAAAATAAGGAGTTTGAAGTGAAGTATGTTGCAATTCATGTCATATGACAGAAAAAGAGATATTAAACAAAGTTTGAGTTAGATCTGTTTTCCCATTAAAAATATCCAATTTTCGCAATTAAAGTTAATGCAACACTGGTCTAACTGGAATTAAATCAGTGTTTCTGGCCACTTTCTATTTTCAAAAACAAAATTATTCATAATCAGCAGAAGCAATATCTAAAGTACAAAAAGAAAACTAAACCTTCATGTATTTGAAGAATATTTATTGCTGCAAAGCAGTAAAATAACATTGTTCACATTCTTTTTCTTGTAATCTAATACAAAAAAGTCATGTAGAAACATAAATGTAAGACATGCAATTTAAAATTACTTTTGCATTTAACTGCTTGTTATAAATTGTATCTTACAGCAGTAGCCATTATACATTTAATTCATGATTATATATTTAATTCCTGAAACAAGTTGAAGAATTTACATTTTTTCGAGCCTTCACGAGCAAAATACATGTACTCAAAATGCCTAACTTAATCTACAAATTTCATTTGTCATAACTCTTTGGCTTCCCATGTTATTAAGACAGTTATTACAGATATACATATTTCATTTTCAGAATAAAATATTACCATATTTTTGCATAATTAGAATTTGGTGGACTTAGATTTGTTTGATTTGAGGTTTAACATCCCCGTCAACACTGTATAAGTCATTTTGGAGACCTTGCTTTCAACTTTGTGGGGCTCTTACCCAACCTTGAGATAAAATGACATCTCAAGCCCTACAGGACATTGAGGTGAAATGAAATCTCAAGCCCTGCCACCCAATGAAACCAATATGGTTTATATGCATGGACGGTCCAATTTGCCCCACTTTTCCTGGGCAGGTTTGGAACATCTAAGCAGTTTACCAGTACTTAAGTGCAGTCAGCATTATATAATTATGTTCTATAAAAGGATTATCCTTTGGAAGCAAGGAATACACCACACAACTGGAAAATATGAAGTATACATATTTTCTGGGTCAGACTAGCCAGTTTTGGCCAATTAGGCCTCATCAGTGACCCTCAAATATTTTTAAAAATTCCACAATGGAAGCAATGATCCCAAAGGACAAGAAAATATAAACTACACTATGATGTGGTGCAGAGAGACTTTTTACGGCTGCTACACGTTCCTAGACAACAGCTGTAGTGACGTTAAATATGTTCTAGAAAGGGTTATCCTTTGGAAGCAAGGAATACATCACAGAACTGGAAAATATGGAGTGTACATGTTTTCTGGGCCAGACTAGCTAGTTTCATCCATCAAGGCCTCATCAGTGACCCTCAAATATTTTCAAAATTCCACAATGGAGTCAATGATCCCAAAGGACAAGAAAATATAAACTACACAATGATGTAGGGCAGGGCGACTTTTTACGGCCTCCACACATTCCCAGACACCAGCTGTAATGATGTTAAATATGTTCTATAAAAGGGTTATCCTTTGGAAAGTAGAAGTGGAGGCAATGGTCAGGAATCAATACAATTAACCCACAGCTCCCATCAGAGACACCAAAGGGAAAGAAACACAAACATGAAACAACAGACCCTAATTGAAACATCAACAGCGGAAAGCCCAAAAGGACAGTAACGGCTATTTTCCCACAAAATGACCAATAGTCTATCCAAAATAAAGTAATATAAACGACACAAACACCCAAAGACAAACCATAACAAAGATAAAACGTGACAGAAGGACCGCCTTGGAACTGTCAGCGGAAAAGAATTCCACTTGGGGGGGGGGGGGGGGCTTAGGGCTTAGGGCTTAAATCGATTTTACATGGCCACAATCCTCGCCCTTACTTCTGTCGGGATTAAGACAAATAGTTTATTCAGTCCGTATAAAGGCCTCCTAACTCATCAGTGGAAGACTGGCTCTGCATGACATAAATAGTGATTACTGGACAAGGTACCCACTCTCTTTTGCTCAATTCTTTTTTCTAGGCTTTAGGAGCCTACTGGGAATGCAAACATGCAAAAAGGTCAATTTTGAGTGCTGATCCATTGAAATCAGTTCCATGCTCTGAGCTTACTTTTCTGATCAATGAGAGCTGACATCTGTCCTTCTTAACCCTTGTTCTGCTGAATAAATTAATTTTGCCACATCCTTCTTTGACTATCAAAAAATCAAATTACTTGATGTCATTTATTCCTTTAAACTCACAAACTGAATGACAAACAGTGAAGATCTATGTCAGATGGTATCTGGAGAAGAATCTCATCTGAATCTTCACTGTTTGCAAAGATACAGCCTAGCCTAGTTAAGCAGGACAATAGTTCAATCAGTGAAAGGGAGAGAATGACGGTAGAAAACATTTCATGATCAATCTCCACCAAAGAATGTTGTAGACCAGGGAGGATCAAATCTGCAAACTCCTGATCAGATGTGAATCACTGAGCCACTGGTTTTGTTTTGTTTGTTTGTATTGGAGTTTAACGGCCCAGTCAACACTATTTAGGTCATTTTTGAGCCGGTCAGCTTACCTATTCACACTTTTCCTGGGCAGGCTTACACGTAAGCGGTTGACCAGTACAGTGCACATTCCAAAAACCGACGACTGCCCTTCTTGAATCAGCAGAAGGGAGAGAATGACCGTAGAAAGGATTTCATGATCAATCTCCACAAAAGAATTTAACCTACTCGAACCCACATTCTCCTGATCACCAGTCAGATGCGCATCCGACGGAGCTACGGAGGCTGGCCTGAGCCACTGATACTAGGGTGAGAGTAAAAAAAAAATATCATGAAAGAGACTAGTCATCAGTGCCCACTTGTTGTCAGCCTTCTTTACATACAGGTATCTCCAGATACAATGGAGTAATGAACATATTAAGGGATTTTTTTTTTCAGTAACATCGGTCATGTTGTGGGTACTAAAAGAATAATCTCATCAAGATTATTCTAACAAGTACACAGAAGCCTCCGTGGTGCAGTGGTTACGCTACTCGCCTTGTAAACCAGGGATCGCAGGATCGATCCTGGGCTTCTCCAGACTTTCGGATGAGTCTTTTAACCGAGGTCCCGTCTCCGTATGACCTTAGCTGTTGGTGGGATGTAAAACTAAAACTCACTCACTCTAACAAGTACACACAACAAAAGTTTTATCAAGAAGGAGCAAATATGTCCCTTAAAAAATAGCCTTATTCTGCCCCCATAAATGTCAGTTAGTAAAAATAAACATCTTGACAGAGGCTGATCAGTGTCTACATTGTTTGCTAGTCTACAAGCTTTCTTCACTGGGTGGTTTGTTCAGACTTTCAGTCTTCTGAATAGTAGCACAGTCTGAGCTTTAATATTATATAGTCTTAGTTTTTTTACAACTAATATTTATTTTTTAATCATTTGACATTTGGGTTTAATTTCGCATATGTGAGCACCATTTAGGCCAATTTATTCTCCAAGCCCAGATTGGTGGGGTGCTTATTTTGTCCTGAACAGAATCGTCAGCCATGTATATAACAGGAATCCATTCAAAATAAAGGGGTGTCAGTATATGTCAGACCAAAACAAATATAGCTGGATTTTAGTAAAAAGTGCAGACCCTGAACAGATCTCACAGAATGTGGTGTCTGATCTGGGCCTTCAATGTATATTGTCTATATTTTTGCTCTGCATTAAGGCCTGTCCTGGACTCTAGATTTTGTCAAATTCGTTAAGTCATGATCTTTTGGCTGTCTATTCCCTAGTGTATGCCCACCACTTAACCTCAGGGGGAAACAATGATATAGGTTATATTGCATGGATACTGCATACAGAAAAAAGAACAAATGACTTGCAGATCTATATACACATGTATTTGGTTTTTCGGTATAGTAAGAACCCTGTCCCATCCCCTGACCCTCTGTAAAGGGGTCCCATAATAAAACTTTGCCAAGAAATGCATCAACTGTTATGATTATTAGTTGTTCTATCTACTATGCCTATGATCTCATCATGATATCACAAGATAATATTGATGATCTTTCTTCAACTGTTTAACGCAACACTGGTCTAACTCAAGTTAGATCAGTGTTGCGTTAAACCAAATACCAAGAATGAGATAGATCAAAATGCCAAATGTCTTTTTAAAGGTTTATTTTTATGAGAATGGCTAAAATATTTTATGTGGATGTGTATCAGCAAAGAATGGACCAAACTGCATAAAAAAGTCATTTTTGAAAAAAAATGGAGTTAGCCCAGTGTTGCGTTGAACGATCGAAGTCGTTTAAAGGTTTTTCTGTTTTTTAGCTCTGGCAGCCATCTTGTTCACCAGAGCGGAACATTTTGAGCAATTTTTGTAAAGGGTCACCCAAGGAACATTCCAGTGAAATAATTTCAAAATCCATCCACTGGTTAAGGAGAAAAAGTCGTTTAAAGGTTATTCTATTTTTAGCTCTGGCAGCCATCTTGTTCACCAGAGCGGAACGGTTTGAGCAATTTTGGTAGAGGGTCACCCAAGGAACATTCCTGTGAAGTAATTTAAAAATCCATCCACTGGTTAAGGAGAAAAAGTTGTTTAAAGGTTATTCTATTTTAAGCTCTGGCAGCCATCTTGTTCACCCGATCGGAACATTTTGAGCAATTTTGCTAGAGGGTCACCCAAGGAACTTTCCTGTGAAGTAATTTCGAAATCCATCCACTGGTTAAGGAGAAGAAGTCGTTTAAAGGTTTTTCTATTTTTAGCTCTGGCGGCCATTTTGTTCACCCGAGTGGAACGGTTTGAGCAATTTTAGTAGAGGGGCACCCAAGTAACATTCCTGTGCAATAATTTCAAAATCCATCCACTGGTTAAGGAGAAGAAGTCGTTTAAAGGTTTTTCTATTTTTAGCTCTGGCGGCCAACTTGTTCACCTGAGCGGAACGATTTGAGCAATTTTGGTAGTGGGTCACCCAAGGAACCTTCCTGTGAAATTATATCAAAATCCTTGCACTGGTTAAGGAGGAGAAGTCGTTTATAGGTTTTTCTATTTTTTAGCTCTGGCGGCCATCTTGTTCACAAGAGCGGAACAATTTGAGTAATTTTGGTAGAGGGTCACCCAAGGAATATTCCTGTGAAATTATTTCAAAATCTGTCCAGCAGTTTTGGAGAAGAAGTTGTTTAAAGCAAAAGTTGACGACGGACGGACGCACGCATGCACGCACGCACGGACGACGGACGATGGACAAAGACCGATCACAAAAGCTCACCTTGAGCACTTCGTGCTCAGGTGAGCTAAAAATATCACAATTTTTCATCTTAAGATTTTCATTTTTTCGGCGATAAAGGTTACAATGTATTTGTATAGGTGTGTTTTCATAATGAGGATTACGTACGTACGTACATACGTATACACTTTCGTACAGAAGGACGTACATTCGGATGCAAGTACGCATGTCACCCACAGACACACATACAGAAAACCGAAAAACTATGCCCCCGGCATCATCCGATGGGGGCATAAAACAATACCTCCTTTTCCTGAATGAAACAATATCAAAATCATTATGCAAACACGCCTATACAAATACATTGCCACCTTTATCGCCGAAAAAATGAAAATTTTAAGATGAAAAATTTCGATATTTTTATTATTTCTGCTCAAAATATAGATTGTGGGCACTCGTTAGAACCGCCTCATCGAGGCGGTTTTAACGAGTACCCACAATCTATATTTTAGAGCAGAAATAAGAAAAATAAGGTATACTATATAAAAGTGGGGTTCAAGGGGGTCAAAATTATATAGGCGTGCTTTCGTGATGAAATCAAACTAAGCAAATAAATACAATACCATTTTCTAAAACTTGGATGACAAAAAATTATTCTGTCAAACATTTCAATGGCTGAAGCTGTAGCGAATATTTTATTTTTATTTCTTCAAAGAATATGGTATTTTTACATTTAGACTGGGTAATTTTCTGTATCTGCTCAATAGGACTATTAAAACAAGCATTGACATCTCATACATAGTCTTATTTATGTTTGGAGCATAAATTTGAACAGATTCACACTATTTTTTTCATTCGATCATGCTCAAAATACATTGAAACTTCAACGGTTCTGGGCCCAGTTGTTGAAAACTAATGATATGATTAACATATTGTTAAACCGTAATCATGAAATGTGACATACATGTATATGTTCTGTGACATCACGTGAACAAGTCCGTGAAATGAACACCCCCTTACACCCCACTTTATATAGAGAAAACTGGGGTTTACGGGGGTAAACAATATTTTTCTTATTTCTGCTCCAAGACATAGGTTGTGGGTACTCGTTAGAACCGCCTCAATGAGGCGGTTCTAACGAGTACCCACAACCTATGTTTGCAGTATAAATAAGAAAAATATCACAGATTTTTGTCAGAAAAGTAGCCATTTTGAAGATGTAAAAATTGCACTATATCGCACGGGTGTGTTATCGTAATGAAAAGTAGGAATCGGTACAATTCCGGAATTGTCCTGTGCAAAGTAGGAATTCTCACTTTGTTGCACAAAGTAAGAATTCCTACCTTGCACAAGACAATACCAGAATTGTCCCTGTGCAAAGTGAGAATAGGGACAAAGCAGGAATAACTAGAATTTGTTTTTCTACAAAAACACAGATGTCTCCCCCGCTTATACTATGCATCACTTTTAGCATTCATTACAATGGGCACAAATTACCAAAATGACAAAGGGCCATAACTCCCAAAGTATTTTTCGGAATTTTGTCAAAAGTTAATCAGTTCATATACTCATCACCACCAATATACTCAACAACTTGCAAGGCTCTAGATCCAATAGTGTTTGAGATATTTTGCTGACAAGATTTTATTAAAAAAAATTCAAAGGGCAATAACTCTTAAAAGGGGCATAATCTGGACGAGAAAAAAAATACGCGTCAGCTAATTTTCCATGAGGAATCCATATATGAAATTTCAAAACCCTAGCATACACGGTTCTAAAGTTATGCTATGCATCACTTTTAGCATACACTACAATGGGCTAAAGTTACCAAAATGACAAAGGGGCATAACTTGCAAAGTATTTTTCGGAATTTTGTCAAAAGTTAATCAGTTCATATACTCATCACCACCAATATATTCACCAACTTTCAAGGCTCTAGCTCCAATAGTTTTTGAGATATCTTGCTGAAAAGATTTTATTTAAAAAATTTCAAAGGGCAATAACTCTTGAAAGGGGGATAATCCTGACGAGAAAAAAATACGTGTCAGCTTATTTTCCATCAGAAATGCATACATGAAATTTCAAAACTATAACATACAAGGTTCTAAAGTTATGCTATGCATCACCTTAGCATACATTACAATGGGAACAAATTACCAAAATGACAAAGGGCCATAACTCACAAAGTATTTTTCGGAATTTTGTCATAAGTTAATCAGTTCATCTACTCATCTCCAACAATCTATTCTCCAACTTTCAAGGCTCTAGCTCCAATAGTTTTTGAGATATCTTGCTGACAAGATTTTATTAAAAAAAATTCAAATGGCAATAACTCTTGAAAGGGGCATAATCCGGACGAGAAAAAAAATACGCATCAGCTAATTTTCCATGAGGAATCCATATATGAAATTTCAAAACCCTAGCATACATGGTTCTTAAGTTATGCTATGCATCACTTTTAGCATACATTACAATGGGCACAAATTACCAAAATGACAAAGGGCCATAACTCACAAAGTATTTTTCGGAATTTTGTCAAAAGTTAATCAGTTCATCTACTCATCACCACCAATATATTCACCAAACTTTCAAGGCTCTAGCTCCAATACTTTTTGAGATATCTTGCTGACAAGATTTTATTAAAAAAATTTCAAAGGGCAATAACTCTTGAAGGGGACATAATCCTGACGCCAAAGAAATATGCGTCAGCTAATTTTCCATGAGGAATCCATATATGATATTTCAAAACCCTAGCATACACGGTTCTTTAGTTATGCTATGCATCAAAAGCCTAATGGACAGACGAACGGACGAACGAACCAGAACCAATATGCTCCTCCAACTTTTTCAAAGTTGGGGGCATAATAAGAAAGTTATTGACAGAACACAAAAAAGGCCCTTTTTTTACCTTCAACCTCTATGTAAGACCTTGACCTTTCAGGTACCAAACTGGGTCATGCGTGCAACACATCATCTCATGGTGGTTAACATTTCTGCCTAGCAATTTTAAAATCCATCTAACAATAAGAAAGTTATTGACCAAACACGAAAAAAGGCCCCTTTTTTACCTTTGACCTCTATGTATGACCTTGACATTTTAGGTACCAAACTGAATCATGCATGCAACACATCGTCCCATGATAGTTAACATGTTTGCCAAGTAACTTCAAATTCTATTTAAAAATAAGCAAATTATTGACAAAACCCGAAAAAAGGCCCCTTTTTTTACCTTTGACCTCTAAGTATGACCTTGACCTTTGAGATACCAACATGGGTCATGCGCGCAACACATCGCCTTATATTGGTTAACATTTCTGCCAAATGATTTCAAAATCCATCTCAAAATAAGAAAGTTATTGACCAAATACGAAAAAAAAGGCCCCCTTTTTGACCTTTGACCTCTAAGTATGACCTTGACCTTTGAGGTACCGACCTGCCTCATGTGCACCACACATCGTCTCATGGTTGTTAATAATTATGCCAAGTAATTTTAAAATCCATCTCAAAATTAGAAAGTTATTGACCAAATACGAAAGAAAGGCCCCTTTTTTGACCTTTGGCCTCTAAGTATGACCTTGACCTTTGAGGTACCGACCTGCCTTATGTGTACCACACATCGTCTTATAGTTGTTAATAATTATGCCAAGTAATTTTAAAATCCATCTCAAAATAAGAAAGTTATTGACCAAATACGAAAAAAAGGCCCCTTTTTTGACCTTTGACCTCTAAGTATGACCTTGACCTTTGAGGTACCGACCTGCCTCATGCGCACAACACATCGTCTTATGGTTGTTAATATTTCTGCCAAGTAATTTTAAAATCCATCAAAAAATAAGAAAGTTATTGACCGGACACAATTTGCCCATACATATATACATACCAACAAACTTCCAAGGGAGATAATTCAAAAAGTATAAATGCGAGAGTTATAGTTCTTGCGCACTGCACGTCGTCTAATGCTGATTAATATTTATACGAAGTTTCGTGAGGATAGCTCTAACGGTTTTCAAGTTACAGAGCGGACACGAAAGTGTGACAGACAGACGGACAGACAGACAGACGGACAGACAGACAGACGCCCGGGGGAAAAACAATATGTCTCTCCGAAAAAAATTTTTTCGGGGGAGACATAATTAAATCATTCTGTATTTAGTTTAGAATTTATTCCTTTCTATGAACCCTTTTATCAAACTTAAGATAATAAATTCTTAAGAAATTAATAAAATATTCAAATAATTTGAAAACAGATTAAAAACATGGATTTGAGATCAAATTTGGTGTAATGATATCTTGAAGTAATTGCACTTCCTAAAGTAGAATGATATATATGTCAACAGGTTAACTATGTTGCATGTATGGAAGTGGGACGCAATTCATTATAAATAAATATTAAAAATAATAATAATAAAACGTTCAATGCAAAGTTTTACCCAACAGTATGTACAGAAAAAAGAATGGACCCAAATCAATGTGTGTGCGTCTTTGTGTGCGCGCGACTTCAATGTGGCATTCCTTACTGACATCCATAATCCCTGTAAGAGGCATTTTCAAAAATATCAGAAGAAAACAGAACTAGATTTATGCATCAAATATATAACAATTCTTCTTTAAATGTTCATTTTGTAGCCAAGAAAGTCTATATAGTCCAGTCAAACTGTGTGGGGTCCTAGACAAAATTGCAACACAAATGTCTTTTTTAGTTTTGACCACCTCTGATATATGTTAATAACATATAAAAAGTAGGACGGAATCGGAGAATATGAAATTTGATTTTCTCCTTCATTTATATTTATGGGTGATTGTATCACTGTGAAACTATTATAACTGGAGTTGTAAGCTTGTATAGCTTACAATTTAGTTATTAAATGGATTCTATTGCATATATGTTGATAATAAAACATCCATGCCATGTTCCATCTATTAGGTCTATGTTTAGTATGAAAAGGAATGTGTTACAAGCTAATGCTTTTAAATATTCGTGTTGGTTTACCCCACCCACTAACGCAATTTTGATTTTGCTTCGTTTCTTGGGCAGTTTTAGTGTCAGCGTTTTCACTGTGAAGAGATTATTAATTATAGGTCCTTTAAACCAATTTGTCTCTTTCAGTATAAACATATTTTATTGCAACCAATTGGGGCTGGGTCACAAGTTCTCTCAACATTAGTTACGGCCCTTCCCCTACAAAATGGCATCAATAAATTATAGTCACGTGAAAATGATATGAACGAATAAATAAATAAATAAATAAATAGTGCGCGCCTTCTCGGGTGAGCATGGAGTAATTGGGATCTACTAAAATACTAATCAGAAAATTGTTTTATGCTTTTAATGTAACTCCTGACAGCTCTAAAATTGTAGTATAACTTTCGAGGGAATCACGATCATCTACAAATAAAATCAGGTTGATACTCAAAGGGTGAAACTCGCGCGTTTCATGGAGAAATCTCAACCGTTCGTTTTCATATTTAGAGCATCGAAGGAAATAGTGCTCTGCGTTTTCTCTTCCTTGATTACAGGTACAAAGTGGATTCATTGTTAAATGGTAAATATACAAATCATTTTATAAGTTACTACAATTGTTTCTAAATCTAGAATGCATAACTGACAAATATCTGTCACCATTAATATATTGAGGCGGTACTCTTTGAACATCTAGATGGTGTCTTTTTGTATGATATTTAAATGAATTTAAGGAGGGGCTGTTGCGTAAGTTTTCGTCCAGAGAAGTCCACAACGTTATTCCTGACGGAATACAAGATTTCCTAAATAGTTCGGTATGAAAAAACGGTTGAGTAATATTATTTTGATTTCTCAGACGATAATTGGTGGTTTCCCTTATAATAGGAGGGGTTAAATCAGTTATATAGCTTGGAACTAACGCATTCGTTGATCTGTACATAAAATTCATTTTTGTTGTTTCTGTCTATCTGCTAATGATGGCCAGCAACATTCCCTGAACAAATTATCCAAAGAAACTGATCTTGTGAGACCAGTTGCTATTCTAGCAGTCTCATTTTGAAGCTTTTCGAGAGCATTTGAGTCTTGGAGAGAACATCCATCCCAGACGACTGAAGAATACTAAAGAATAGGTAGTACATATGAAAGATATATCTGGTTTAGTGCAACTCAAGTGAGCATAAATTTTCATTTTCTCATTATACCTACAATCTTTGCAGCACGTGTTAATATGTTTTGTATGCGCTCATCCCACTCTCCGTTTTTACTTAAAGATGTTAATGAAATTCTAATTTCCGAGGCTTTTTCGATATTTGTATTAAACTTATTAAAGAAATTACTATCTGCTGTGGTTGCTTTTTAAAACAAGAGGCCCATGGGCCACTATGCTCACCAGAGCTCAGGTGGGCACTGCCCATCCTGCCCAATGGCAGCCATGTATTTTAACATGATATCATTTTAATCCACCAAATGAACCCCCATGTCCAAATGAGCACCCATGTGGACTCAGCATCTGAAAAGTTAGGCCTTTTATGAAGTAGAGGGGGTGGGGCATGGACCCAATGGAGCCCTGGTTGGTATCACTAAATGCGTCTTATCATAAGAAACAAAAATATATATGGTTTAGCAGTGGGGATCTGTAAGGCCTCTTTAACAGTTGAGGGGTTGGGGCATGCCCTGTTGATCCCAGGAAAGCCCAAACTGTTGTCCCTAAATGTGTCTTATCATAAGGACCAAGTATATATATGGTTCAGTGCTGGGAATATGACTGGTTTCAGAGATTTGAGGCCCTTTTATGAAATAGGAATGGCCCCTGCAGACCCCGCTACAGTAGGTGTGCTAATAATAAGGAACAAGAACATATATGATTATGGGGTGGGGATTTGAATGGTTTCTAAAATATAAAGCCTTTTATGAAATGGAAGGGCGGGGCACATTGCCTCAGCACAAAGAGACCTCCAGGTTGGTGTGATTGAACGAGTCTTATCATAAGGAACAAGTATATGGTTTAGGGGTGGGGATCTGAACTATTTCTGATATATATGGCTTTTAATGAAGTAAAGCGGTGTGGCATGGCCTGGGCGTGCCCCGGGGACTCCCAAGCTGGTGTCACTGAATGCGTCTTATCATAAGAAAGATGAATATATATGGTTTAGGGTGGGGCTAAGAACATTCTCTGAGATATAAGGCCTTATGTGAAGTGGAGGGGTGGGGCAAGGCCCAGGGAGACTCCCAGGTTGGTGTCAATGAATGTATCTTATCATAAGGAACAAGACTATATATGGTTAAGGGGTGGCCATCTGTAGGGTTTCCGAGATATTGTGATATTATGAAATGGAGGGGGTGGGGCATGGCCCCAGCATATCCCTGGGAACCCCCAGGTTGGTGTTACTGAATGCGTCTTATCATAATGAACAAGAATATATATGGTTTAGGGGTGGGGATCTGAACAGTTTCTGAAATATATGGCCTTTTTTGAAGTGGAGGGGTGGGGCAAGGCCCCAGCGCGTCTCTGAGGACCCCCAGGTTGGTGTCAATGAATGTGTCTTATCATAAGAAGCAAGCATATATATGGTTTATGGGCGGGGATCTGTAAGGTTTCCGAGATATTGGGCCTTTTATCAAATGGAGGGGGTGGGGCATGGCCCCGGTGCATCCAGGGGACTCCCAGGTTGATGTCACTGAATGGGTCTTATCAAAAGAAACAAGAATATATATGGTTTAGGGGTGGGAATCTGAATGGTTTCCGAGATATTGGGCCTTTTATAAAGTTGAGGGGGTGGGGCCTGACCTGTGCGCATTCCTGACGACCCCCAGGTTGGTGTTACTGAATGCGTCTTATCAATAGGAACAAGAATATATATGGTTTAGGGGTGGGGATCTGAACAGTTTCTGAGATATATGGCCTTTTGTGAAGTAGAGGGGTGGGGCAAGGCCCCAGCGCATCTCTGAGGACCCCCAGGCTGGTGTCAATGAATGTGTCTTATCATAAGAAGCACGCATATATATGGTTTAGGGGCGGGGATCTGTAAGGTTTACGAGATATTGGGCCTTTTATGAAATGGGAGGGGGTGGGGCATGGCCCCGGCGCATCCAGGGGACTCCCAGGTTGATGTCACCGAATGGGTCTTATCATAAGGAACAAGAATATATATGGTTTAGGGGTGGGGATCTGAATGGTTTCCGAGATATTGGGCCTTTTATTAAGTGGAGGGGGTGGGGCATGACCTCGGCGCATCCCTGAGGACCCCAAGGTTGGTGTTACTAAATGCGTCTTATCAATAGGAACAAGAATATATATGGTTTAGGGGTCGGGATCTGAATGGTTTCTGAGATATATGGCCTTTTATGAAGTGGAGGGGGTGGGGCATGGCCCCGGCACAACCTGGGGGACCCTCAGGTTGGCATAAAAGCATATGGCTGAAAGAATTTTACTCAAGAAACATTTCTATAAAAGTTTTGTCCAAATATCTGCAATGACTTGGCAGTAAATGCCATTTTTCAATTTTCCCCATTATAAGTCTATGGAAACTCTAAGTTGCCATAGCAACCAAACTAATGGGCCGATTTTCATAAAAAACACAAACTTTCAATCCCCCTGCCCAAGGATGCTACAGATAAAATTTGGGCTGAATCGGTCCAGTGGCTTCAGAGAAGAAGATGTTTGAAAGTGTTGACGTCAGACGACGACGACAACGACAACGACGCCGGACAACTGCCTATCCTATAAGCTCCCCCGGAGCCTTCGGCTCTGGTGAGCTAATAAACCTGTCAATAAGCTATCTTGATTAACATCAACTTCTGTCCAAATTGACTCTTCACTAAGGTCTACGTCGGTGCCTGAGGCTAGAACTTATATACAAGAGCAATCCAACTCCATACATAGTCCTGTCTTTCCTGTATGGGTCACTTAAATAATTTGAAATAGTAGGTAAGTAGTTCAGAGGATACGTTGGCATCGAGATGCGTCTCAGATAGGCAATTTTGTTTCGTATGCTCCTAATATTTAGATGAAGGATAGAACGAGTGCTCATTATCTGGACCTGGATTGCTCTCAACATCTCCAGCTTCTAATAGTAGAAGGAACTAGAGCTGTCAGTGAAACTGACTAGGGCCCCGGCAGCGCTATCAGAGGAGTAGGAAATGAAAGTTTGTTTGCAGCCCATATATTTCTTCAAGCCCCTATGGGCGGGGGCCAAAGAATCATTTTGAACATGATTACTCGGTTTTAGACCTTTGGCCGATGTAGAAGTTTTTTAATACGGCTGTGGGTCTTGCGTGTGACACTTCGTCACATTATGGTTAACATTTCTGCCAAGTAATATTTAAATCCATCCAGGAATAATAACAAAGTTATTAATTGGACACAGGAAAGACCCTTTTATGACCTTTAACCTCTAAGTATGACCTTGACCTTTGAGGTACGGACCTGAGTCTTGCGCGCAACACTCCATCACATTATGGTTAACATTTCTGCCAAGTAATATTTAAATCCATCCAGGAATAAGAAAGTTATGGAGGATAAAAAAATTTGTGGACGGATAGACGGACGGACAGACAGAGTGATTACTATAGGGCACCCACACTTTCAGTGCGGGGCCCTAACAAAGTAGAGAAATGTGTACATTACATAACGAAGATTCAAACATCTGCAGACACACGTAACTGGAGTATTTAGCTATAAATAAATGATTTGTCAGAAGCATCCACCAAAAATTCAGTAACCTATATCTAATAATGAAGGTCTGATAGCTGCCAATAGTGCAACAATGGAATAGGACTATGGAGACATATGCACCTGTAGAAAACTGGGGTTGGGCAGTGAAAGGTTACAAATTGCTGGCGGTACATACAGATAAACCACCAGAACCTGAGAGTTGCTCAAGGTCGTCAGGTGTAAATGTAAGGCCGACTGCAAAACTCTTCTATGCACTTGTCTCAAGCATGACCTTACATGCTCCCAAATGTGTAGAGTATGCAAGTGAACTAGCTGTCTGAATATTCCATTCAGTTGGACAATGCAGATGCCACTGAAGACTGTGATTAGAATCAAGCTTCAGCAGAACAGTGTATTGAAGGAAAAGCTGTACATCATGTCTGTATTGTGATTTGACATAAAAGGTCTAGTAATATGAACATTCATCTGGCAAAACCAACAATGTGGTATGTGCACCCACTAAAGCATGACATCTCCCCAGGCATCTGGCCAGTCTTATCACAGTCTTGGATGTGCACTAAATGGGTAGCTGAGGATCCTAGCTTACTTCAAGTTTACACTGATTTTGTCTGATTTTAGGTTTAACATCCCCGTCAACACTGTAAATGTCAGTTTGGAGACGTTGCTTCCAATTTTGTGGGACTTTTACCTGACATTGAGATGAATTGACATCTCAAGCCCTGCCGCCCAATGAAACTAGGGTTTATAAGCATGGACTCGCACTGCTTTACCTGGTCAGGCTTAGATCCTCTAAGCAGTTACCAGTACTCGTTTGTGGGTCGGTTTCAGCTCTGCGTGGAAGCATCATGCAGCCCATATATTTCAAGTGTACACTGAAGGCTGTTTAGACCGGATGGATGACCAGGCTTAGATTAGTCTGATTAGCTTTTGATTGCATGATGTAAAACCCACCACTTGGATATATGTATGTGAATTATACACATAAGTATAAGAACCTTGAGATTATCATTTTGATGATCTAATTATGACTTCAGTCCAATTTTAGTGTTATATGATTTCAGCGAGTAAAGAAACATTGATCATGACAGTTCGTTTTTGTTGTACCTTGGAATTTCCAAACATTTGCTACTATTTGTATCAGTAGAGAAATGTATTCTGTGTTGTTTCTTGGTGTTTTTATCCTTTAAGTTTCAGTTCAGTAGTCTTGCTGGTATGTGGTATGCATTTGATAAGTAACATCATCATTAGTCGATATAAATTATTTAGAGTTCAGTCACAAGGACAAAAAAGTGGGTGGGGTAATTTCACCCCTGTTTTATCCATATAGGTAATCATGTAATTAATAAAAAAACTTGTTTAACCATTTTACATGAAAAAGTTTCGATTCTGGTGTAGACAGATTAGATTTGAAGAAATAAAACTCAACGATACCTTGTCAGATAGCAAAATATTGAATTTAAACACTAAATTGCTTGCCAAACCTACGTGTTTTCAAAATGCAAAAAAAAAAAAAATTCAAATCGTCCGATTCCATCCTACTTTTGATATGTCTTTAAGGGAAGGTACTCCAGTACAAAAATGCTAAAAAACATTTGTGTTGCAATTTTGCTTGGGTCTAGGCCAAATATCGCTAGTTTGCCTGGACTAATACTGTAAAATAATTTAGCCATGAAAATCACAAGAATTTAGCAGCATGTTGCAAGTCCATCAAGTGCACTTGTGAACTCCACCTTGTATGGAGTTGGGTATAAATTGTCTGTATATTTTCAAAAGTTGATGTTGTGTACGCGTAAGAAATGCTTCATGGAGGGATTTCAAAATTTGAGGCATGAAGGACAGCTTTACTAGAAAAAGTGTCCATAGGACACGGATGTCCCCGCCAAAATGCCATTCAGAAAAAAGGGTTTACAATCTATATGTAATTGTAACAGGAATAGCATGAAGTTATTATTAAGGTAGATATCATTTTTAAGAGAACAAGATTTGTCTTCCTTGTTCATGACACATCATCTCAATGCCATGCATGCACCAGTAAAGTTCCATAAATATATTCCATACAGTTTAGGAGTTATGGCCCTGACACAGTTTACTATAAGGAAGTAAGTCAAGGGCAGAAAATTCAAAAACCAAAAAAGCAAGAGTTGTCTTCCATGTTCATGACACATCGTCTCATGCCATGCATGCACCTGTAAAGTTTCATAAATATATTCCATACGGTTTAGGAGGTATGGCCCGGACACGAAGTGGGACGGACGTTCCAACATGTCAGGTTTAAGGGCTATTTCTTTTGTTCTTTTCTTTTGTTTAGTTTAGGAGCTAACCTCCTAAACCTTTTATTTACGGAATAAATATATTGTTTACCAATTGTTTTCCATTCATTTTCTATTGTTATCAATCTGGACACTAGCCCCTAAACCTGACATGTTTGCCCGGGCATACTGATGTTAGGATGGATGGATGGATGGATGGATGTAGATGGACGGAAAGGGGTAACACTTAATGCCCTTCCACTATTCTTCGAATAGGCAGGAGCATAAAAAAGGGTGTTTTATCATACTTATTTGTTGTAAAAATAGTAAGTTTATAATCTCTTTGATTTGCGAAATCTATTTTAACTGATTTTTATATCACTTTTTTTTTTCATTTCCAAAAACAGGTTCTGAATAAAAGGGTTGAAAAATAATGACAAGTTAGCCTTTCACCAAAAAACTCTATTCAATTTGATTCTTACTTTGTCCCAATAATTCCTGCTTTGCACAGAGACATTTACCTTGACAAATAATCTGTAAGTTAACACCCAGTCCCTTTCGCAATTCTAGAATTGTACCGGTACAATTCCAGAATTGTTGCACCAAGTGAGAATTCCTACTTTGCACAGGACAATTACGGAATTGTACCGATTCCCACTTTGCACAGAACACATATACTATTATTTTTGCTGAAAATATGTAAATATGTTCTATAAAAGGGTTATCCTTTGGAAGCAAGGAATACACCAAAGAAGTGAAAAATATGGAGTGTACATGTTTTCTGGGCCAGACTAACTAGTTTCGGCCAATTAGGCCTCATCAGTGACCCTCAGATATTTTCAAAATTCCACAATGGAATCAATGATCCCAAAGGACAAGAAAATATAATCTAGATTTTGCAAATGCAAAAGCTACTCACATATTTTCAGCAAAAATACCAGAATACATGTATTAGATATTTTACTTGCTAGAACACTTAAGAGAAGCTGACTGTAAGCATCGAGCATTGGTCCATGAAAACTTGGAAAATGCGAAAATCGCAGATTCCAGTGAAACTTTGTGGAAATGTTACCTTTGTGCCATGTGTTACGTTGATATTTTTTTCGTACCGATTCTTCACCGTTACCATGGAAATGGCTATTTTGTTTCCATTCGCTAAAAATTCATACCTCTTGGGTGTATTGTTATGAAAGTATAATAAATATCATTTATACTGGTACGTTAGTGTTTTTTATAATTTCAAAATTGAATTAAGAATTTTTTTATTCAATCGTTTCAAATTTATTAATCGATTTCTGACATGTACATGAGATTATTTGCATGAAAAGACACTCGGTTTCAGTGATTTTGTGGTCATTTATTTTCCGTTATGCTTCTCAAGGGCAACGGCTTCACGGAAAATGTAAAACACCAGAAGTTACAGCATATCTGAAAGATACAAAATATGCAGAGTTTAGGTGTAATCCTTTTGTTACCGTGCCGTTATAGGCTTTTGAAATAGTATCAATACGGCGTTTCGTGCCAATGGAGAGAACTATAACGGCGAACACTAATGTCCGGGATTTGTCCGGTAACGCCGATTAAGTCCCTTTTTGAATATTCTTATGCGTGAGGTGGTCGGTAAACAAGGAAGTGTCAACCGGATGACAATTTTTGCGCAAAATTTAAAGACCGTCTTTGCTATTACTACATTCTGGTTATTTTATTTTCAATATATGTGACGCGTCATCAGATTTTGGCATTACGTCATTTCGAGAACACGTGAAAAAATCGCGACGTCATAGCTGAGGTAGCTAATTTATTGCGCACCTTTCGCTAATAATACTATAAACAAGAGCCTTTTATCTTGTGAATTAGAAAGTTTGCATAGAATTTATAACAAAAATAGACAGTTACCGGTAATTGGCTGTGTTGTTGTATGTATCAGGTTATAAAACGCCCATATTACAACAGCGCTCAATAGCTCAGTTGGTATGGCACTTTTCCCTTAAACAAGGGAACTGTGTTTCAAGACTGTGCCAGACCGACCTTTTTAGGCTCATTTTTGTTTAAACAGTTATGTTTGTTTTGGAGTCAAACGGCCCAGTCAACACTAATTTAGGCCATTTTTGAGCCGGCCAGTTTACCTTGCCACACTTTTCCCGGGCAGGATTATATCTTTGCATTCTTTCTTTCTTGCTACTACGATCGGTCATATCTGACCATTAGTAGCAGGTGTACATAAGATACACTCCAGGTTTTGCAGGATTAAAGCCTACACAGTAATCTTGTAATTACGGTAGGGTTCTTTAACCTGCACAGGGGATGGTTCTCCCCGCACAAAAGGCCTCCAGTGAACATCCCGATCCGAAGGACGGTGTACTTTATGACATTCATCCCTGCAAATGATGCCAATGGAGCCTGTTCGGACACCGAAATTTTATCGCCGATGATGGAACCCGGAACTCTAGCATCAGAACCTCTAGCATCAGAGGCAAGTGCACTAACCACTGAGCTATCACGCTCCACTACTGTGCACATTCTTTTGCGAGAAACTGACAATGCCCTTCTTGAATCAGCGAAAGGAAGAGAATAACCGTAGAAAAGATTTCATTTTATTTCTTTATTTTTTCTCCTATTACTGCTACTCGCTGACATCTGAGCATTACAAGCAGGATTTCCTGGGTGGTAGCCAGTCCTTTATTATTATTATTTTTAAACAATGCGGATGAAGTGCCTTGCTCAAGGACACAACATCTTGGTCAGTGTGAGGCTCGAACCCGCAACCTCTAGATCACAAATCCGATGCACTACCACTGCACCAAAGCGCTCCATAATCAATCTCCACAAAATGCTGCCGAACCCGGCAGGTATCGAACTCGCGCCCTTTTGATCACCAGTCAGACGCATCCGACTGAGCTACATGTGTACCTAGGCCGGTTAAAAAAAATATATATAGTGTAGAATTGTTGCGAGAGTTGCATGCCTTGAACACCACATATAGTAGTCGCAGATAAGATTGACTAGGCAGAGCTATTCAGGTGTTGTCAATATATATCAAATTCGCAAAGTCCACCAGAAGATTTGGTAGAGTGCATTTTGCACGCTTTCTACAAGCGGACAAAATGGTCATATACCCCACAGCTATGCTTGTGTTACAGTTAAATTCACGCAATCGGATGACTTGGTTTACCTTATTCCTAAGGCAGGTCCAAACAATAGCTCCACCTAGTCAATCTTATCTGCGACTACAATAGATGGTTACCAACAGTTCAAAGTGCGAAAATAGTATTTCTCTGATAATTGTTAGTGTTTTTTATGCCCCCGCCATTCCAAGAATGATGGAAGGGCATACAGCGTTGCCCCTGTCCGTCCGTCCATTCGTTCGTCCATCCGTCCGTTCGTTCGTTCGTCCGTGCGAAACTTAAACGCAGTCAATAACTTTCTTATTTCTGTATGGATTTTGAAATTACTTTGTAGAAATGTTAAACATCATGAGACGATGTGTCACATGCAAAACCCAGGTCCGTACCTCCATGGTCAAGGTCATACTTTGAAGACAAATGTATAAAAAAGGTCCGAAACTTAAACGCAGTCAATAAATTTCTTATTTCTGGATGGATTTTGAAATTACTTTGTAGAAATGTTAACCATTATGAGACAATGTATCACGTGCAAAACTCAGGCCGGTACCTCCAAGGTCAAGGTCATACTTAGAGGTCAAAGGTAAAAAAAGGGTCTGAAACTTAAACCCAGTCAGTAACTTTCTTATTTCTGGATGGATTTTGAAATTACTTGGCAGAAATGTTGGCTATCAATCTGCCTCACCCAAAACCAAGGTCCTTACCTCCAAGGTCAAGGTCATACTTAGAGGTCAAATGTGAAAAAAGAGTCCAAAACTTAAACACCGTCAATAACCTTCTATGGATTAATACGAACATAGACATATTTTCAGGCGGGGACATCTGTGTCCTATGGACGCATTTCTAGTTTGTTTGTTGTTTTTTGTATGTTTGCATTGCAGTTTAACGGTCCAGTCAACCCTATTTTTCATTTTTGAGCCGGTCAGTTAACCTACCCACACTTTTCCTGGGCAGGCTAATACCTAAGCTGTTAACTAGTAGAGTGCATATTCTTTCGCCAGAAACTGAGAACTACCCTTTTTGAATCAGCGGAAGGGGGAGAATGACCGTAGAAAAGATTTCATGATCAATCTCCGCGAAAGAATGTAGCCGACCCCGGCAGATATTGAACCCGCGTTCTCCTAATCAACTCTAATAGGCTAATTAATTTGCACTTGCTCACGGTTTTAATAGAGGAAAAATAGCTCATTCACTTGATTCAGAAGGTTTTATACTAAGGGAACAGCACACCTGCTAGATACAATTTGACATTACAGGACACCTGCAGGGGAGGCAGGCAGGTCTTTCAAATATACACTGCTCAAAATAAAGGAGCAAACACGTTCCCTTGATTCAGAAGGGGTTATATACTAAGGGAACAGCACACCTGCCAAATACAATTTGACATTACAGGACACATGCAGGGGAGACAGGCAGGTCTTTCAACTATACACTGCTCAAAACAAAGGAGCAAACACATTCCCTTGATTCAGAAGGTTTTATACCAAGGGAACAACACACTTGCCAAATACAATTTGACATTACAGGACACATACAGGGGAGGCAGGCAGGTCTTTCAAATATACACTGCTCAAAACAAAGGAGCAAACACATATTTCCTCAGTATAAAGATGTTGAATAATGATGATGAAACAACGATTCAGATAGATAAATAACTCTATCTGCAACATGTTTATGGCAAACACGGGCAACCAGTTCACAAATCACGCTGTAACCTGTTATGGAGGAATTTGCATATTTTTTGAGAAATCGCCCTCTTTATATCAGATTATTTCAAATGTCATAGACATGCGCAAATCAGTCACTTTTTTCCTGCCAATAATGCGTATGTCCACCTCGAGCAGCACAACACTCCTGGCATCGCCGAGGCATGCTACGAACTAAACTTTGAACTGTTTGTAAAGCTAGTGTTTCACACTCATGTCTAAGGATGTTTATGATATCTTGAATAGTCATTGGTGGATAATCGCCCAATGGGATACATCTGTAAAGAATGTCCCACACATGTTCTATTGGGCTCAAGTCAGAGGAACGTGCCTGTCAGTCCATTACTTCACTAGTCCCACAATTAAGGTAATCCATGCACACTCTAACAATAGATGGGCTACATGATGCTTCCACGCTGAGCTGAAACCGACCGCACACGGGTACTAGTAAACAGCTTAGAGGATCTAAGCCTGCCCAGGCAAAGCGGTGCGAGTCTGTCCGCCCATGCTTATAAACCCTATTTCAGTGGGCTATAATTTGACGTGGGCTATATGCACCACCTTGCGCAATCAGTTACTTTGAATTCTATACTCCCATAAGTTGGATGTATTGAGAATTGTAGTTGTCACATGCCCCTGCGTTCGATCTGGCATAAGAAAAAATGGCATGGTATCATGGGCAAATCACTAACATCAATGGCGGATATCAGTCCAGGTATAGAAGCTTTAGGGTAGCTGATTTAAGCAGGCAACGCTATCTATTATGCATCAATAAACATATATCGCCGTAAACAGGGACCAAATGAATATGTTAAACCCGTCTAGTGCAGATATCATTGTAAATGAGTTCTGAATGGTTGGGTCTTTTGGAAGCAAAGAATACACAAAATAAACAAAATAGCAGAATCGGTTTTATTGAGTTTATTGAGTCTGTTCAGGAACAGTACTGAAATATGCAACACCGGCCACGCCCTATAGCACCGACTTAAGCTGAATTCTATTTCCAAAATATTCTAAATGAACTCAATGATCACAAAGGACCAGAAAATATAATTTCCACTATGATGATGTATGGGTAGACGTAATAATGTTGGACAACAAAAAGAATTAATTGTAAACTTGATAAGAGTTTCGACGGCTGCAATACTGTTGATGAAATATTTGAAAGGGCAATGAGTTCAAAATAATTTCAATCAGCTGAGATAATTCCATTTTGACACGGTCATGCAAATTTATACATGTTATTCACACGTGTATTCCCAAAACTTGTTGACAACATTTACTGCTGAACTGATTTTCAAGGTGGAAACTATTACGCAGAAATAGTGTAATAATGAAGGCATAACATATATATATATTCTTTTTTTTAACTCGTGCTTTCATACAAAAAGACCATGGGACTTCATTTAAGATTCTAACATACTCTACAAATTAATTCCTACATTACGTCTTGTTCTGTTTTAAAGTCAGCACTCCCAAACATACGTAAGGCCTACCTCTCCATAACGGATCACATACATGTATCTATTCATTGTAAAAATTGAAATTTTGTGTTGCCATAGCAACTGTAACATGGAAAATGTTATCATAAATATGTTATTTAATCTAAATTGATATGAACTTTCAATTCTGTCCTCATAGATTTTAAAGCTAGTGAAAATCTCTTACAACAGTGAAACCATAAACAGATATTTATTCAGTTTTAACGGAATGTTACGGTTGCCATAGCAACAAGGGCTACTACACAATCTACACCATTTTATCTATTTATCTATTCAAATCATGATCATTATTTCCTAGTTTAACTAGGCTTAAGTATATAGGGGCGTTGCTTTCCTGTCCAGAAATGCAACACCATTTTGTACACAATAAAGTGGGTGGGGTAATGAGACTCCATTATTGTTATAATTATTCATAATTTCAAATTATTCATTAACTTGAAGCAGATGGCATTATAATCAAACCAAATTATTACACATTTAGTAATCAGAAATAGATTAGATTTTATATAGATGAAGCAAAAGTATAATAATGACACTGGTAACAGAATTTCATTTGATCTAAATGCATAAAAACATACATTTTAGGTCTGTTATTGATTTTAATGGCTATGTACATTGTACAAGATGTTAGTTTAATAATTTATGACCAATGCAATGGTTAATTTATCAAAGACCAGCTCTGGAATTTCACATTAGTAGTTACACCGTTACTATTTTTCAAAAAAATTTGTCTGTGCAACACAGACAAAGTTGCAGAGTTATCTTTGTTCCATTGATTGAGGATTACACCTAGACATTACAGTTTTTGTTAATACTAGGACATGTTATTTAAGTGCCACTGTCCGTTTCTTCCAATGTCGTTGCCCCTGAGAATAAAATGCAGACAAAAATACAGAAAATCCAGAAAAATTCAATGTGCTTGACTAGCACCTCAATTCCGTTGCCATGGTAACATATGTGAACACATTCACGAGCCCAATATATTATGAATCGCTTCATTACATATACCCTTATGGATATCATGTGTAAATTGGTATATATTATGAAAGTGGAAACAAAAGCTAGTTGTTGAAAATCATATAAAAATACTGTTTTATCTATGTGAATACGTTGTTGCCATGGCAACAGCATCTGTATCAATATCTCGAAAACTACTCGACATATTCCAATAAAATTTTCACTAATCTTCATCATTTGCGAAATGCTACTTATGTACAAAAAAGAAAGAAAATCAAAATTTTTGACTTTCCATGTAATGCTCGATGCTTACAGTCAGCTTCTCTTAACATTTTGACCACTAACAAGATCATTGAGCTAACAATGCTTTGAACAACTTCGTAGCTCAGTCAGATGCGTCTGAATGGTGAACAGGAGGACATGGGTTCGATACCTGCCAGGGTCAGCAATATTCTTTCGTAGAAATTCATCATGAAATCTTTTCTACGGTCATTTCTTCAAAGAGTTGCTCTCTGAAGATGTACCCAGTTCCCTTAAAAGATTGTTCTGGTGCTATATAAACAGTGTACAGTAAAATTCTGCAATAAAGACCTGGGGCCAGTTGTTCAAAACTAACGACATCGTTAGTTAACATATCGTTAAAATTTTTATCATTAAATATGGCAAATATGCTGAAATTTTTGCTGAAAAAATGTGAGCAGCTTTTGCGGACGCAAAAGCTGCTCACATTTTTTCAGCAAAAATACCAAAATTTACGATATTGTACTTGCTAGAAGAGTTAACAATATGACCACTAACGAGCTCGTTTAGCTAACGATGCTTTGAACAACTGGCCCCAGCTCAAATTAACCATTTTTGTACCAAATGGAACCTTACTCCTTATATATGGCACAAGTCCATTTAAAGATTTAGGGGTGTCAGGTTGTGTTTTTTTTTTTTTTCAAAACCTATTTGGAAAATGGCTGAACTTTTTGCAAACAGTGTAAGCCCTGATCAGATGCCGCATTTTGCAGCATATGATCTGGGCCTGCACCATTTGCCAATTACCCTTTCTGGAGTTTCCGTTACAAAATGGGTTAAGTCTTATTCTGCTTTTAACCCTTATCATGCTGAATAAATTACTTCAGCCACACCCATTTCTGACTATCCACCAATCAAACAACTTGATATTAATGCATTCATTCAATTCACAAACTGCATGACAAACAATGTAGATCATGATCAGAAGCCATCGGATCTTGATCTACACTGTTTGCAAATGTAGGGGTTGTCATGTTCAGGGGGATATGGATTAAAAGCATATTTGAAAGGTTTCAGGTATTATAGTATGAGACAATCTTTTGGGACTCTTCAAAAGTGGTCTAAAAGACCATTTTTGAACAGTCCCAAAGGTGGTTGGAATATACTCTGCGAAAACAAAATAAAACAGATTGGGCTGCATGTGCTTCCATACATAGCTGAAACTAACAACACATGAGGTAAATCACTTAGAAGGACTAAGCCTGCCCAGGCAAAGTGGTGCGAGTCGGCCCGTCCATGCATATAAACCCTATTGGTTTCATTGGGCAGCAGGGATTGAGATGTCTTTTCATCTCAATGTTGTGAAGAACTCCCACAAAATTGGAAGAAACATCTCCAAAATGATCTAATTAGTGTTAACGGGGATGTTTAAACACAAATCAAACAAACAATGTTTGTAACTGTAAAAGGCAACTTCCTGTGAACATGCAGAAAGATAAACAGTAATAAACAAAAACTGTGTAGCAAATTGAAGAGTAAATATGAAAATGTGTGTAAACATATGTAAATGACACAACAGCCTTACATTTGAACGTCCATCTCTGTTTCTATATCTAGTCTTCATAACACTTAACAAGGAAAGAGAAACATTTTTTTTTTTTAAATTAGACTGAATGCTTATAAAATACTGATATATGTAAATGTTCATAAAATAGTGCAATCAGTACACCGCACAACTGCATGCAAAATGGATATTTTCAATCATGCAAAACTTTCAGTTTATTATAGGGCTTATTCATGTTTTTATGCACTATCAGCTTCTGCATCCATAGAAAACTTTTTGAGCACAAGCATTTTGTGGAGTGTTCACAACTGTTTGGAATAATTCAGCTAATATTTATCCATTTTGTACTGAGTAAAATTATTCCCCTTATATATTATATACAACAGGTGTCCATTTAGAATAACCTTGAGGCAATTCTAACAAGTGGACAGAACGAATGTTTTAATAGATGTCACAAACTTAATCTCATCACTTCTTATCTGGAGCTACAAATGTGTTACTGTCTCAACAAAAAAAGTGATATGTTCAAACTGCTTACATCTCAAATTCTCATTTACCAGTTAAGATTCAATTATAGTTCTTCGAAAACTTGTCCTAACTTTTATTCAGCAAATTGTCATACAAATCGTGAAAGAATTTTTAGTGTCTTACAAATTATTGAAATAGTTAAGTAAGTGTTACCTTACCTCTAGAGATAATAAACATATGTTGGGATGTTTCTCAACAGCTTTTAACACAGCTTCTACTCCCGCATCTTTCATTGGGTTGAGATTAAGCTGCAATTAAAAACACAGCTAATAAAAGCTGCAGTGAGACAGCACAGTGATTATGGATGAAACTGGTGAAAACTCAGTCTAAGGTAGCTATTTCTGCATCTTTGACCTTGACCGGAAGGTTGACCTATTTTGTACTGTAAACCCCCAAAACGGGTACTCTGGCAAACAGTGCAGATCCAGATTAGATGCCTCAGAAGGTGGCATCTGATCAGGGCCTACACTATTGTCAAAAAGTTCAGCTGTTTTCCAATTAAATTTTAAAGATAACACAACCCCTAAATTTCAAAATGGACTCCTGCCATACATAAGGAGGAAGATTCCATTTGGTACAAAAGATGTTGAAGGGCAGATGACAGTGGTGTTGCATACTACTTTGTACCAGTATCGGTGATGTATCGAAATACATAAAATGTTCAGTGACATAAAAATCCTAAAAATTCGGACACCTTGAGGATATACTATAATTCTCCTAAAATTTTAACAAAGGAGCAGTCTCTATAAGGCTGTTTTCATGGCCACAACCGATTTCCTTTAAACTTTGTAGCTTCAAATTGGTACATATTGACTGTCTAATGGTGAATTTTTAGACTCTTTGGTCGACTGGTTTTTGCTGTATACACTATTAAAGTGGGTGGGGTAATGTCACCCCATTAAGGGTATACCAACAAAAATGCTATTATTTTTGTTCAAAGTGCATGACTGGAGGCGATATTTGCCGTATGCTTACTACCCTTTCAGGCATAACAGCTGGTGATAACAGTTTTATAAATATCAAACAAGAGAAGAGTTTATACGCGCTTGTAAGTTGTACCCAAATATCAGTAATTTTTATTCCCCAACTTTACGAAAAACCACAACACCTTTACAGTTTTCAACTTATTTCAAAGATCTTTCATAAATATAATGTTGATGTAATAGTCATTCTAGGTATATGTCAGAATTATTGTTAGTTCGTAAAACTTAAAGAGTTACCTGCCCCTGAAATTGGATTTTACCCTTTTTTTTAAATCGGAGTGCATTTATCCGTTTGTAGTACTCACAACTTCATTTGAAAGTGAATAAACCGATTCCATGCAAATATTATTAAATAGATGTGGACAACGAAGTCATTTGATTTAATAGTGCATGCTAGTATTTCCTTTTTTTTTTTTTTTTTTTTGTTATTTATGAACTCTTAATTCCCAGGTGCAAATGGAACATTTGTCCACTGTCAAACATTTTTGACCACCAAAGCAGGCTCTTATGTTGTGGAACCTCATTTTAGACCGATACTGTGCTTAAATATAAGCCTGTATGGTCTCACGACATGTTTAAGAATTTGTTAATTTACTGATCTTCCTCTGAATCGCTAGATGTATTCCATGTGTCAACAGCAGCATCATAAACAAAAATCAATATGTTCCCGGCTTGGTTTTGCTTCACTATTTTCTGTTTTGTTCCGGTAATATCCCAAATACCAGAGAACAGAAGCCACATGTGCGCAACATACCACGGTACGGCACTTATGCACCCACAATACCATCCAGTGATTGGGTTCAGTCCTTGTGTATATTCAACCCACATGTTATATGTTTTATTAGACGTGTGGCAAGAACGTATCTGTGCTTTGAGAACAACATCTTCTTCTTTGTGTGCCATTATCTCATATGATCCATTGTCGTCAAAATGTTCATCTGTGTAGGATTTGGCTTGTTTCAGCTGGTAAATACCCAGTTTCAAATCCATGAGTTCATCCTCAGTCATCTCTGGGAAATTCTCAAGTTTCTCATCATCGATCTTTTTCCAAATAACCCGTTTTTTATTGCAGCCATTTTTTGTCGCGCCTGCTATTAGCATGGCGCGATATTGGCGTCCGGTTTTCCGTCCGTCCGTTCGTCAAGGTGTCAAAATTTGTGACATCCCTAGCGTTCACCCTAATGGACAAGTTTATTTCTCAAGAACTATAAGAGCTTCATTAATGATACTTGGTACAAACTTGTATCTGTGGATGGCAACTTGAATGCAAGCATCCATATTTGACCTTGACCTACATTTCATGGTTCACTGACTTTGTAAAATATTGCGACCACCCTAGCGTTCACCCTAATGGTCAAGTTTATTTCTCAAGAACTATAACAGCTTTATTAATGATACTTGGTACAAACTTGAATCTGGGGATGGCAACTTAAATGCAAGCATCCATATTTGACCTTGACCTAAATTTCATGGTTCACTGACTTTGTAAAATATTGTGACCACCCTAGCGTTCACCATAATGGTTAAGTTCATTTCTCAAGAATTATTAGAGCTTCATTAATGATACTTAGTACAAGCTTGCATTTGAGAATGGGATCTTTTGAGCAAGCATCTATGTTTGACCTTGACCTACATATCATGGTTCGATGACTTTGCGCCCCCACAGGCGCGACATAGCCTTCGGTGGAATTCTTGTTACAACCTTATCCTGCAGCTTATTTGGAGTTTTTGCTAGGGCCATCATTCTTCTAGCAATTACTTTGCCTGAATCTTTACTTTTTACCAAAGGTGGTCTAAATGCATTGCACAATGAGCAAACAATCCTTACATAGTCGCAAACATATGGTATTTGACTATTGGTCATTGTGTTAATTGCTAAGGGCTTCCCACTTTTTAATTCGCCCATTAGCTGATTCGACAACCCATCTCACCTTTGTAACTAGCCTTGACTCATTCGCCTCTTCAGTCGTATGTTGCTTCTGAGATTTGTTTAGGAAGTGAGGCATATGGGAATTGATTCCAAAATCCTTTATTATATCTATAGCATCCCTGAAGCCGCGGTCTACAACAAGAACATCATCTTCTTCAAACCAGTCAGTAATAGTTTCTGCATTAGTCTTTAACATGTGTTCGGTAAGCTTAGCATCTGTGTTTTTCCAATCTGCAAGATATGGTCCCATCACAGTCAAAATGTAACCATCAGTGGCCACAAGCATCATAGGTTTCAGCAAAGGCTGTCCTTTATGTACGGAATAAGATCTTCTCTGAAATGAGTAGTTTCCACTCTTCTCAATATATGTGTATGTTCCACCAGCCACTGCGATTGCAACATCAGAATTTGAATCCCCAAATAGGGCATTTGCAAAAGTTGATGTATGATTCAGGGATGTTAGAGAAATACTAAAGGGTTATGAAATCAATTCTCATATGCTTCACTTCCTAACCAAATCTCAGAAGCAATATACGACTGAAGAGGCGAATGATTCAAGGCTAGGTACAAAGTGAGATAGGTTGTCGAATCAGCTAATGGGAGAATTACAAAGTGGAAGGCCTTAGCAACAAAATATCCAATTGTAAAATACCATATGTTGGCGACTATGTAAGAATTGTTTGCTCGTTTTGCAATGTGTTTAGACCACAAGGACTGAACCCAATCACTGGATAGTACTGTTGGTGAAGAAGTGGTGCTCGTACCATGGGATGTTGTGGCTCATGTGCTTGCTGGCATGCACTATTAAATCAAATGACTTCTTTGTCCACATCTATTTAATTATATTTGCATGGAATCGGTTTATTCACTTCCAAATGAAGTTGTGAGTACTACAAACGGATAAATGCACTCCGATTTAAAAAAATGGGTAAAATCCAATTTCAGGGGCAGGTAACTCTTTAAGTTTTATGAACTAACAATAATTCTGACATATACCTAGAATGACTATTACATCAACATTATATTTATGAAAGATCTCTGAAATAAGTTGAAATCTGTAAAGGTGTTGTGGTTTTTCGTAAAGTTGGGGAATAAAAATTACTCAAATTTGGGTACAACTTACAAGCGCGTATAAACTCTTCTCTTGTTTGATATTTATAAGACTGTTATCACCAGCTGTTATGCCTGAAAGGGTAGTAAGCATACGGCAAACATCGCCTCCAGTCATGAACTTTGAAAAAAAATAATAGCATTTTTGTTGGTATACCCTTGATGGGGTGACATTACCCCACCCACTTTAATAGTGTATACAGCAAAGACCAGTGGACCAGAGAGTCTAAAAATTCACCAATAGACAGCCAATATGTACCAATTTGAAGCTACAAAGTTTAAAGGAAATCGGTTGTGGCCATGAAAATAGCCTTATAGAGACTGCTCCTTTGTTTAAAATACAGCAAGGAGTCCAAGAAGTGAAGATGGAATGGCAAACAGTGTAGACCCATCAGGAGCAGTCTGATCTGGGTCTGCACTGTTTGCTTAGGCCTGTCTGTCCCAAAACTTTGGAACATTACGGTAAATGATACATTAGTACACAGAAACAGAATTTTTTGGGGGAATGGATACACCTTCTGTGGGGTGGGGGTGGGCAACACTTTTTTCAAAATTGTTTCTGTCTCACATGTTAACTCAGGTGTAAAGAATTCTTTCCTTTAAGAGTAGACCCATTTCCAGAGGCGCTGAGTTTGTAGAACAACAAACAGGAAATGCTTAAAGTTGTCTCTCTTATAAAAAATTATGGAAAGTAAGCCAGGTGTATCCGTTCTCCTAAAAAACTTTTAACAATACTGCAAAATACACACAAGGTTGTGGACAACACCACCACTGCAATAATTTGTCTGTCTTTTCAAACGGGCCACTCACATGAAGGAGCAAATAAAGTACAATGCCCTTAGTAAGCCTTGGTTATATAACAGTTTTAGATTTAAAATATATCCAAAACAATAACACATCTGTGTCCTAAAATGGTGTCTTTCATAATTTTCCGCATGAAAAGTTGGAATACATTTTTTTTTTATTTCTAGTCCAAAAATAGATTGCTGGTGCTTTTAAGAACACCACCTCATGGAGGTGGTTCTAACAAGTACCATCAATTTAATTTTTTTTTAGCAAAAATAAGGGAAATAATGTATACCCATGTTAACTCCACTTTTCTTTATATAAACTAGGTTTAGAGGGGTGTTCATTACATGAACTTGTTAACCTTATGTCTATCTCATATAATTCTTGAATGCCAATGAAAAGCAGTAACAACTGTTAACCCTTATCCAGCTGTTCACAACAACCCCTACCTTTGCAAACAGTGTAAATCTTGATCAGATGCAATCTGATCAGGATCTACACTGTTTGACATTCGGTCTGTGAATTTGTAGGAATAAATAATATCAAGTAATCTGATTGGTTCAAAATCAGAAATGGGTGTGGCTAAATTAATTATTCAGTGGGATAAGGTCAGCTCTTAGTTTTCCAATTAGTTTGATTCATCAGAAACTATAAAAAATATCTACGAATAAAATAAATCCTTGCAAGTCCAACAATTTGTTTGCTTATTGTTTTGCTTTTGCCTTTCCAATTTTATAAATTTAAACAAGAGGCCCATGGGCCACTACGCTCACCAGAGGTCATGTGGTTTATACCATATACAGGCAAGGTGCCCATCTTGGTCATGTGACAACAATACCACGAATAATGTTTAACTGCCTCACCCCCATAGATGCTTTAAATGTATTTTGGTTTCAATCAGCACAGCTCTTTTACTGGAGAAGATAAAAATGCTGAATCTGAGCTATCCAAGAGAAAGGTCAGTAATGACCTTGACCTTTGGAATAAATAAACTTCCTTTCAGCTAACTGCAAATATCATTTTTGATGTCACAGCCTACCAGGCAATCAGAAATATCCACTACTTTGCCATTTTTCCATACAAATGTCTAAGTGACCAAGTTTGACCTTGACATAAAACAGGTCAAGGTCAACCAAAGGTCATCATTTGAACAAACTTGGTAGGGCCAGAGTCCCTGATGCTGCATACCAAGTTTCCAGATCATCGGCCATTCGGTTCTTGAGAAGAAGATTTTTAAAGGTTTTTACCATATATGGGCATGGCGGCCCATATTGGTCATGTGACCCAGTCATCACAAACAAAATTTCGTTCCTTCATTCCATAGAGACTCCACATATAATTTGGTTTCAACTGGCCGGGTAGTTTTAGTGAAGAAGAAAATAAAAGTACTGAATCTGAGGCGTCCTGGACAAAGGTCAGTAAATGACCTTGACCTTTGGAACTGATAAACTTCCATTCAGCTGATTGTAAATACCATTTCTGATGCCACTAGCTAATATACAATCACAAAAAATCCAGTTTTGCCATGTTTCCATACAAATGTCTAAGTGACCAAATTTGACCTTGATGTAAAACAGGTCAAGGTCAACCAAAGGTCATCATTTGAACAAAATTGGTAGGGCCAGAGTCCCTGATGTTGCATACCAAGTTTCAAGATCATCGGCCATTCCGTTCTTGGGAAGAAGATTTTTAAAGGTTTTTACCATATACGGGCATGGCGGCCATATTGGTCATTTGACCCAGTCCTCACGATCAAATTTTCTTTCCCTCATTCCATAGAGGCTCCACATGTAATTTGGTTTCAATTGGCCTAGTAGTTTAAGTGAAGAAGAAGATAAAAATACTGAATCTGAGCCATCCAAGAGAAAGGTCGGTAAATGACCTTGACCTTTGGAACTGATAAACCTCCATTCAGCTGATTGTAAATACCATTTCTGATGCCACTAGCTAATATACAATCAGAACAAGAGGGCCCAGAGGGCCCTGGGTTCGCTCACCTGATCCATAGTGTAACAAGTGGGCCTCAGGCAGGACCATTTTAGCCCCTGGGCTTTAATTTGAACAACCTTGGTAGAGGTCCACAAGATGAAGCTTCACACCAAATATCAAAGACCTGAGCCCTGTGATTTCTAAGAAGAATTTTAAAGGTATTTCTAACAGAAGTCTATGTAAAACATGTGGGCCCCAGGGCAGGACCAGTTTCTTCCCATTAGGGCTATAATCTGAACAATCTTAGTAGATGTCCATCAGATGAAGCCTCAAATCAAACACCTAGGCCTAGGTAGTCGGGGAAAAAGATTTTATAGGTTTCCCTATGTAAGTCTATGTAAATCATGTGGGCCTGGGGGCATGGCAAATTATGGCTCCAGGGCTAAAAATTTGAACACTCTTGGTAGAATTCTGCTGGATGTAGCTTCCTAGTAAATATTGAAGACCTGGACCTTGGGGTTTCATAGAAGAAGATTTTTAAAGATTTTCCCTATATAAGTCTATGTAAAACCAAAGGGCCACGGGGTGGGGGCATTTTTGGCCCTAGGACTATAATTTGAACAATCTTGATAGAGGTCCACTAGATGAAGCTTCATACCAAATATCAAAGACTTGAGCCTTGTGGTTTCAGAGAAGAAGATTTTTAAAGATTTTCCCTACATTAGCCTATGTAAAACCAAAGACCCCCGGGGCGGGACCATTTTTTGCCCTAGGGCTATAATTTGAACAATCTTGGTAGAGGTCCACTAGAAGAAGCTTCATACAAAATATCAAAGACCTGGGCTTTGTGGTTTCAGAGAAGAAGATTTTTAAAGATTTTCCCTATATAAGCCTATGTAAAACCAAAGGCCCCATGGGGTGGGGACATTTTTGGCCCCAGGGCTTTAATTTGGACAATCTTGGTAGAGGTCCACTAGATGAAGCTTCATACCAAATATCAAAGACCTGGGCGTTGTGGTTTCAGAGAAGAAGATTTTTAAAGATTTTCCCTATATAAGCCTATGTAAAACCAAATGCCCTCGAGGAAGGGGCATTTTTGGCCCCAGGGCTATAATTTGACCAATCTTCATAGAGGTCCACTAGATGAAGCATTACACCAAATAACAAAGACTTGGGCCTTGCAGTTTCAGAGAAGAAGATTTTTAAAGATTTTCCCTATATAAGCCTATGTAAAACCAAAGGCCCCGGGGCAGGGGCATTTTTGGCCCCAGGGCTATAATTTGAACAATCTTGGTAGAGGTCCACTAGATGAAGCTTCATACCAAATATCAAAGACCTGGGCCTTGTGGTTTCAGAGAAGAAGATTTTTTAAATATTTTCCCTATATAAGCCTATGTAAAACCAAAGGGCCCCAGGGCGGGGGCATTTTTGGCCCTAGGGCTATAATTTGAACAATCTTGATAGAGGTCCATCAGATGAAGCTTCACACCAAATATCAAAGACTTGGGCCTTGCGGTTTCAGAGAAGAAGATTTTTAAAGATTTTCCCTATATAAGCCTATGTAAAACCAAAGACCCCCGGGGCGGGGCCATTTTTGGCCCCAGGGCTATAATTTGAACAATCTTGGTAGAGGTCCACTAGATAAAGCTTCATACCAAATATCAAAGACCTGGGCCTTGTGGTTTCAGAGAAGAAGATTTTTTAAATATTTTCCCTATATAAGCCTATGTAAAACCAAAGGGCCCCGGGGCGGGGGCATTTTTGGCCCTAGGGCTATAATTTGAACAATCTTGATAGAGGTCCACTAGATGAAGCTTCACACCAAATATCAAAGACTTGGGCCTTGCGGTTTCAGAGAAGAAGATTTTTAAAGATTTTCCCTATATAAGCCAATGTAAAACCAAAGACCCCCGGGGCGGGGCCATTTTTGGCCCCAGGGCTATAATTTGAACAATCTTGGTAGAGGTCCACTAGATGAAGCTTCATACCAAATATCAAAGACCTGGGCCTTGTGGTTTCAGAGAAGAAGATTTTTAAAGATTTTCCTTATATAAGCCCATGTAAAACCAAAGGCCCTCGGGGCAGGGGCATTTTTGGCCCCAGGGCTATAATTTGAACAATTTTGATAGAGGCCACTAGATGAAGCTTCATACCAAATATCAAAGACTTGGGCCTTGCGGTTTCAGAGAAGAAGATTTTTAAAGATTTTCCCTATATAAGCCTATGTAAAACCAAAGGCCCCCGGGGCGAGGGCAATTTTGGCCCCAGGGCTATAATTTGAACAATCTTGGTAGTGGTCCACTAGCTGAAGCTTCATACCAAATATCAAAGACCTGGGCCTTGCGGTTTCAGAGAAGAAGATTTTTAAAGATTTTCAGTAAAAAAATCTATTTTTAGCTCCTGTGACCCAGATGTGCAATGGACCGGAACCATCTGAACAATTTTGAAAGGGGACCACATAAGGATCATTGCTGTGAAGTTTGGTCAAAATCTGATCAGTGGTTTAGGAGGAGATGTCATTTGAAGAAAAAGTTTACGCACACACACACACACACACACACGCACGCACACACGCACGCACTGACGACGGACGAAAAGTGATCACAAAAGCCCACCTTGTCACTACGTGACAGGTGAGCTAAAAATCCACTGTTTTGCCATTTTTCCATACAAATGTCTAAGTGACCAAATTTGACCTTGACGTAAAACAAGTCAAGGTCAACCAAAGGTCATCATTTGAACAAACTTGGTAGGGCCAGAGTCCCTGATGCTGCATACCAAGTTTCAAGATCATCGGCCGTTCGGTTCTTGAGAAGAAGATTTTTAAAGGTTTTTACCATATATGGGCATGGCCGCCATATTGGTCATGTGACCCAGTCCTCACGAACAAACTTTCGTTCCCCCATTCCATAGAGGCTCCACATGTAATTTGGTTTCAATTGGCCAAGAAGTTTAAGTGAAGAAGAAGATAAAAATACTGAACCTGACAAAGGTCCGTAAATGACCTTGACCTCTGAAACTGATAAACTTCCAATCAGCTGATTGCAAATACCATATCTGATGCCACTAGCTAACATACAATCAGAAAAATCCACTGTTTTGCCATTTTTCCATACAAATGTCTAAGTGACCAAATTTGACCTTGACGTAAAATAGGTCAAGGTCAACCAAACGTCATCATTTGAACAAACTTGGTAGGGCCAGAGTGCCCGATACTGCATACCAAGTTTCAAGATCATCGGCCATTCCGTTCTTGAGAAGAAGATTTTTAAAGGCTTTTACCATATATGGGCATGGTGGCCATCTTGGTCATGTGACCCAGTCCTCCCGAACAAACTTTCTTTCCCCTTCCCATAGAGGCTCCACATGTAATTTGGTTTCAATTGGCCCAGCAGTTTCTGAGGAGAAGTCATTTGAAAATGTTGACGCAGACGCGGACGACGGACGGCGGATCACTGCCTATACTATAAGCTCCCCCGGAGCCTTCGGCTCTGGTGAGCTAATAAATGGCACCAATTTATAAGCCACAAGTAGCATTCATAACAGCTGTAGCTATTTCAATGCTACCACCAAGGTTACAATCTGCAGCTTATTAAAAATATTAATTTTTTCACATTCTAGTACTTTTGTTCAAATACTTTCAGGGGAAGGAACTCTTTCAAAAATATTTTAGTATCTCTCATCCACAGAGGTCTACTCTAAAAGGAAAGAATTTGCTCCTAATGGAGCAGTTATTTACTTTCAGAGTAGACCCCTTTTCAGAAGGGCTAAATTAAAATGAAAGCAAACAAGATGTCTTCCTTGTTTCCTTCTTGGAAAAAAAAAAAAAAAAAAAAACAGCTGAAAGTATGTTCTGTATATTCATTACCTTTAATCATACAACGTTCAAATCTCTTCATTCCTACATTCCATACAACTAAATAACTTGTTATAATGACAATTTCAATGGAACAAATCCTTGGGTCAAGATGAGGCAGATTAATGGATACATGTATATTAAAAAATAGTGTAATTAATTAATACTCGAAGAAAAAATATTGTGGATATTTGTTAGAATCGCCTGGTTGAGGCGATTCTAACAAATGTCCACAGCATTTTTTTTTCTTGGAGTAATTGTGGGGAAAGAGCCCTTTATGACCTATTTTACCACCTTTATAGCGGCAAATTCTTTATAACAGCAAAGTGTTGGGGATCAAATACTGCCGTTATAACAAGGTTCCTCTGTACAACATCACTTACCACCAATGTTTCTAGCCCAAAGTTTTTGCTGACTCCCCAAGCCAGAGATTCTGAAGCCTTGGTATTAAACCTATTATTACTGAAATTCAAAAGAAAAAATTTACAGCTATAGAGGGATCCAATGTTTTGACACGTGGCTTTGTTTACATTTCACTGTGCATGCGCCAATTACCTCCCCTGTAGAGTACCTCTTTTATCTGGTTGGCAAAACATGACTGTTGCCGTATAGTGCCAATGAGAATTTCCAATCTTTATAGTGTAATTAAACTCCTTTTTTCTCCACAAAATTTACTGATCCTTGTCATTTTGCGGTTTTGAAGTATTAAATGATATAGAACCAGCCTCTTCTGACATTTTATCGCACATTTTGTTGCCTAAAAAGCTTTATAAAAGTACGCACCATCACACCAAAACGTAGCCATTGCATCTTATTTAACTAACGGAAATAAGATTAAAGGATATATATTTTCCATCCAAACTTATACAAAATGAAGCAGTTTAATGTCCAAAATGGTTTGTGGCAAACAGTTTTGATAGAACGACAATTTAACAATAGTAATAACAGAAAACAATTCATGCTACATCAATGATAGGGTATGGAGCGGGAAGTTTTTTGCCAACCAGATAAAACGAGGCTAATGAAATTTGACCTTGTGTGACGTAGACTTTGGATGTGTCTATATGAGAAATGACATACTCATGACTGAAAAACACTCACCATCCACCAAACAGAGAAGGACTGCAGGATTCATTTTAGTGAAGATTAACCCTTGAAATACATGTACTACAAAGCAAAAACACAAAGCATTTGGTTTTGTTTGTTTGAACTGAGGTTTTACATCCCCATCAACACTATTTAGGTCATTTTGGAGACTTTGCTTCCCATTTTGTGGGACTTTAACACAACATCGAGATGAAATGACTTCTCAAGCCCGACCATCCAAACAAACAAATAGGGCTTTTGTGCAAGGACGGTTTGACTGGCAACCCTTTGCCTGGGCAGGCTTATACTTTCTTAGTGGTTTACCAGTACTCATGTGTGGCTGGTTTCAGCTCTGTATGGAAGCATCATACAGCCCAATCTATTTCTCCAAGCCCAAATGAGCGGGGGCCACAAAGCATATGGTGTTGTATTTTTGGAGGTCTATTGTTTGTCAATCAACCCAAAGTTACAAAATGAATCTGAGTTATGTTGCTAATATCCAAGTGACTATGACTGACCATACAACTTGTATTTGTATCAAATCTAGGTAACTGTAACCAAAGCTGGACTACTGTTGTGATCATCATAATTTATAAATAGAGGATATTTACTTTTTTGAGATGAATACCAAAAATATTTCATCAAATGTGTTGAAAATTCTGATGTTTTCAACACACGAGATGAAATATTTTTATATTTATCAAAAAAAAGTAAATTTTCTTTTCATTTTATAATATTTTAGGACACTTACTGTACTCAGTAATTGTTCAATCAGATCTTATGTCACAATTTTTGACTTGGCTATGACGTCACAACCGTCAGTTGCAAAACAGATCGCCATATCACTTTTATTTGTTTCAGATATGCATTGTTTTCACTGCTCAGTATAAAATAAAGAGGGTTATCTGTAAAACATGGACTAGGCTCATATGCCGGGACAAAGGCAAACTGTCAAGACCCAGTTCAGAGTCTGATCAGGGTCTACACTGTTTGCTTAAAATACAGGAATTTTAAACTAAACAGTCTAAATCTCCATTTAGAACCATTTTCCCAGCTTAATCTCAGAAATAACTGACCCACCAGTGCTGTCTGATTTTCAAATTTACGAGAAAATCAGGCTTCACAATTCATGTGAACATGACTTATTTTCTCTGAAAACAGGACAACTGTTTGTTAAATGTCATCTGCTGACAGTCATGATTCAAGCTTTTAGGGTTTCATACACTGAGTATAAAGCTCGCCATCATTATGACCATCAGGCTACTTCTTCGCACATTTTCTTATGCTATATGCATGCATATACCGTATTCGCCCTAATTTCCGCACCGTGCGCTTAGCTTTTTCAAAATCATGTCAAAAATTCAGTGAAAAATCTACCTAATTAGCGCACACTCGATGCGAAAACGATAGCTTCCAAGATGATGCATACTGATATTTAATGGGACGGAAAAGGATACTAAAGCATTGCCTTTACTGTTGAAACAATAATGGTAAGTTTTTTTGCCAATTTACTGGGACAGCTTCCAGGGGGGGGGGGGGGAGGGTAACTGTAAAGTAAAGTTTGGGCCTATGCATTTCCTTTTCAAAAATAGCTTTGGTGTGCGCTTATAGGAGCATGTGCGGTAATTAGGGCGAATACGGTAATATATGCTGACATGAACATAATGAATATGCTGAAATGTAAACATCTGGGCCCAGTTGTTCAAAGTATCGTTAGCTTAACGAGCTCGTTAGTGGTCATATTGTAAACTCTTCTAGCAAGTACAATATCGAAAATTTTGGTATTTTTGCTGAAAAAATGTGATCCGCAAAAGCTGCTCACATTTTTCCAGCAAAAATTTCAGCATATTTGCCATATTTAATGATCAAAGTTTTAACAATACGTTAACTAACGATGTCGTTAGTTTTGAACAACTGGCCCCTGAAACTGCTTTGGGTATGTCTGGTACTATTTCTCATGCATATTTCTTGTTAGTTAGATTACTACCAGTTTGTTTCAAAATAAAAATATTAAGATAATACCGAAAAATGATTAAACAGCCACAGCTGATCAAATTAATATAAACACATGTACTGTATTCACCAAGTGTATTCGGACAGACAGGGCAGGGCTGTGAACAAACAGTGTAGACCATGATGAGATGCCGCAATGTTGCACTGTTACACTGTTTGCCACTCATTCAGCCACCTCCAGACACTACACCGGGTAGTAAACTGTACCAAGTGTAGAACAAGTATGGTAAGTAATTTATGTCACAGTAGAGAATATAAAGAATTAGGAATTTTGATGACGAAAGTTTTGAATATCATGATACTTACGTGAGATCTAGCACCTTCAGAGTTGTGTTGACTTTTAAGGCCTGCTTCAGAGCCTCAGCCCCAGCCAGACCAAGACCATTCCAAGACAGGTCTAATACTTCTAAAGAATTGTTTTTCTACAAAATAAACATTTGAAGGTAGAATATCTTTGTAATAAACAAACTGAATACATCAAAAGAACAGACAAGAGGGCCATGATGGCCCTAGATCGCTCACCTGGTCCATAGTGTAACAAGTGGGCCCCTGGGAGAGCCATTATTGGCCACGGGCTATAATTTGAATAATCTTGGTAGTGGTGTAAAAGGTGAAGCTTCATACCAAATATCAAAGACCGGAGCCTTCTGGTTTCAGACTAGAAATTTTTAAAGGTTTTCCTTATATAAGTCTATATAAACCTTGGGGTCCCCAGGGCGGGCCATTTTTGGCCCAAGGGCTATAAATTTGAATAAGCTTGGAAGAAATCCACAAGACGAAGCTTCATACCAAATATCAAAGACCTTGGCCTTCTGCTTTCAGATTTCCTAAGGCTATAATTTCAAGAATTTTGATAGAGGTCCACTAAATGAAGCTTCACATCAAATATCAAAGATCTGGGCCTGGCGGTTTCAGAGTTGAAGATTTTTTTAAATTTCCCTATATAAGTCAATGTAAGACCGAAGGGCCCCGGGCGGGGTCATTTTTAGCCCAAGGGCTATGATTTGAACAATCTTGGTAGAGGTTCACTTGATGAAGCTACACACCAAATAGCAAAGAACTGGGCCATGCGGTTTCGGAGAAGAAGACTTTTAAAGATTTTCCCTGTATAAGCCAATGTAAAACCAAAGGGCCCGCAGGTGGGGGCATTTTTTGCCCTATGCATTTAATTTGAACAATCTTGATAGAGGTCCACTAGATGAAGCTTCACACCAAATATCAAAGAACTGGGTCTTGCGGTTTCAGAGAAGAAGATTTTTAAAGATTTTCCCTATTTAAGTCTATGTAAAACCAAAGGCCCCCGGGGTTGGAGCATATTTGGTCCCAGGGCTATAATTTGAACAATCTTGGTAGAGGTCCACTAGATGAAGCTTCATACCAAATATCAAAGACCTGGGCCTTGTGGTTTCAGAGAAGAAGATTTTTAAATATTTTCCCTATAAGACTATGAACAAGAGGCCCATGGGCCACAATGCTCACCAGATCTCAGGTGACCACTGCCCACTGGCAGCAATGTATTTTAATTAACCATGGGAGCCCTGTGCCCAAGGATGCTACAGATACAATTTGGACCCAATCAGCCTAGTTTCTTCAGATTCTGATGTCGCTTGAATGTGTTGCAGGGCAACAGAGGACAATTGACAATTTCCCATCTGTGGCAACAAATAGGCCATAAAGAACATTATTAAAGGAACAGTTCTATGAAAGTGTGACAAAATATCTTGAAAAGCATTAATGTCATTTTTCAATTTCCCCCATCATAAGTCAATGGAAACTCTTAACTTGCCATAGCAAACAAACCAAAGAGTGAGTGAGTGTTTGAGTTTTACATCCCACCAACAGCTAAGGTCATACGGAGATGGGACCTCAGTTTAAAGACTCATCCGAAAGTCTGGAGAAGTCCGGGATCAATCCTGCGATCCTTGGTTTACAAGGCGAGTAGCGTGACCACTACACCACGGAGGCTTCTAAACAAACCAAAGAGCCAAATTTCATAAACCAGAGCTCAGGTGGACACTGCCCAATGGCAGCCATGTATTATAACATAATATGATTTTAATCTACCAATTATAAAGTCTCCCAAACAAACCCCATACCAAAATGAGCACCCATGTGGACTGTATCTGAAATATTAGGTGTTTTATAAAGTAGAGAGGGTGGGGCATGGACCCAATGGAGCCCTGGTTGGTGTCACTAAATGCATCTTATCAAAAGGAAGAGAGACATATATATACTTAGTCAAAAAAGTAACTATACCAACTTTCGGGTGAAACTCACTAGATATCTGGCAGCTATTGAGCTAAATTTGGCTGTAGACATTTAAATTGGACGTTTAGCTAGAGAATGCTCAAACTTGCATTTGTCCATACCTTTCTGCTCCAGAGTTGTCTTCCAATATGTGCCTAGAAAGATTTTGGTAGAAAATTGACATTGCGCATGCGCAGAAAGTTCTTTTTTATCTAAGATGGAAGACAATATTCTCTGAACATCGGATAACACTTTACTTCTACAATATCTCATGATCTCGCAATATAAGCGAGGTTATTAATTGTGAAATTCTCAAATTACCTCCCTTGCAATTAAAAATATAGCAATTTTCGAACTGCTGTAATTTTTATTCCTGTCAATCAATTTTTGCCGTTTTTTTTTCAAAAAACGCTTTGTGTCCACCATTGCTGTTCATCATGATGGTAAAAAATACAGAGAATTCATGTAGCATGTAGCACCATCGATTGCGATTTTCTATGGAGATCCCATTGAAAGCCGCATTTGCACACAACTTCTAAGAATTGGTGGTCAATATGTGATAGCCTGTTTCTCGTACTGATGCAACTAAAGTTCTAAATCTTTTGTGAGTAGATGCAAATGGTATCTAAAGAAATGTCACATGTATCAGATTTTAGAAATGTAGGGTACAGGGAAATTTTGTGATGTTAAATCATAGCATGTTTTAATGATTTTCTCTGTGAAAATGACACAGTGACCCCTTGGGTGTTTAACCCTTTACCACTCAGAAAATTATCCAATACAGCATCTTAACAGAACACTGATATAGGTAAATCAATAACCAATAGTCCATATATGGCTGATAGGCCTGACAGTCTTATCTGAACAGAGATATTGGCATTTTTGTGTGATTTTCACCCTTATGTTACAAAAATGATTATTTTAGTATTTTCTGTACATTTGACAATATTTATGTAAATGTAAAGTTTCTAGGAAATTAAATTTTCTTTCCAATGGTACTAAATTTATTATAGTTTCTCTTTGCGTTTTGAAAATATGAAGTGTCAAAGTAAGCAAAATATTTTCTTTAGCAAAAATTTCTGTTTTGGGTTGGTCAGAGAAAGTATTTTTAACCACCATAGCCCCAGAAAAGAGGGGGTATCCACGTATTATTTTTCTTATTTCCGCACAAAAACGCATTTGTGGGTAATCATTAGGGCATGTCACTGAGGGTCTTCCAACAAGTTTCCATAACATACTTTTTATGCAGAAATAAGATCATGTTCATAAGTCTGTGAAATGAACATCTATCTGAACCCGGTATACATTATTTTACTTATTTCTGCACCAAGACCAAGGTTGTGGGTACTCGTTAGAACTGCCTCAATGGGCACCCACGACCTATGTTCTGAGTATAAATAAGAAAAATATAAAAGTTTTCAATGGAAAAGTAGCCATTTTGGAGAAATTAAAGAATGTGCTATGACACATGGGTGTGTTTTGTTTATGAAAAAATCAGTGCTTTTGCATAAGATTAAAATAACTATTACAGCCTATCTATCCTTTTTTGAACCCCCATCCCCAACTTTACCTTTTTTTTTTTTTTGAATAAATGTATCAACCACCCTATAGCCAGCTCACCCCAAAGAGCCGTCTCTGTATTTTTTTTTTTTTTTTTTTTATAAATAAGATTTGTTTGATTAGAGGTATAACATCCCCATCAACACTATTTAGGACATTTTGGAGATATTGCTTCCAATTTGGTGGGACTTTTACCCAACACTGAGGTGCAATGACATCTGATGCGCATGGTCATTGTACAGCGTCTGGTCTGGGTCTGTGCTATCGCATGTGCTGTCTACAACCCTGTAGACCCTGATCAGATGCCTTATAATATTTGTCTGGGCTCTGATCCCGATCTGCACTGTTTGCACCTTTGTGTTCTGTCTATTGTCATACAGACTAACAGGTGGATGACGTCAGGTTGATAGCTACTGGTCTGGGTCTGTGCCGTCTACAATCCTGTAGACTCTGATCGGACGCCTTATAATAATTTTCTGGGCTCTGATCCCGAACTGCGCTGTTTGCACCTTTGTGTTCTGTCTATAGTTATACACACAGACGGGTGGATGATGCCAGGCTGATCGCTATATCCCCCGAACATGTTCAGACTAGGGATAAAAAACACCACCGTCGGCAATGAGTCCCTGATCAGACGCCGCATTACCTTTGTGCAGCGTCTTGTCCGGGTCTGCGCCGACCCATATGCCGTCTACAAACCTGTAGACCCTCATCAGACGCCGTTTAATAATTTTTAAAGTCTGATTCGAATCTGCATTGCTTGCATCTGTCTGTTGTGTCTACGGACGGACGGACATGTGAACGGACGCCAGACTCAATTTTGTTCGCGGACGGACGGACGCCAGGCTGATAGTTATATCCCCGAACCTATTTGGTCAGGGGATAAAAAATAAAACGCACCGGCGGCGGTCAGATCATGATCAGACGTCGCATGGTCTGTGTCGTCGCATATGCCATCTTCAAACCTGTAGACCCTATTCAGACGCCTTATAATCATTGTATGGCGTCTGATTCAAATCTGCACTGTTTGCACCTTTGTGTTCTGTCTATTGTTATACAGACGGTTGAGTGGATGATGCCAGGCTGATCGCTATATCCCCCGAACATGTTCAGACTAGGGATAAAAACACCACCGTCGGCAATTAGTCCCTGATCAGACGCCGCATTATCGTTGTGTAGCGTCTTGTCCGGGTCTGCGCCGATCCATATGCCGTTTACAAACCTGTAGACCCCCATCAAACGCCGTTTAATAATTGTACAGGTCTGATTCTTATCTGCATTGCTTGCATCTGTCTGTTGTGTCTACGGACGAACGGACGGACATGTGAACGGACGCCAGACTCATAATTTTGTTTGTGGACGGACGGACGGACGAACGCCAGGCTGATAGTTATATCCCCGAACCTATTTGGTCAGGGGATAAAAATAAAACGCACCGGCGGGGGTCAGACCTTGATCAGACGCCGCATGATCATTGTACAGCGTCTGGTCTGGGTCTGTGCCGTCGTATATTCCGTCTACAAACTTGTAGACCCTATCCAGACGCCGTATAATAATTGTATGGCGTCCGATTCAAATCTGCAGTTTGCACCTTTGTGTTCTGTCTTTTGTTATACAGACGGTTGGGTGAATGACGCCACGCTGATCGCTATATCCCCCGAACCTGTTCATACTAGGGTTAAAAAAAACACCACCGTTGGCGATAAGACCCTGATCAGACGCCGCGTCGTTGCGCAACGTCTTGTCCGGGTCTGCGCCGTCTCAGATACCGTCTACATACATGTAGACCATCATCAGACGCCGTTTAATAATTGTACATCTGATCCGGATCTGCATTGTTTTCATATGTCTATTGCGTCTACGGACGGACGTTTGAACGGACGCCAGGCTCCGAACCTGTTCAGACTAGGGATAAAAAACACCACCGTCGCCGATAAGATCCTGATCAGACGCCGCATAACCGTTGCGCAGCGTCTTGTCACTCATAATTTTGTGTCTACGAACGGGCGAATATACGGACGCCAGGTTCCGAACCTGTTTAGACTAGGGATAAAAAACACCACCGTCGCCGATAAGATCCTGATCAGACGCCGCATAACCGTTGCGCAGCGTCTTGTCCGGGTCTGCGCCATCTCAGATGCCTTCTACAAACATACTGACCCTCATCAGACGCCGTTCAATAATAGTACGGCGTCTGATCCGAGTCTGCATTGTTTGCATCTGTCTGTTGTGTCTACGGACGGACGGACATTTGGACGGTCGCTATATCCTCCAAACCTATTCGGTCGCGGAAAATAAAATAAAATGAACCGTCGGCGGTTGGAGCTGAATCAGACGTCGCGGCAATAATTGTGGAGGGTCTGATCCGGGTGCCGTAGCATTATAAGGTCCAAAAACCTGAAGACCCTGATCAGGTGCCGCTTAATAATTGCATCTGTTTGTCTGTTAACGTGTCGGCGGTGAGACCCTGATCAGACGTCGCATATTTTTTTTTTTAGAAATTAATATTCATTAAAGGGGCTGAAACTATTGACCAATGAAAGGCCTTCTACCCATCTGTGGGTTTTATTGCCCTTCCGATGAACACCTGGGTACACTTTTGGGTACTGTTACGTAATTTATTGCGGCTCAAAGCTCGGCACGCTGCGGGTGGCATCCTCTGTATAAACATTCCTAGGGTATCATAATCCCCAATTAACTAATTATCTTGAACCATAAATCCCTTGAATCTAACTGATTATACAGCGCTAATTGTCTTTACCTAAATCATGCAAATCATGCGCGACCAACACACAAATATTGCGTCATTCAGTAACTCAACCCAGTAATTTTCCATTCCGGTCAGGCAAGGTCATCGTGATTCAGTAGAAGAAACCCCTGGTGTGTTTGGTTGTAAATTACACAAAAACTTTGTATAGAAACATATTTGTTTTTTTCGCAAATATTGTTGGCAAAAGACCAAACTTAACATTAATAAACATCCGGCGTTTTTATATTTAGGAAAAAGGTAAAAATAACGCGATTGATTTTGAGACACGGGCAAACACGTATTTGTTCAAATGGCGACATACGGGGATATACGTATCTGTACGTTAATCGATAAAGTCGTAAATATACGGGTCTGAGTGGTAATGGATCGAGTCGGGAATATACGTATCTGAGTGGTAAAGGGTTAAAGCAATAGTCTACAATGATGTGTTTAAGAAAACAAAAACGAATGGTGCTTGTGCACGGAAAAATGAGTCTTCTTATCAAAACATAACAAACTTTGTGTAGTTTTTATCTGTAGTAGCTATAGTAACAGAAGCAATTTTAGGTATAGGAACTTTTTTGACTGAGTATATATATATGGTTTAGCAGTGGGGATATGTATGGTTCTGAGATGTAAGGCCTTTTAAGCAATGGAGGGATTCGGGCATGGCAGATCCCAGAAAAGCCCAAGATTGTTGTCACTGAATATGTCTTATCATAAGGACCAAGAATATATATGGTTAAACGGTGGGGATTTGAATGGCTTCTGAGATATGAGGCCCTTTTATGCGGACCCCACAAGACGGGGTGACTGAATTTGTCTAATAACAATGAACAAGAATATATGTGATTATAGGATGGGGATTTGAATGGTTTCTGAGATATATGGCCTATTATGAAGTGGAGTCTTATCATAAGGAACAAGAATATATATGGTTAAGGGGTGGGGATCTGAAGGTTTCTGAGATATATGGCTTTTAATGAAGTAAAGGGGTGGGGCATGGCCCGTGGCACCCCGGGGGACCCGAATGCTGGTGTCACTGATTGCGTCTTATCATAAGGAATAAGAATATATATGGTTTAGGGGTGGGGCTCTGAACAGTTTCTCAGATATATGGTCTTTTGTGAAGTGGAGAGGTGGAGCATGGCCCGGGCACGCCCTGGGTGATCCCTAGGTTGGTGTCACTGAATGTGTCTTATCATAAGGAACAAGAATATATATGGTTTAGGGGTGGGGATCTGTAAGGTTTCTGGAAAATTTGGCCTTTTATGAAGTGGAGGGGGTTGGGCATGGCCCCAGCACATCCCGGGGGCCCCCAAGTCGGTGTCACTGAATGCAACTTATCATAAGGAATGAGAATATATATGGTTTAGGGGTGGGGATCTCAATGGTTTCTGAGATAAATGGTATTTTATGAAGTGGAGGGGTGGGGCATGTCCCCGGCACATCCCGGGAGACGCACAGGTTGGTGTCACTTAATGCGTCTTATCATAAGGAACAAGAATATATATGGTTTAGGGGTGGGGATCTGAATGGTTTCCGAGATAAATGGCCTTTTATGAAGGGGAGTGGTGGGGGCATGTCCCCAGCCTATCCCGGGGGACCCCCAGGTTGGTGTCACTTAATGCATCTTATCATGAGAAACAAGAATATATATGGTTTAGGGGTTGGGATCTGTAAGGTTTCTGAGATATAAGGCATTTTATGAAGTGGAGGGGGCGGGGCGGGGCATGGCCCCGGCACAACCTAGGGGACCCCCAGGTTGACATAAAAGCATATGGCTAAGAGAAGTTTACTCAAGGAACATTTCTATGTAAGTTTTGTCAAAATATCTGCAAAGGCTTGGCAGTAAATGCCATTTTTCAGTTTTCCACATTATAAGTCAATGGAAACTCTAAGTTGCCATAGCAACAAAACTAAAAGGCCAAATTTCATAAAAAAAAACACAAAACCTGTAAAGGCGATTATGGTGAATATTTTCATAAAGTCTCAGCCTCCTAGAGCATATGGTTTTTGAGGAGATGATTTTTTAAGTATTTTTTTTTTTCTATTTTTTTTGCATTTTGGTTTCCATGGCAACCAATAGAAATGAGCAGTAGTCCTAAAATCATATGGCAGATAGTAGATTGCCTATGGAACATTTCTATGAAAGTTTTGTCAAAATATCTGCAATGACTTGGCAGTAAATTCCATTTTTCAATTTTCCCCATTATAAGTCTATGGAAACTCTAAGTTGCCATAGCAACCAAACTAAAAAGCTGATTTTCATAAAAAACACAAACATTCAATCCCCCAGCCCAAGGATGCTACACATAAAATTTGGGCTCAATCTGCCCAGTGGCTTCAGAGGAGAAGATGTTTAAAAGTGTTGACGCCAGATGACATACAACGACATACGACGACGACGGACAAGTGCCTATCCTATAAGCTCCCTCGGAGCCTTCGGCTCTGGTGAGCTAAAAACCAAAGGGCCCCCGGGCAGGGGCATTTTTGGCCCTAGGGCTATAATTTGAACAATCTTGATAGAGGTCCACTAGATGAAGCTTCACACCAAATATCAAAGACCTGGGCCTTGCGGTTTCAGAGAAGAAGATTTTTAAAGATTTTCCCCATATAAGCCTATGTAAAACCAAAGGCCCCCAGGGCGGGGGCATTTTTGGCCCCAGGGCTATAATTTGAACAACCTTGGTAGAGGGCCACTAGATCAAGCTTCATACCAAATATCAAAGACCTGGGCCATGCTGTTTCAGAGAAGAAGATTTTTAAAATTTTCAGTAAAAAAATCTATTTTTAGTTCCTGTGACCGGAAGCATTTGAACAACTTTGAAAGGGGATCACCTAAGGATCATTCCTGTGAAGTTTGGTCAATATCCGATCCGTGGTTTAGCAGGAGATGTCATTTGAAGAAAACGTTTACGCATGCACGGATGGACACAAGCACGACGGACAAAAAGTGATCCCAAAAGCTCAGCTCGTCACTACGTGACAGGTGAGCTAAAAACATCATGTTAGCAAGTCTATTCAATGAAGGCCACCCCCACTAAACCCAACTTTATACAGCAACCAGAGGCCCATGGGCCACAATGCTCACCAGAGCTCAGGGGGCCACTGCCCACTGGCAGCAATATATTTTAATTAACCATGGAATCCCTGTGCCCAAGGATGCTACAGATAAAATTTGGATCCAATCAGCCTAGTGGCTTCAGATTCTGATGTCGCTTGAATGTGCTGTTGCCTGACAACCGATGACAATTGACAATTTCCCATCTGTGGCAACAAATAGGCCAAAAGGAACATTATTAAAGGAACATTTCTATGAAAATGTGGCAAAATATCTTGAAAGACATTAATGCCATTTTTCAATTTTCCCCATTATAAGTCAATGGAAACCCTTAACTTGGCATAGCAAACAAACCAAAGAGCTAAATTACATAAACTAGAGCTCAGGTGGACACTGCCCAATGGCAGACATGTATTATAACATGATATGGTTTTAATCTACCAATTATAAAGTCTCCCAAACAAACCCCATACCAAAATGAGCACCCATGTGGACTGTATCTGAAATATTAGGTGTTTTATAAAGTAGAGAGGGTGGGGCATGGACCCAATGGAGCCCTGGTTGGTGTCAATAAATGCATCTTATCAAAAGAAACAGAGACAAATATGGTTTAGCAGTGGGGATATGTATGGTTCCTGAGATGCAGGGCCTTTTAAGCAATGGAGGGATTCGAGCATGGCAGATCCCAGAAAAGCCCAAGATTGTTGTCACTGAATATGTCTTATCATAAGTACCAAGAGTATATATGGTTAAACGGTGGGGATCTGAATGGTTTCTGAGATATGAGGCCCTTTTATGAAGTGGCAGGATGAGAAATGGCCCCTGCGGACCCCACAAGACGGGGATGCCTGAATGTGTCTATTAACAATGAACAAGAATATATGTGATTATAGGATGGGGAATTGAATGGATTCAGAGATATATTGCCTATTATGAAGTGGAGCCTTATCATAAGGAACAAGAATATATATGGTTAAGGGGTGGGGATCTGAACAGTTTCTAAGATATGTGGATTTTAATGAAGTAAAGGGGTGGGGCATGGCCCGTGGCACCTCAGGGGGACCCCCATGCTGGTGTCACTGATTGCCTCTTATCGCAAGGAACAAGAATATATATGGTTTAGGGTTGGGGCTCTGAACAGTTTCTCAGATATATGGTCTTTTGTGAATTGTTTTGTTTGTTTGATTTGAGGTTTAACGTCCCCGTCAACACTGTAAAGGTCATTTTGGAGACATTGCTTCCAATTTTGTGGGACTTTTACCCGACATTGAGATGAAATGACATCTCAAGCCCTGTCACCCAATGAAACCAGTAGGGTTTATTAGCATGGACGGTCCGCCTCGCACCGTGGTTCCTGGACAGGCTTAGATCCTCTAAACGGTTTACCAGTACTAGAGTGTGGGCCGGATTCAGCTCTGCATGGAAGCATCATGCAGCCCATATATTTCTTCAAGCCCCTATGGGCGGGGGTGGTGGTCTTTTGTGAAGTCAAGGGGTGGAGCATGGCCCGGGTGTGCCCTGGGTGACCCCTAGGTTGGTGTCACTGAATCTGTCTTATCATAAGGAACAAGAATATATATATGGTTTAGGGGTGGGGATCTGTAAGGTTTTGGAATATTTGGCCTTTTATGAAGTGGAGGGGGTTGGGCATGGTCCCAGCACATCCAGGGGGACCCCCAAGTTAGTGTCACTGAATGCAACTTATCATAAGGAATGAGAATATATAGGGTTTATGGGTGGGGATCTCAATGGTTTCTGAGATAAATGGCATTTAATGAAGTGGAGAGGGTGGGGCATGTCCCCGGCACATTCCTGGGGACCCACAGGTTTGTGTCACTTTGTGTCTTATCATAAGGAACAAGAATATATATGGTTTAGGGGTGGGGATCTGAATGGTTTCTGAGATAAATGGCCTTTTATGAAGTGGAGGGGTCGGGGACATGTCCCCAGCACATCCCGGGAGACCTCCAGGTTGGTGTCACTTAATGCATCTTATCAAAAGAACAAGAATATATATGGTTTAGGGGTGGGGATCTGTAAGGTTTCTGAGATATAAGGCATTTTATGAAGTGGAGGGGGCAGGGCATGGCCCCGGCACAACCTAGGGGACCCCCAGGCTGGCCAAAAAGCATAGGGCTAGAGAAGTTTACTCAAGGAACATTTCTATGTAAGTTTTGTCAAAATATCTACAATGACTTGGCAGTAAATGCCATTTTTCAGTTTTCCCCATTATAAGTCAATGGAAACTCTAAGTTGCCATAGCAACAAAACTAAAAGGCCAAATTTCATAAAAAACACAAAACCTGTAAAGGCAAATATGGTGAATATTTTCATAAAGTCTCCACCTCCTAGAGCTTATGGTTTCTGAGGAGATGATTTCTTAAAGTGAATGACCACCATTTTTTTTTTCTTTGATCCATTTTATAATAACACCACTGAGGAATGATAAAATCACATTCTTCATCTAAACTGTTTCTCTAATTAACTGTAATGGCTCATTAAAGTTGCTGATAGGGTGTCAGACATGTTTACAGATTATATCTCCTGGGGTGACCTCACGGCAACTGCACACAAATCTTGGTATTTTAGCAGCCGAGAATTTTAGAGAAGAAAGTGAACATTAAAATAAAAATGCCTTCTTGTAATGCCAAATACTACACAGTGATTAGAGGACAAGGAATTAGCTGTTTTGCTATCACTGACCCTAAGAAAACTAGAGAGTTATGTGAAAAATGGATTCATAATCTTGGAACAGAGAATCTCAACATCAAGACATTTGTTTATGCAAAGCATAACATTGTTTGTGCTAAACATTTTGAAGATAGCTGTTTTTAAGTGGATAACGCATTTAGTACCAGAAATCCCAAAACGGGTACCCTGACAAACATTGCATGCCCAGATCAGATGCCGCAGAATGTGGCGTCTGATCAGGGCCTCCACTGTTTGCTAAAAGTCCAGTCATTTTCCAAATAAATTTGGATGAAAACACAACCTTACACCCCTAAATTTTGAAATGAACTCCTGCTATATATAAAGAGGAAGATTCCATTTGGTACAAAAAGGGTTAATTAATGCATATCATTATCATTTAACCAATCATTACATTAACACGCCTTGACAAGTTTAGGTAATATTTCATTGCATTTCACATGGTATTTTGTGATATTTTTAAAGCATAGATAGTGGGTACTCGTTAGAAATGTATCAATGAGGCAATTCCTTTGAGCACCCATAATTTATGTTTTGGAGGAATTATAAGAATATATATATGTCCTAGTAAATCCTCATTTTACCTACAAAAGCTCCTCTTCTGTGAACTCGGGCTCATACTGATAGCCCTGAGCACCAAACTCCGGAAAACTGTCTTCAAAGTCTTTATTTTCGTCCAAAGACATAATGAAGCCTTATGTAATATGCTGAACTGACAGCCTATTCAAAGGATTTTTGAGAATTCAACCCGATTAGAGAGCCTAATCACTTCTCCTTTAGTAGCTGCATAGAGGGACATAGAGATTCTACAGTCTCCATGAGATCAGGATTTTAGCAAACAGGTGGATTTCTGGGATATATTTGGATTACCTTGGAGAAAATATGGCCGCTGCCAGAAGGCTTCACTGAAACCATTAAATGTTGATTTAATTACCTTAGCAGGTTTCAATTGGTAATAAAAGTCAGAGATTAATCATTAAAGTAACTTTTTCTTGCAAATGAAGTAATTATGTTATAAAGGTGGTCATTCACTTTAAGTACTTTTTTTTTTTCCATTTTGGTTTCCATGGCAACCAATGGAAATGATCATAGGCCTAAATAAGAAAATATCCGTCCACAATTTCCTTAAACGACAGCTCCTGAGGAACATTTCTATGGAAGTTATGTCAAAATATCTGCAGAGGCTTGGCAGTAAATGCCATTTTTCAATTTTCCCCCATTATAAGTCTACAGAAACTCTAAGTTACCATAGCAACCAAACTAATGAGCCGATTTTCATAAAAAAACACAAACTTTCAATCCCCCAGCCAAAGAATGCTACAGATAAAATTTGGGCCCAATCTACCCAGTGGCTTCAGAGGAGATGTCTTTTGAAAGTGTTGACGCAGACGCAGACGCCCCAGACGACGACGGACAACTGCCTATCCTATAAGCTCCCCCGGAGCCTTCGGCTCTGGTGAGCTAAAAAGTGGATTCTCACATATACTTATTTTTCTTATTTCAGTTTCTATAACATAGACAATAAGATGGTTCTAAACTTCTAACCCACAATCTATGTTTTGAGCAGAAATGAGAAAAGTGTCACATTTTTACATATTCACATTTTCAAAGCCTTATATCCCATTATACTGCAAATGCCAGCTCAAATATCTTTCCCAAATAGGTAGTAGCTCAATTGCTCAAACCTGACGTATAAGTCATCAGTAGGTTGTCCAGCCAAAGGAGGATATTATAATACTTTCCGTGATTCCCGATACCCCCTTAAAGCCCTTTATATACTAACAAATATCTAATCTCAATCCATAGGGCTTAAAAAAACAAGACTGCCATGATGGCCCTGGATCGCTCACCTGATCCATGAGTAACAAGTGGGCCCCGGGGAAGGCCATTATTGACCCCAGGGCTATAATGTGCATAATGTTGAGGAAGGTCTAAGAAGGTGAAGCTTCATACCAAATATCAACCAAATATCAACAAAGGCTATAATTTGAACAATCTTGGCTAAGGTCCACTAGATGAAGCTACACACCAAATATCAAAGACCTGGGCCTTGCGGTTTCTGAGAAGAAGATTTTAAAGATATTCACTACATAAGCCTTTGTAAAACCAAATGGCCGCGGGCTGGGGCATTTTTGGCCTCAGGGCTATAAGTTAAACAATCTTGATAGAGGTCCACTAGATGAAGCTTCACACCAAATATCAAAGACCTGGGCATTGCGGTTTCAGAGAAGAAGATTTTCAAAGATTATCTCTATATAAGTCTATGTAAAACCAAAGGGCCCCGGGGTGGGGGCATTTGTGGCCCGAGGGCTATAAATTGAACAATCTTGGTAGAGGTCCACTAGATGAAGCTTCATACCAAATATCAAAGACATGGGCCTTGCAGTTGCAAAGAAGAAGATTTTTAAAGATTTCCCTATATAAGTTTATGTGAAACCAAAGGGTCTCGGGCGGGGGAATTTTTGGCCCTAGGGCTATAATTTGAACAATCTTGATAGAGGTCCACTAGATGAAGCTTCACACCAAATATCAAAGACCTGGGCGTTGCGGTTTCAGAGAAGATTTTCAAAGATTATCTCTATATAAGTCTATGTTAAACCAAAGGGCCCCGGGGTGGGGGCATTTGTGGCCCGAGGGCTATAAATTGAACAATCTTGGTAGAGGTCCACTAGATGAAGCTTCATACCAAATATCAAAGACATGGGCCTTGCAGTTGCAAAGAAGAAGATTTTTAAAGATTTCCCTATATAAGTTTATGTGAAACCAAAGGGTCTCGGGCGGGGGCATTTTTGGCCCCAGGGCTATAATTTGAACAATCTTGATAGAGGTCCACTAGATGAAATTTCACACCAAATATCAAAGACATAGGCCTTGTGATTTCACATTAGAAGATTTTTAAAGATTTTCCCTATATAAGTCTATGTAAAACCAAACTTGGCAAAGGGTCCCGAGGCAGGGGCATTTTTGGTCTCAAGGCTATATTTGAACAATCTTGGTAGAGGTCTACTAGATGAAGCCTCATACCAAATATCAAAGACCTAGGCCTTGTGGTTTCAGAGAAGAAGATTTTTCAAGATTTTCCCTATATAAGTCTATGTAAAAACAAAGGCCCCGGGGCGGGGGCATTTTTGGCCCCAGCACTATAATTTGAACAATCTTGGTAGGAGTCTACAAGATGAAGCTTCATACCAAATATCAAAGACCTGGGCCTTGTGGTTTCAGAGAAGAAGATTTTTAAAGGTTTTCCCTATATAAGCCCATGTAAAACCAAAGGGCCCCGGGGTTGGGGGCATTTTTGGCCCCAGCACTATAACTTGAACAATCTTGGTAGGGGTCTTCTAGTTGAAGCTTCATACCAAATATCAAATACCTGGGCCTTGTGGTTTCAGAGAAGAAGAATTTTTTTAGTTTTTGGTGAAAAAAATCTATTTTTGGCTCCTGTGACCTAGATGTGCAACGGACCGAAACCATTAGAACAATTTTGAAAGGGGACCACCTAAGGATCATTCCTGTGAAGTCTGATCAAAATCCAATCAGTGGTTTCGGAGGAGATGTCGTTTGAAGAAATTGTTTACGCATGGATGCATGCACGGACGGACACATGACGGACAAAAAGTGATCCCAAAAGCTCACCTCGTCACTACGTGACGGTGAGCTAAAACAGCACATCAAGGACCAACTGTATTTACCAATGTATTCCGACAGTGTAAGCCCTGATGCGACACCGCAGAACATGGCAACCAGCTATTTTTAGACACAACTTCAGTTGATAAATTGTACTTGTTAAATTTTTAGAACAAGAACGCTAATGTGTTGCGGTGTCTGAATACTCACAGTAAATATGTTAACTGCATTTTGTGAAGTAAAGACAGTTTGCTTCTGCGCATTTATAAGGACATGAGTGTCAAAACCTCTGTCATGGCATTAAAGATTGGCTACTGTAAAATGTAAGATGTTCTAGGATGTGTTTAATTCTTGTCCTGATGTACCATGATACCCTTACCTTTCATAACAAAGTAGATCCAGATCAGATGCATCCGATCAGGATCTACACTGTTTTTCATTCAGTTTGAGAATCTGAATGAATACATTGGATCAAGTCATTTAATTGGTTGATGGTCAGGACTGGGTGTGCCAATTTTTTTTTTTTTTCAGCAGGATAAGGGTTAATAAGCAGGGGCCAGTTGTTAAAAACTAACAACGTCGTTAGTTAACATATCTTAAAAACTTTGATTATTAAATATGGTAAGTATGCAGAAATTTTGGCTGAAAAAATGTGAGCAGCTTTTGCTGACATTTTTTCAGCAAAAATACCAAAATTTATGATATTGTACTTGCTAGAAGAGTTAACAATATGACCACTAACGAGCTCGTTAAGCTAACGATGCTTTGAACAACTGGCCCCAGGACTATAGATATTTTTCTGCCACATTCCAAATGGGGACCATTCTCTTGACTTCCTGTCACAACTTAAGTTACAATTTAAAAATGTGAACGTACACTGGTCTCATTATAAACTTACTGAAAGACTTGATATCAGAGCAGTAGCACCTCTATTTCTAATGGCATTCCAACTTAAGTCTACATCTATCAACCCCTCATTCAAACCCTGCAATGATATATAACAATCATGATCATATAATAAATACAGGGTTACATTTTGAAATGAACAACTCAAATATTTTAAGGAGAATGCCACACCTCACAGAGAAGTCTTATAAAATATTTGGCTCCCATTCTGGGAAGGAAAGAATTTGCTACTGCTGAGTAACAAAAATTATGAATTTTATGTCATAAAATCATTATACAGCAGTCATCCAATTGTACAAAATTCTCTGCAGTTTGTCTGGAAGTGATGTAATATAAGAATCTTATATGGGTGTGAGGGGTGGATGGAAAAATCTGTCCCAAGGGATGGATTTTTCTATCCACCCCTCACCCATATTGGATTTTTTTTCTGGCATACCTTCCATTTCTTAAAGCGGATTTTTAATGCTGCAGTCACTTCGGTTACCAACGTCCACCATATTGTGTTCACACTGCAGAAATGTTCAGTGACGTTGCTGTGACGTCAACCTTAACCACGGCGCATACGAGGTCGTAATCAACCAGTACATTTATCAAACACGCGATTATATTTGATTTTGGGTCGGAACACCAGGGTCAGAACATAAATTTCTATCCCAGGGTAAAATTACGGATTCCCTTGTCCGGTATGCAAGAACAAATATGTCAGCTTGGAACTTCTCTTTTTACCCTACAGTGACTGATAATCTGTTCATGACTTGCATGTGTTTGCATAAATTTCAGTAGTTCCTGCATACAAGAAAAGAAACTAGAAATGCGCCCATAGGACACGGAGGCCCCCGCCTGAAAATATGTCTATGTTCATATTAATCCATAGAAAGTTATTGACAGTGTTTAAGTTTTGAACCTTTTTTTCACATTTGACCTCTAAGTATGACCTTGACCTTGGAGGTAAGGACCTTGGTTTCATGTGAGGGAGATTGTCTCATGATGGCCAACATTTCTGCCAAGTAATTTCAAAATCCATCCAGAAATAAGAAAGTTATTGACTGTGTTTAAGTTTCTGACCCTTTTTTTGACATTTGACCTCTAAGTATGACCTTGACCTTGGAGGTACGGACCTGGGTTTTACACGTGACACATCGTCTCATGATGTTTAACATTTCTACAAATTAATTTTAAAACCCATCCAGAAATAAGAAAGTTATTGACTGTGTTTAAGTTTCGAACGGACGGAGGAACAGACGGACATTCCAACATGTCAGGTTTAAGGGCTATTTCTTTTGTTCTTTTCTTTTGTTTGGTTTAGGGGCTAACCTCCTAAACTTTTTATTTACAGAATAAATCTTTTGTTTACCAATTGTTTTCCAATCATTTTCTATTGTTATCAATCTGGACACTAACCCCTAAACCTGACATGTTCGCCGGGACGGACGGACGAATGAACGAACGGACAGGGGCAACGCTATATGCCCTTCCACCATTCTTCGAATGGCGGGGGCATAAAAATATGGATATTCCCTTGATGGATAGAAAAATATCAGTACTTTTCGGATGCAAAAGCTCCTTATCTGGAGCTATGCCTTAGCATTTGTTTGTGTTCATCAATTAAAAGTATGCAGCCAATAGATAGGGCTAGATGCATGGCCTATTGCATGAAGCTACATGTCTTCAACCAGCAAACACTCTGGCAAGACTTAACCTATGTGCATATTTGCCTGCACTCTTGCTAGTTGTCTATGTGATCCTTTCATTATTGAAATGATCATATCGAGACAGATAGGCCTGAGCAAACAGTGCAGACTCAGATCAGACACTGCTCCTAAAGGAGCAGTCTGATCAGGGTCTACACTGTTTGCCATTCCGTCTGCATCATTTGGACTCCTTGCTGGAATGTGAAACAAATTTGTTGAAATTTTAGGATAATTACGGCAAGTCTTAATGGCATCATTATTTTTTTTCAACAGTTACCATTGCTCCTCCTAGGGACACACCACCCTGTTCCCCAAAGTCATTGTTACTGAGATCTAGTGACGTTAATGAGGAATTGTTCTTCAAACCTTCAATTAAACACTGGGCACACCCATCTGTTAGCTGGTTACCTGGAAATAATGTAAATAAAGGTTATAGACATACAAAATATTCATTTCTAAGGTTGCCCTCAAAACCCTCGGCAAAAACTGGTTGGCTGGTTGTTTCGGAGTTTAAAGGTTCAGTCAACACAATTACAGCCATGTTGAGCTGCTCAATAAACATACCACATTTTCCAGGTCAGACTTATATTAAGTGGTTCCTGTTGTTAGGGTATGTATTCGGACAGACGGACCTGATACGGCATCTCATTAGGGTCTACAATGTTTGCCACTCATCCAGCTACCTCCAGACACATCATTGGGTGGTAAGCCATACTTGTTCAAATGGTAAGGAGTTGAGGTATCCGAATACTTACAGTAACCAGTACAGTGCATATTCTTTCACATCACATCACATGAACAAGTCAGTGAAATGAAGACCCCCCTATACCCCACTTTATATAGAGAAAACTGGGGTTTACGGGGGTATACACTGTTTTTCTTATTTTTGCTCTACGACATAGCTTGTGGGTACTCGAGCACCCACAACCTATGTTTGAAGTATTTATAAGAAAAATATCGAGGATTTATATCAGAAAAATGGCCATCTTGGAGATGTGAAAAATGCACTTTATCGCATGGGTGTGTTATCGTAATGAGAACTGATGATTGCCATTCTTGAACCTTGGCATAAACTTCAGCAAAATGGTTATGGCTTTATTGAATGTTACCCTGACAAAGGCATACAAGACATATCCAAAACATCCAATGAAAATCTGGCCATACAAGCCATCACAAAAACATGCCAACATAATTTGGACCCCCTTAAACCCCACTTTTATATAGTAAAACTAGGCATCTATTTCTAAATATTTTACAGGGATTTTCTAAATATTTTACAGGGATAAACGTTTTTTTCTTATTTCTGCTCAAAACTTCGATTGTGGGTACAGGTCAGAACCATCTCGCCAAAGCGGTTCTTACGAGTACAAACAATCTATGTTTTGTGCAGAAATATAAAACATATCAGAATTTTTTATCTGTAAATGTTCATTTTTGACGGTAAAATTTCAATATATTTGAATAGGCATGTTTTTGTAATGCATTTCAGTAAAACTTTTGGTAGGCAGTTTTTAAGTTTGGCAGTAACATGAAAACAGACTCAAAATCTTGCATATTCATGACAGCAGTTTGGCAACCATCACCAAAAAAATTAAAAGACAATTCAATGTTTTCTTTAGAGCTTCAATGACAAAGAAGCCAATACAATATCCACATGTCCCAACAATAACCCCTGAGCATGAATCCTGATTATTATTGAAAAGGTAATCATTCACAGATGCAAAATGAATATGGTATTAAAACTATAGCTGAACGTCTTTAAAATACTTTTCATTATAACTCAGTTTTGGATATAATACAGTTTAGAGATGATGTATAACAGGTATCCATGGCCTTGTGAGTAAGAGCACTGACTTTTTAATCATTAAGTCTCACTGCTGTGGGTTCGAAATGCCTGGCTCAGATGGTTTTTCTCTGGCTACTCCAGTTTTCGTCCGTCTCTGATTAATGATTGGCTCAAAATAAGTGAAATAATCTTGGAAGGGTCGTAAAACCAATAAAAAGTTTAATAACTATTTAGATATAACACACTTTGAAAATAGACTGCCTTAAAGCACTTAAAAACTGTTATATCCAACCAGAAATGTACAGATAATACAGAAAAATGGTCATGATCCAAAAATGAGCAGATTATACAGAAAAATGACCATTTATTGTCATTTTTCTATACAATCTATACTTTTTGTTATATTCAAACAAAATATATGCCAGGTAGATTATTTAAAACAATTACCATTCATGGTCATTTTTCTATACAACAAACATTTTTGTTCAGATTCAACATGATTGTTTAACCAACTCTCTGCTTTGGATACAAGACCAGTGTTATAAAGAAGTTGTTAATGAAATATTACCTGATATATTAAGTGTTTTGAGGGTAGTATTTGTCTCTAACATACTGGATATGGCTGCCACACCCTCTCTACCAATAAAGTTTCGAGATATGTTCTGAAAATATATGGAGAGCTGCCTAGAACCCAGGGCCCAGCTGTTCTAAGGTAATGATTTTGTTAGTTTTGTTTGTGTTGATGTTTTGCGTCCCTGTAAACACTGTTTAAGTCATTTTGGAGACATTGCTTCTGATCTTGAGGGACTTTTACCCAACACTGAGATGAAATGACATCTCAAGCCCTACCACCCAATGAAACAGCTAGCGTTTAACGAGCTGTACAACTCGCACCACTTTTCAAGGGCAGGCTTAGACCTTCTAAGTGGTTTACCAGTGCTCAAGTTTGGTAGGTTTTAGCTCCATGTGGAAGCACCATGCAGCCCAATCTATTTCTCCAAGCCCAATGGGCAGGGGTGCAATTTTGTTAGTTAAAGGCATTTATTCTCGATTATTGAGGACTATCATTTCATTACATAATACATGTATTATGTAGCCCTCAGTGCTGACTAAAGAGAAGTCCTCTGTCTTCAACAGGTAAGGGCCTCCCGGGGGGGAAAATCAATAATTTACTAACTGTTGACTACAGTGTACATTATTGATTTTCTGCTTAAGTGCCTCTGTCAGTGGATTCAACAAGAGCTACTAATCACCCTATTAGGGCTGCCTTTGATCTGCTATAGACAGTATATCACAGGGGGCAATAAAACAATTATGAACAAATGGTGTGTCCTACTGTTCAAGAATAAATGCCTTTAACATATTGTTGAACCTTCGCTCATTGAATATTGATAATATACTAATATTTTTGCAGAAAAAATGTAAGCAGCAATAGCTGCTCACATTTTTTAAGCAAAATACTGATGTATTAGGTCTTGTTCTTAGAGTTAATATTTTGACCACTAACAACATGTTTAGCTAACAATGCTTTCAATAACTGAACCAAGGTGTTCAAGGCTAATAAAGACATTAGTTGGGCCCCGTCAAGCGATTTTGGTACTTATCGCCTATCCGAGCAGCGAAGGCTCAGGCGAGCCTGCGCATCCGGGCAGTCTCTCCAGAACCTTTGCTGCTCGCTCATACAAGCAGTGAATCAAGAGGAACTTTCAGACAGAAAGCCATATCCCTTGCCCCTCTGAATGGCAAGGCATGCTCAGTTAAAATTTGTCATGACGGAATGCTCGAAGACACAAATTCGCTTGGCGGGGCTCAGTTAACATCACTGAATATGGAAAATACACTGATGTTTGTGCTCATCAAAACCAACAAAAATATAACTGCATTAGATATTGTTCAGTATTTATAACTCAAATATGGTAAGTTTCTCAGTAATCAAAGCATCATTTTGTCTTTACAACCAGAGGTGAGCCATAAACAGTGATCAAAATAAAAATCTGTATTTGCTGTGTGATGCTGCCAAGCAATGCTGTATCTGGCATCTTATCCATTTGCTCTAGATATTGTACTTCTTTAACCTTTAACCTGCTGAATATTCATCTAAGCCACACCCATTTCGTTATATCAACCAATCAAATTACTTGATGTAATTTATTGCTACAAATTCGTAAACTGAATGTCAAACAGTGTAGATCCTGATCAGATGGCTTCTTCAGAAGCCATCTGATCTGGATCTACACTGTTTGCAAAGATAGGGCTTGTCGCCTACAGCAGGGTAAAGGTTAAACATTTGGCACAGAATGATCTAGTTTGACAGGAAGTGACAAGCAACTTGATGTCATGGCAAAGCCATTCATAAAAGGTTGATTAGACAGTTCTTTCAAGCACCTTCATCTTATATTTTGAGTATAAATGAACAAGAGCACCGCATGCGGGTGCCAACGCTCGTCTGCAGTTTCTTTTAGAAAACCAAAGTTCTAAGTCAAACAAGAGCAATCAAATTGCAAGATGGAGTTATAAAACTTGTAGGGAATGTAGCTCTTGTGATGGTGAGTATGTGTATGAAGTTTCATGAAGGTAGGCCAAATACTTTTGGAAATATGGTCAAGGTTAAGGTTTTCGGTTAAGGACGACGCCAGACGACAACGAAGACGCCGGAGTAATGACAATAGCTCGAAAGTTTTTTTTCAAAAAACAGACGAGCTAAAAAGCTATTGTCAGTTTTCAATGAAACAACACTGTAACATAACATAGATTTAATGTTCATAATGCAAATCAGAACATATGTGAAAAAAAAAAAATATTTTAAAAATTAACCCATTTTGTCCTAAAAATAAGATCTTCCACCCCTTACATACAGTAGAGGTGTCAGGTTAATTTATTCAGAAAATTGATTTCCAACCCCCCCCCCCCCCCCCCCCAACCCCCCCCCAACCCAGTGGAATTCGTTTCACTGACCGTTCCAAGGCGGTTCTTCTGTTGCGGTTTATTATTGTTATGGTTTGTCTTTGGGTGTTTGTGTCACTTATATTATTCTGTTTTGGATAGCCAATTGGCCATTTTGTGGAACAGTAACTGTCCTTTTGGCTTTCCGCTATTGATGTTTCCATTAGGGTCTGTTGTTTCATGTTTGTGTTTCTTTCCCTTTGGTGTCTCTGATGGAAGCTGTGGGTTAATTGTATCGATTCCTGATCAATGCCTCCACTTCTATTTTACTGCAAACAGTGAATGACATTCTCAAATGTCTGATCTGTACCTGTACTATTTTACTGGGGCCAGTTGTTCAAAGCATCGTTAGCTTAACGAGCTTGTTAGTGGTCATATTGTTAACTGTTCTAGCAAGTTTAATATGTAAAATTTTGGTATTTTTGCTGAAAAAATGTGAGCAGCTCATTTTTTCAGCAAAAATACTAGCATATTTGCCATAATAAACGATCAAAATTTTAACGATACGTTTACTAACGATGTCGTTAGTTTTGAACAACTGGCCCTTGGTCTCCTGTGATAAGACAAATTATAAGAATCTTACATGGGTGTGAGGGTGGATGGAAAAATCCGTCCTGAGGGTCACTGTCCTGCAGCATGAGGCTTGCAGTGTGATGCCGGACAAAGATCCCGAGGGACGGATTTTTCTATTCACCCCTCACACCCATGTAGGATTCTTTTTCTTGCATACCTTCCATTTCTTAGCGTGAAATCCAGATTTTTAATACTGCAGTCACTTCAGTAGCCGACGTGCGCCATATTGTGATGACACTACAGGAATGTTTAGTGACGTCATGTAATGTGCTGTGACATCAACCTTAACGACTGAGCATATGAGGTCGTACTCAACCAGTGCCGTGAAACATGCGGGAATATTCGATTTTGGATAAGAAGACCAGGGTTAGAACAGAATTTCCATACCAAGCTAAACTATGGATTTCCCTATCTGGTGTGCGAGAATAATAACTATATCATAGGAGCTGTTCTAGAAAGAACAGTACCCTTCATAAGCATTTCCTTTTCCAAGGAAACTACAGTCTTTTTCCCCTCTAATGTTTGCATGTTACATGTATTTGGTACTAGCTGTACCACTGACCTGACATGGGCTTCTTATCCTAATGTAAAGAAAGGGAGAGAATTCTACACAAATCCTTACCAGACTAGTAATAAAAGTATTTTCCTTCAACATGGAAGCTATATATGCTGCCCCTTCCCCTTCTACACAGTTGTCACCAAGGTCAAGGTTCTCTGTGATAGTATTAAACTGAAATGGAAAACACTTTAAGAATCTAATATGGATGTGAGGGGTGGATTGAAAAATCCGTCCCAAGGGTCACTGTCCAGCATCACGAGGCTTGCCTACACTGCAGGAATGTAAAGTGACGTCACGGATCATGCATGGCGTCAACCTTAACAAGGGCGCACACAAGGTCGTAAGCAACCAGTGCATTTATCAAACACGTGATTATATTCGATTTTCGGTTGGAACACCAGGGTCAGAACATAAATTTCTATCCCAGGGTAAATTCGCCGATTTCCTTGTCTGGTGTGCAAGAAAATACAGTCTAACTCAACACCTTTGGGACCATGAAAATTTGTTCCGAGATAGGGGCAGCTCAAGCCATTCAGGGTTGATCTCAGAGCCAGGTCGGGAGGTACCATATGGACATCTTTAAAGTTTTCTTCAAAATAAATGTATGTAGTGTGTACTCATTAGAATCGCCTCATCGAGGCGATTCAATGAGGCGATTCTAATGAGTACACACTACATACATTTTCAAGATCAAATAAGACAATTATCCCAAAAATATTTATATTGCAGTTATGGAATTTTTTTCCTTGGCACTAAGAATGAGTTCGAAACAGCCATGGTAAATGAGCAATCTATGTTCCAGCCATCACAGTTTCTCCGTTAAATACTTCTGGCAAACCTCATGATGCCAGACTATGACCCTCAGAACAATTTTTCTATCCATCCCTCACACCAATGTAAGGTTCTTCTTGTACAGACGGGAAAGCCTACATTTTTCCATAAACAGTAGGTCCAAGAAGTTGTTTACCTTGTATACAAGAGGGCCCAGAGGGCCCCGAATCGCTCACCTGAGTATCAGTGTCTCTGGGCCTTGTGGTTTCAGAAAAGAAGATTTTTAAAGGATTTCCCTATATAAGCCTATTTAATATCGCGTAGGCAATTTTGGCGCCAGGGCTATAATTTGACCAATCTCAGCAGAGGTTCACTAGTTGAAGCTTCACACCAGATATCAAAGACCTGGGCCTTCTGGTTTCAGACAAGAAGATTTAAAAAGGTTTTTTCCTATATATGCCTATGTAAAACTAGTGGGTCCCAGCGCAGGCCCATTTTTGGCCCAAAGGCTATAATTTGAACAATCTTGGTGGAGGTCCATTAGATGAAGCTTTATACCAAATATCAAAGACCTGGGCCTTGCCATTTCTGAGAAGATTTTGTAAAGATTTTCCCTATATAAGCCTATGTAAAACCAAAGGGCCCCAGGGCAGGGGCATTTTTGGCCCCAGCACTATAATTTGAACAATCTTGGTAGGGGTCCACTAGATGGCGCTTCATACCAGATAGCAAAGACCTGGGCCTTGCGGTTTCAGAGAAGAAAATTTTTAAAGATTTTCCCTATATAAGCCTATGTAAAACCAAAGGGCCCCGGAGCGGGGGCATTTTTGGACCCATCACAATAATTTGAACAATTTGGTAGGGGTCCACTAGATGAAGCTTCATACCATACAGCAAAGACATGGGCCTTGCAGTTTCAGAGAAGAAGATTTTTAAAGATTTTCCCTATATTAGCCCTTGTAAAACCAAAGGGCCCCGGAGCAGGGGCATTTTTGGCCCCAGCACTATATTTTGAATAATCTTGGTAGGGGTCCACTAGATAAAGCTTCATACCAAATATCAAAGATCTGGGCCTTGCGGTTTCAGAGAAGATTTTTAAAGATTTTCCCTATATAAGCCCATGTAAAACCAAAGGGCCCTGGGGCGGGGGCATTTTTGGCCCAAGCACTATAATTTGAACAATCATGGTAGGAGTCCACTAGATGAAGCTTCATACCAAATATCAAAGACCTGGGCCTTGCGGTTTCAGAGAAGATTTTTTAATATTTTCCCCATATAAACCCATGTAAAACCAAAGGGCCCTTAAGCGGGGGCATTTTTCACCCCAGCACTATAATTTGAACAATCATGGTAGGGGTCCACTAGATGAAGCTTCATACCAAATATCAAAGATCTGGGCCTTGCAGTTTCAGAGAAGAAGGTTTTTAAAGATTTTCCCTATATAGGCCCATGTAAAACCAAAGGGCCCCGGAGCGGGGGCATTTTTGTCCCCAGCACTATAATTTGAACAATCTTGGTAGGGGTCCTCTAGATGAAGCTTCATACCAAATATCAAAGATCTGGGCCTTGCAGTTTCAGAGAAGAAGGTTTTTAAAGATTTTCCCTATATAGGCCCATGTAAAACCAAAGGGCCCCGGAGCGGGGGCATTTTTGTCCCCAGCACTATAATTTGAACAATCTTGGTAGGGGTCCACTAGATGAAGCTTTATACCAAATATCAAAAACCTGGGCCTTGTGGTTTCAGAGAAGAAATTTTTTTAAGTTTTCAGTGAAAAAAATCTATTTTTGGCTCCTGTGACCTAGATGTGCAATGGACCGGAACCGTTTGAACAACTTTGAAAGGGGACCACCTAAGGATCATTCCTGTGAAGTTTGGTCAAAATCCGATCAGTGGTTTAGGAGGAGATGTCGTTTGAATAACAAGAGGGTCCAATGGCCCTATATCGCTCACCTGTGTACCAAAAAATCATTAGTGTAGGAGACCACTTGACATTGCTACATACTAAATATCTAAGCTCTGAGCCTTATGGTTTCGGAGAAGAAGATTTGTGATGTTTTTTTCCAGTATAAGTCTGTAGGAGCTAATGACCACTGGGGCATGGCCAATTTTGACCCAAAGGGCATCGTTGGCAGGATTTATGTAGGCGACCATTTTATGTTGCTTTATCCTAAATATCTAAGGTCTGTACTTCATGGTTTCAGAGGAGAAGACTTTTGAAGCTTTTTTTTTCCAAGGGCACGATTGGCAGGATTTATGTAGGTGACCACTTGCCACCTGGGACCTGTGGTTTCAGAGAAGAAGATTTTTGAAGATTTTCCCATTATGAGTCTATGGGAGCTAAGGGACCCCAAGGGTGTGGCCCATTTGGACCCTAGGGACATGGTTGGCAGGATTTATGTAGGTGACCACTTACTGTTGCTACATGCTAATTATCGAAGCTCTGGGCCCTGTGGTTTCAGAGAAGAAGATTTTTTAAGTTTTCTTTCCATTATGAGTCTATGGGGGCTACATGTAAGAGGCCCCGGGGCATTGCCCATTTGGACCCCAGGGGCATGCTTGATAGGATTTATGTAGGTGATCACTTGCCATTGCTACATGCTAAATATCTAAGCTCTGGGCCCTGTGGTTTCAGAGAAGTTTTTTGAAGCTTTTTCCATTATGAGTCTATGGGAGCTAAGGGGCCCCGGGGCGTGGCCCATTTGGACCCCAGGGGCATGATTGGCAGGAATTATTTGGGTGACCACTTGCCGTTGCTACATGCTAAATATCTAAGCTCTGGGCCCTGTGGTTTCAGAGAAGAAGATTTTTTAAGCATTTTATCCCATTATAAGTCTATGGGAGCTAAGGGGCCCTGGGGTGTGGCCAATTTGGACCCCAGGGCCATGATTGGCAGGATTTATGTAGGTGATCACTTGACATTGTTACAAGCTAAATATCTAAGCTCTGGACCCTGTGGTTCCAGAGAAGAAGATTTTTTAAATTTTTTAAATGGGAGCTATATGTTGCCATGGCAACCAGAATTCCAATCTGATCAGCCCAAAAACCTTATGCAGCCTTTCCCCCTACCTGTGATGCTTCTCATGAAATTTGATCAAGATTGGCCATTAAAGATATACTTATTTGAAATTGTTCATGCATGCACGCACGCATGCACACACGCACAAAATGTGATCACAAAAGCTCACCTTGTCACTTTGTGACAGGTGTGCTAAAAAGTTTACAGACGGACGCATGACGGGCAAAAAGGGATCCCAAAAGCTCACCTCATCACTACATGACAGGTGAGCTAAAAATGGCACATGATAAGCATCCATTCCCCTTAAAGCAGTTTAATATGGGTCTATACTGTTTCCTGAGGGAGCCACTCATGCCCTGTTACAGTGACCATGGTAATACTCACCCTGAGGGCAAGAGCCACAGGTTTGGTTCCTGACCCACCCAGATAGTGATGTCTCATCTTAAGATTCTTGTCGCCCAGGTGACGCTTCATGTAAGACACTGGTATAATACCTGAAAGTATCTAGGTTATTTTACTTCAGTTACCCAGAGAGCTCAATGAACATACATGTTCTCAAAAGTGAGGATGTTGACATATTGGGGTGCTACACAGTGAAGGAAATTCTCAACATCTGTGTTGGCAATGGTTATATGGTTGTAAATGTTTATGTTTCTGAATTGTAGGTAGTTCTCTCTCAGCCTAAACACCTTCATACAAGTGCATGACAGTGAAAGGCTGTGCAAATAGAGGATCTTACATGAGTGTTCATGTATTATTGAATTTATTAAACAAGTTGAGGAAAAGAGATAAAATGCGAGGCTCTGCCGAGCATTTTATCCCTTTTCCTCAACGAGTTTAATAAATTCAATAATACATGAGAGCCTCGCATTTTATCTCTTTTCCTCAACTTGTTTAATAAATTCAATAATACATGAGCACGAATGCAAGATTCTATTTATCATATGACATTTAAAACTCATTTTATTCACAATTGTTTACAAAAATGTCAATATTCCGCCATTAGTAAACGCGACGTCGTTAAGGACGTCGTACATGTAACGTTACGGAACGTATCTAGCTAATTTGCATATTTAATTCACTAGTGGATTATTGAAAATAATGCATGGCGTTATTACACTCTCAGACGCGACGTCATATGATAAAGAAGTATAAAAACGGAAAAAAACTCTGTTTTGTTTAGGCAGTAGGGTTTGAGATATCATTTCATCTCAATGTCGAGTAAAAGTTCCACCAAGTTGGAAGCAAAGTTTCCATAATGACCTAAATGCATGGTGTTGATGGTGACGTAAAACCTCAACACAAACAAAACTGATATCATAACTTCAGGTAAGGAGAAGAAATAGAGGATCTTACATGAGTGCTCACGTATTATTGAATTTTTTAAACGAGTTGAGGAAAAGGGATAAAATGCGAGGCTTTGCCGAGCATTTTATCCCTTTTTCTCAACGAGTTTAATAAATTTAACAATACATGAGCACGAATGCAAGCTTCTATTTATCATATGACATTAAAAGCGTATTTTATTCACGATTGTTTACAAAAATGTCAACATTCCGCCGTTACTAAACGCGACGTCATTAAGGACGTCGTACATGTAACGTTACGGGACGTATCTAGCTAATTTGCATATTTAATCCACCAGTGGATTATCGAAAATAATACATGACGTTATTGCACTCTCAGACGCGACGTCATATGATAAATAAGGATAATTTAGGGTTAATTTTATTAACCCTTTTTGTACCAGATGGAATCTTCCATCTTATATATAGCAGGAGTCCATTTCAAAATTTAGGGGTGTCAGGTTGTGTTTTCTTCAAAAACTATTTTGAAATTAGCTGAACATTTTGTAAACAATGTAGGCCCTGATCAGACGTATGATCTGGGCCTGCACTGTTTGCCAGGGTACCCGTTTGGGGGTTTCTGGTACTGAATGGGTTAATATCCCCATAAAACTCTATGTTATAGGTAGGGCGATTCTAACAAGTACCCATATGTTTCTGAAGAGAAACAAGGAAAATTTCAATGCATTATCCTTGTTACTACTATATAGAGGATCTTACATGAGTGTTCATGTATTATTGAATTTATTAAACGAGTTGAGAAAAAGAGATAAAATGTGAGGCTTTTCCGAGCATTTTATCTCTTTTCCTCAACGAGTTTGATAAATTCAATAATACATGAGCACGAATGCAAGATTCTATTTATCATATGACATTTAAAACACATTTTATTCACGATTGTTTACAAAAATGTCAATATTCCGCTGTTAGTAAACGCGACGTCGTTAAGGACGTCGTACATGTTATGTTACGGACGTATCTAGCTAATTTGCATATTTAATCCACTAGTGGATTATCGAAAATATTACATGGCGTTATTACACTCTCAGACGCGACGTCATATGATAAATTGGAGTTATGATCATTTACTTAAGTGTTCACAAGTGTCATGCAAAACGGCTGTTTGATTCCTGGCTTCTTCAGTATTTAACCCTTATCATGCTGTTCACGACAACCCATATCTTTGGAAACAGTGTAGATCCAGATCAGATGGCTTCTGAAGAAGCCATCTGATCAGGATCTACACTGTTTAACATTCAGTTTATGATATTGTAGGAATAAATTACACCAAGTAATCTGATTGGTTCAAAGTCAGAGATGGGTGTGGCTAAAATGAATATTCAGCAAGAAAAAGGTTAAGGTGAGACTTGAAACCATATTGCTAAGTCATATCTGCATATCACCTAGCTATAAGATACACGTAAAACATACAACACACTGTTGCAATACTAGTATATATTTCTAAAATCTGACCTGGGGAATGACAAAACCTGTGGGATTGGCAAAGTATCAGATCAGCTGTGCATTTGCACAGTCTAATTAGAGTTTTGACTTGTAACACAAGCTTTCTATCGCCTCTGGAATATTTCAAGAAGGATAAACAAAGATCCTGGCCAGTCTGAGTGAATGGTGAGACTGATCTGAGTCTTGGCTAACAAGCTTTCTGTAGTCTCTAGGTTAACCAAATAATGATAAGAAAAACCTTGTATGGCTGAGTTGTTGCTGAGCTAACCTGAATCTCAGCTGATTGTAGCTCCAGTTGTGTCACAGGTTTTGTTATGCTTGAGTTCATTTGAGAATTCAGCTGGTATTACTGGTATTACAGTAGAACTCCGATGGCTCGAACACCGATGGCTCGTTTACCATGGCTGAGTCGAACCCATTCTTGAGCCCCTAGCGAAATCCTCTACATAAGAAATAGTGGGGGATAATTAAGGAGATTTTAGTCTTTTATCTTGCAAATGTATGCTGTGTGTACTCATTAGAATGAGTACACACAGCATACATTTTCATTATAGAACACCGAAAAGATGTCTAAAAGTATCTCGTTATGCTTCCTGACAGTAACCTCAGTGGCTCGAACTACCCCTGTCTCGAACAGATTTTCGAGGTCCCAAAGGTGTTCGAGCCATTGAAGTTCGACTGTATATATATCTACAAATGAGATATTTTTGATTGGTTGTTTGATTTGAGGTTTAACATCCCCGACAACACTGTAAAGGTCATTTTGGAGACGTTGCTTCCAATTTTGTGGGACTTTTACCCGACACTGAGATGAAATGACATCTCAAGTCCTGCCGCCCAATGAAACCAATAGTGTTTATAAGCATGGACGGGCCGACTTGCACTGCTTTGCCTGGGCAGGCTTAGATCCTCTAAGTGGTTTACCAGTACTTGTTTGCAGGTCGGTTTCAGCTCTGCGTGGAAGCATCATGCAGCCCATATATTTCTTCAAGCCCGGTGAGCGGGGGCCTGACATATTTTTGAAGCAGTACAGAAAGGGACACAGACTTAAAAGGCATTGAAGACTTGTATCAAATGTATATGAAATCCTACCCTGTCTGTCACATTGTTCTTCATACATGGCCTTCCCTGTTGCATCAATAGTCTTTTCCTTCTCTTCACTCACACCTGCAAAGCAATACAACATTTCAGTTATACATGTTTTAAGACACATATGTATATCATGACATATGGGTATGTTCAAAGCATTGTTAGCTTGACAAGCATGTACATAAGTGTTATTAAATTATCTAATAATTTTGTATTTTTGCTGGAAAATGTGAGTAGCCTTTGCAAAAAGTGGTAGATGGTAGAGAGACTATTTCCAGATTCTTCCTTTTTGTCCTTATTTATCCCTTTTTTTATTACTGTTTGCTTCAAATTAATCCTTGTCCTACTAAAAAAATTAATTTGCCACATTCATTTATGATTATTAACCAATCAAATTAATTAATATAGCAAATTTATTCCAATTTCAAACCTGAATGAAACAGAGAAGAAGCCATCTGATCTGGATCTACACTGTAAGCAAAGGTAGGGATTATTGTACTTCAGCAGACAATCTTAGCTACCGTAAAAATCTTAAAAATTTGTAAACCTTGAGGATCTGCTGTAATTCCCCTAAAATTTCAGCAACTTTGTCTCACGATTTAGCAAGGAGTCAAAAAGTGTCAACGGAATGGCAAACAGTATAGTCCCTGATCAGACTGCTCCTTCAGGAGCAGTCTGATCTGGGTCTGCACTGTTTATTTAGGCCTGTCTGTCCCATTATTTAGGATCATTACAGTATATTTTAAGTTATTTATAAGTTATTTTGTCCTCACAACTTTCTACCTTCAGAGAATGTTACTTGTTACATTTTATACAATACAGTCAGCTGAAAGAAGGGTTTATGCTATTTAGTTTCCTTCTTATGCTGAGAGCTTATATTCATGGCTTGTGGAATGCCCCTTTTCAGATCTTTGAGATTTTTTTTATATCTGCCCCCAATTTAGACGTCTTGATAAAACTGACATGTTTTAAGCAGAAATAAGAAAAAATAATGCATATATCCCTGCTACTCCCATTTTCTAAATATAAACTGGCATTAGCCAGGAAACTATCACAATACATGTTTTGAGCAGAAATAAGAAAAGTTATGTATGAATTATATCACCAAAACCCCAATTTTTAACCATAAAGTGAGGTTTACCACTGATCTCGATATTGAGCAGAGTTTGTTAGGACCTTCATTACTTATTACATTACTAGAAGCCTCCATGGTGTAATGGTTACGCTACTCGTCTTGTAAACTGGCAGGATTGATCATGGGCTTCCCCAGACTTTTGGATGAGTCTTTAAACCAAGGTCCCATTTCCGTATGACCTCAGCTGTTGGTGGGATGTAAAACTCAAATACTCACTCACTTACTTATTATATTATGCAGTTTGACATCACAGCCAACACTATGTAGGTCATATTCAGCTGCTGAGTTTAACTAACACCAGTTAACCTGATCAGGTTCATGCCGAAGTAGTTAACCAGTACATTCCTTCACCAGAAACTGACAACTGCGCACCTTACGGGTAATGGATACACCTCCATGGGAGGCAACTCATGCAAAAGTATTTCTGTCTCCCATGTCAATATGGATCGATTCTTAAAGAAAAGAATTTGCTCCTGAGGACCAAATTCTTTCCTTTAAGAGTAGACCCCTTTTCAGTGGGACAGGGCTTTTAGAAAAGCGAACAGGAAGTCCCGAAAGTTGTCTCCCTTTGAAAAATGGCAGAAAAATCTCCCAGGTGTTCCTATTCCCCTCAAGTCAGCAGAAAAAGTTATTGATGCAACAAGAAACACAAAATAAATGTCAACAACAAATACAATCAACACTTATATGATTAGACATTATGGAGCACAAATCAAACAAAGTCGGTTACATTAGCTCACGTTTTCCCAATCATAGTGTTACATGATAGGATTAATAATCACAGCCATGCTTATATGGATTAAATCTCACATAAGGACTACATCACATTCAGGGATAAAACACATCAGGGGTACAGTCACATGTATTTCACCCTTCTTCTTTTTTCTCCAAACTTGTCTCCTAGCCTTCTCCAACTCTTCTTCCAACACTACAAGTGTTGAAACTATATTTATCACATTATGTCGTTGTTAAGCAGTGGATAACGTCGTATAATAAAAATCATATGACCCCACGTGCAATAACATTATGGCGGGATTAAGTAACGTCATGATGATGTCCATGTCGACCATACATTTTTGTGGAGAGTATGTCAAATTTAAAGGCGATAAAATCTGATTTAAATTGGTCATATGATAAACAGAATCTTACACTTGTGGTCATTTCATATGAAATTTATGAAACTCACCAAAGTTTCGTTTCATAAATTTCATATGGAATGACCACTCGTGTAAGATCCTCTATATGACATCACTAGCCAATGTCACATCTCTAGATATGGAGTAGTAACAAAGGTATTTCCTATTTCTCTGTTAGACCATTGGTTGTGGGTACTTGTTAGAATTGTCTCAATGAGGCAATTCTAACAAGTACCCACAACATATGTTTCTAACCAGATATGAAGAAAATAATCCACTGACAATTCTTGTTACTACTCCTTATCTCCCTGAGGCTTGGAAAATTAGACTGGGCTGCATGGTGCTTCTGGGCAGAGTTGAAACCGACCAAACTTGAGTAGTGGTAAACTGCTGAAAGGTCCTGGAAAAGTGGTGCAAGTTGGACTGCTCCTTAAACCGTAGAGGTTTCTTTGGGCAGTAGGGCTTGAGATGTCATTTCATCTCAAAGTTGGGTAAAAGTTCCACAAAATCGGAACAACCTCTCCAAAATTACTAAATAGTGTTGACGGGGATGAAAAACCTCAACACAAATCTGGAGCTAGGACAAAATGATACCACAGAATGTGCCAGATACAGAGGATCTTACGCATGTAAGATTCTGTTTATTATATAACCAGTTTAAATCAGATTTTACTGGAAAAGAATTTCAATAGATATCATAGGGTTGTCTTGGACAGCTTCATGAAGTTACATGCCAGTAACCATATGCTATTACATGTGTGGTCATATGATTTTTACGACATGACGCTATCCACTAAATAACAGTGCCATTGTGTGAGATAAAAAATTACATAAGAATTATATTATATCAGTGTTATACATAAGCCTCTTTATAGAATATCCCTTGTATGGTTTTGGCTAATATAATGAAGTTCAAAGGAGAACCCTAAATGTAATGAAAAAGAGCAAAATGACAAATCTCAGAAATCTGATCATTTTTTATGAATAGAACATGCCTATGCTTTGAAGCCTTTTATGGGTGTTATAAATGTCTTGTAACTATTATCATATGACATCATATCTGAAAATTAAATAATGCCATTATATGAAAACAGTGCACCAGCCAGTCCTATATAGAGGAGTGAACTGTCCCTCCTGTCCTATTCTGTTGCCCCACTGCCTTTCTAACGCTAGTCTCTGCCTGATTTCTACCAAAATAACATAAAACCCTACATTTTGTTGAAAATTTCATGGAACCAGACAAAAATTAAAGATGTCAGCACTGTTTAAAGGACAGTTTTGTGTTAATTCTAGTTTGAAGAAATTTCCGAATTCTTGAATTATTTGTACATGTAACCATCCTGATACTAAGCAAACTAAAAGACACATAGTAGTGCCTTCATTCTTGTTTGACCAGGGGAGTGTGTATCCTCAGTACTCCTCTTTTACATCACGTGAACATGTCCGTGAAATGAAGACCCCCCCTAAACTCCACTTTATATAGGTAAAACTGGGATTTAAGGGGGTATTCATTATATTTCTTATTTCTGCTCCAAGACATAGGTTGTGGGTGCTCACAAGTACCCACAACCCACGAGTACCCACAACCTATGTTTTGAGCATTTATAAGAAAAATATAAAGGATTTTCATCAGAAAAGTAGCCATTTCGGAGATGTGAAAAATGCACTATGTCGTACGGGCGAGTTATCGTAATGATTTGGAGATATGACAACAGCATTAACCTTGTCCTGCTGAATAAATTAGTTTAGCCAAACCCATTTCAGACTATTAACCAATCAAATTACTTGATATAATGTATTCATTCAATTCAAAAACTGCATGACAAACAGTGTAGATCCTGGTCAGATGGCTTCATCAGAAGCCATTTGATCTGGATCTACACTATTTGCAAAAGTAGGGGATGTCATGTTCAGTAAAACAATCATGTTCAGCAAGAGAGGTTGTGGACAATAAAATGATAGCCTCACTTTTAACATAATCCTCAATGTCAAGGTCAGTATCATATTCATCAGAGTCATGGGGGGATCCAGCAATCCATGTTTCAAAAGAAGGGTACTTCTTCAAAGTCCTTTTGGCTGGCTCTGGTTTCACTGGTTCAACATCTTTGTGCAGGGTATTAGCCACAGTGATGGCCCATTTTTCATCTGGTGGAGGACTTATTTCACCTACCCCTGAAAATATATGAGCAAGCAAGCATGAAAAGGACATTTATCATATGACGTTGCGTCTGAGAGTGTAATAACGCCATGTAATATTTTCGATAATCCACTAGTTGATTAAATATGCAAATTAGCAAAATACGTCCCGTAACGTTACATGTACGGCGTCCTTAACGACGTCCCATTTACTAACGGCGGAATATTGACATTTTTGTAAACAAAGATGAATAAAATGCGTTTTAAATGTCATATGATAAATAGAATCTTGCATTCGTGCTCATGTATTGTTGAATTTATTAAACTCATTGAGGTAAAGGGATAAAATGCCCGGCAAGCCTTGCATTTTATCCCTTTTCCTCCACTCGTTTAATAAATTCACTAATACATGAGCACTCATGTAAGATCCTCTATGAATCAAATAGGCAAACAATATGATGTACCCAATGACTGAACCGACACTCAATTGATTAACATGCAAGACACGAAGTTCTGTATTAACAAAAGGTCAGGGTTTTTTTTTTCTATGTGTTCTCTGTTTTTTTTTTTGTTTTTTTTTGCCTTCCTCTGATTACCTTATTTACCTATGAATTAGGACAGACAGCCCTGAGCAAACAGTGAAGACCTAGATGTGGCATCTCATCCAGGTCTACATTGTTACCCACTCATCCAGTTACTTTTAGTCACAACATCAGTTGGTAAATTGTATTTGTTCGAAGTCTAGAACATACTTACAAATTGTACCGTATTCAGGCGTGTATTACCTGCATTTGCGTACTACCCGCACCCCCTTTTTTTTAGCCAAAATCTGGGGAAAACTGTTATTCTGTTGTATTACCTGCATGAAACATTTGCTGAAATTTTGGTGGGTGCGTAAGTGAGAAAAATTAAGAATTTGGCCAGTTTTTGTAACACACAACGGAACGTGCGATCGTCTTCAAAAGGCGGGAAAATGCATGTGCGTGCGAGTATCACCAGAAAGCATGTATTTTACATTAAAATGTTGAAAAAACTTTACCTGTTCACCCTTGTTATTTATTTATTAACCAATATATGCCCAGCGGCCCTTTTGGTGGACATCAGCAAACAGTGCTGTCCCAGATCAGACACCACAGAAAGACGCTGCAGACGTCCGATTTGGATTTACACTGTTTGATGATTTATGACGGTTCAATTACGACACTATTGTTACTCCCTGTCGCATAATTGCCACCCTGTGGTGCGTGTCGATAAGGTGTGAAAATATGGTCAAGTTGTGTCTCTAATTTGCGTTTATTCCCCAATCAATAATTTAATCCACAATCAATGTGAAAATGATTTAATTGCTCCTAAGATGAGTTGCTACCGTTGATGTATGTTTAATAAAAACGGACTATTCTACTATCTCGTGAATGGTTATGTTTTCGTGCCAAATAGCTTGGCGGGAAAAGTCGAATGCTTTAGTTTGTGTAAACACATCTGTATGCTGTTGTTGGTTATTGACACAGAGCTTCCGGGGATAGGCCGGGATTTGTGCAAAGCGCTGTTTTCTACACACCTCTATCCACAACCGTTTAGCTATGAAGAATTTTTTTCCGTTTCCAAATATTTTTTATAAAAGAGATACGCCCCATTAAAATAAAACAACAGACACGTGTGGGGCTGCTGGGGTTCGATGACGTCAATTACCGATATCGCGTGCAGAGGTAGTGTTTGGGCGGCGATTTTTGATGTTCGCATTGAACTTGCCTGTTTATTTCGTTTAAAATGAGTGTTTCAGGAATAATAAGCACAAAATCGGGCTTGCTAGTAATTGATATTGTTTTATTACTCATGTGTAAGTAAAATTGAGTCGACAATTAACATTATTTATGTCGGGAACCGTAAAGGGATAGAGCATAACATTGAGATACATCGTAATTTCAACTGACAAAAGTAAAAAAAAAATGGTCCAAAAATAATTTGGGCGGATTACCTGCACCCTGAACTCGAGCCTGTAATTTGAGGGAAAAAAACTGCGGGTAGTACAAGTCCGAATACGGTACTTGTTTAAATTTTAGAACAAGTATGGTATAAAGGAGTTGAAGTATCAAAATATTTTGGGTGAATTTGGTAAGCGAAACAATCTTGATATTGTCTTGATAAAACCTGAATAAAAATTGTGCATACCATAGCTACAGATAAGGAGATGCAACAAGGATAATTTTAGGATAAATTTTAACTTCTTCAAAAATGAAAAAAATCATCTGAAATTTTTGTCTGTTTATCTTCTTGCAAACTTGAAACATATTTTTGCATACTGACAAACAGACAAACAGTGTGGACCCTAATCAGGCTGCTCCTAGAGGAGCACTGATCAGGGTCCACACTCTTTGCAAAAATGACTTTTAAAGTTACAGCATGTATCAAACCGGAGTTTTTCAGCCACACACATTCGAATTTATTACCCCTCTGCTCCAGGTTTGTGCACGAACATGCAACCTTGTGGATAGCTCAATACCTTTGCATTCAAATAGTGAGCATGCCAAGTTCTCTCCATTTTAACCTAAAATACAATGCAAATGAGGTTCATTCTATAACGCCAAAAAAGACTGCTTTATTACAGTCTGCAAAGACATCTAGTCGCTTTAAATGTCCGCCATTTTCTTTCCTGAACACAGGAAATGAAGTTCAATCTGAACAATGTGCAACAATACAAAAATGGCGATAAGCAACCCCAGCAGCCCCAAAGGGGGCGGTAAATCGCAAAGGCGATAGCTACGTTACCAGCCCTCAGGGGACCGGTGAGAGGTCTTAGCTAGACACATGATGCGTGCACATCGGCAAATAAGGGGCAGGTTGACCGGTCCCGAGGGTATATAAACAGCGCAAATCACAAACCATTCCTCTGAAGAAATCCATATTATTGGAAGAAACTAGTCAGGAATTTTGGAAAGAAAACCTTTATAATGAACCATTATGAGCATTACCGAGGAGCAACTGGCACAAATTGTCAGCCATTTACTTCTTACATTTATGATCAGAAGTGTTGTGATTGGCATCTTGTGGGTTAAATTACATGTTGTTTTATCAGTTACCCCCAATATATATTGCATTGTAAGGCACTGACCTGATAAAGATATGCTATCTCAGGACAAGAGAGCTTTATCATGTCAACGTGACATTGCACTTTTACAAATGAACCGGACTACTGGAAAAATGACAAAAATGTTATTGTTACTGGGAACAAGAGCACCGCAAGCGGGTGCCAACGCTCGTCTGCAGTTTCTTTTAGAAAACAAAAGTTCTAAGTCAAATGAAATTGCAAGATGGAGTTATAAAACTTGTAGGGAATGTAGCTCTTGTGATGGTGAGTATGTGTATGAAGTTTCATGAAGGTAGGCCAAATACTTTTGGAAATATGGTCAAGGTTAAGTTTTTTGGTTAATTTTTCGAAAAATAGGTCAAAGTTCAAAGGTCAAGGTCACAGGTCAAAAAGCGTGGAATGACTGAAAAGGTCTTGTCCCAAGGAACATTCATGTGAAGTTGGAAGGCTCTGTTGTGAATAGTATTGAAATAAGAGACAAAAACAATTTAAAAAAAAAACGGAGAGAAAAGGGGAGATAATTCAATCAAATTGCAAGATGGAGTTATAAAACTTGTAGGGAATGTAGCTCTTGTGATGGTGAGTATGTGTATGAAGTTTCATGAAGGTAGGCCAAATACTTTTGGAAATATGGTCAAGGTTAAGGTTTTCGGTTAAATTTTCGAAAAATAGGTCAAAGTTCAAAAGTCAAGGTCACAGTTCAAAAAGTGTGGTATCACTGAAAAGGTCTTGTTCCAAGGAACATTCATGTGAAGTTGGAAGGCTCTGTTGTGAATAGTATTAAAATGAGAGCAAAAAATGTGTTTCAGAAAAAAATTGGAAAAGGGGAGATAATTCAGCCAAAATCAACAATGTTGTTATGGTCCTTGGTCAAAATGTAGCTCTTGTGATGATGAGTGTGTGTATGAAGTTTCATGAGGCTAGGTCTAATACTTTTTAAGTTATAGCCAAGGTTAAGTTTTTTTGGAACGACGCAGGACGACGCAAGATGACGCAGGACGACAACGCAGACGCCGGAGTGATGACAATAGCTCGAAAGTTTTTTTTCAAAAAACAGATGAGCTAAAAATGACCTGAAAAAAAATATCATTGGAAAATATGGTCAGCTGATACTTAATATATTGACTGCTAGAATGCTTGGATGCACTGAGGATCATCAATAACTAATCGTAAATTGTTAATTGAAGAGTATAGAAGGGGATAAAATGATAAATAGAATACCAGATTCGTGTCTTTGATATCAAGTTTATCAGGCTCGGCTTCGAGAACGCATGTAGAATTGGTAGGCAAGCCTCGCGATTCTACAAGCGTTCTCGAAGCCTTGCCTGATAAACTTGATATCAAAAGACACAAACCTGGTATTCTCTATAAGAATCACCTTGACACAGCATTTGCTCTGGATCTAAACTGTTTGCATAGTTAGGAGTTGTAGTGAACAGCAGGATAAGGCTTAACATAGCTCAGACTAACTTTTAGAGTAATTATTGCCTCAAAGCAAGAAGAACTACAGTAATTTGTCACATGTAAAAACTCTATTATGAAGACATTGAATGTGAAATTTAATTGTATGATAGCAAATTGAATAAAGACTGTGATTAATTTTGTAAAATGAAGTTTTCAACTGCACTGTTGTTATTCATTTTGCATTTTCTGTCTCGTTTAAAAGCAACAAATTCAATAAAGTTTTCAACAAATGGATGGAGACTAATACATAAAAAAAAACAAGCTAAAAAAGTAGGTTATAACATTTAGACAAATTGTATGTGATGAAGAAAAGTACAGTTGGCCCATCTACAATTTTGGGGTTGACTGTTTGTTGATCCAATCGAAGTTATAAAGCACAGTAGCTTTTCAATGCTGAAGTCCATGTGACTATCACTGACTTGTCAGATATTTATAGAAAATAGCCACACATTTCTCATTGCTATGAGGTCAGAGTGTTGGATAAGAGGGTTATCTATAGAACTGGAATCATGTGTTGGGTTTGGCAATCTGTGTAGACCCAGACCAGACTGCTCTAAAGGAGCAGTCTGATCAGGGTCAACACTGGTTGCCTGTATGCAAAAATATGTTTTAAAAGTTTGCAAGAAGATGCGGTAGAGGGCTTACTCTGATCAGGGTCTACACTATTTGCCTACAGTAAAGGAACTAATGGGTCATGTGACATAAGATCAGGGTCTGCACTGTTTGCTTACAATACAGAAATTTAAGGGATAAACGAAATGTAAACAGTCTAAGTCACCTTACAGGATCATTTTTCCAGCTTACACTCAAAGACAATCGACCCACCAGTGCTGTTGGTACTTTGATTACTATGTGCAATGCAGCCCAGCAAAGATAACAAGATTTATTGGGCATCTCAATCCTTATCCATTGTCCTGCTGAATAAACTAATTTAGCCAAACTCATTTTGGACAATTAACCAATCAAATAACCTGATATAATGTATTCATTCAATTCCTGCTGAACACAAATCCAGATCAAAAGGCTGATGAAGCCATCAGTCTGATCAGGATTTTCACTGTTTGTCATGCAGTTCGTGAATTTAAAGAATACATTATATTAAGTAATTTGATTGGTTGATAGTCAGAAATGGGTGTGGCTAAATTAATTTATTCAGCAGGACAAGGGTTAAAGGTCAGTTCAGAGAAAAAGCAACAGGAAATCTTGAAAGTAGTCTCCCTTGTGAAAACCAACAGAAAGTATTTCAGGTGTATCCATTACTGTTAACCCTTGATCTGCTGAATAAATTAATTATTCCACACCCATTTCTAACTATCGACCAATCAAATTTCTTGTTACAATTAAATTTGTAAATTGAATGACAAACAGTGTAGATCCTGATCAGATGGCTTCTTCAGAAGCCATCTGATCTGGATCTACACTGTTTGCAAAGGTAGGGGTTGTCTTGGTTCAGGTAAGGATTAAGTTTAATATCTCAGTTTAACCCAAACGTACCGATCATGATTTAGCAGACAGCCTTTTCAAATGTTTTTCTTATTTTTCAGCAAAAGTCAGGCTTGACATTTCATATGAATCATTGCTTAAAAAACAAGATGTGTTTGTGAAACACAAAATATGTCCCGGGCCGATGTCAATCTTTTTTTAAAAGTAGGTCATAGGTCAAGGTCACAGGTCAAGATTTTTTGTGTGAGTGGGAAGCCTTTGTCACAAGAAACCTACACGCCAAATATGAAAGCTCTATCTCAAACAGTATAAAAGTTATGACCAATGTTACAGTTGTCCAACCAACAAACAAACCAACAAACAAACAGACAGGGCAAAAACAATATGTCCCCGCTATCACTACCAATGAAATAATAAGATAAAATTAGTATGATATCTGTTTACAAGTCTGCAGGGTAAATATTTCCTTACTTGAAAGCAGAGATCGGACATCAACATTTGAATGTTTTGCTGAATCTGGAGTACTTGTGTTTAATTGGTTCCTGGTTTCCAGTCCTACAGCAGTGATCAAGGAGCTTGTCTCTGAGGAAATGCTTGCAGTTGGAGATCTGAAAATCAAAACTGAACTTACAAATGTCTATTAACTATATCAGTATCCTCTAGTATCCTTAACCCATTGTATACTAGTGGGCTTTTCCATTGCTATAATTATTTATAATGATGAACAACTCCATTTGTCATATAAGGGGTGTCAGGCCTATTTTTTTTTTTAATTATTCTATTTTTGACAGAAAATTCTGTTAGCAAATAGTGCAGGCCCTGATCAGACGCTGCATTCTGCGGCGTCTGATCTGGGCCTCAACTTTTTGCCAAGGTACCCCTTAAGGGGTTTCCTGCATACAACGGGTTAATTTAACCAGTACACTCTAGTATCCTTAATATGATAAGTGCTTCAAAACTGACACCAGTTTTTCTAACAAAATGACCAAAGGAGCAGTCTGGTCTCAGATAAGACTGTTTGCCGTATGATTATTATTATCACCCAAACTGGAATACAAAACTTTAGACGACAAGTATGGAAAATGTGTTCCAAGTTGCAGAGGTCATGCGTTATTGCAACCTTAATATAAGTAATAACAAGCAAATGACTTGGAAGCAGCTGACAGAGAGAGTGGAAGCTATCGGCTATTGACCCTCATGATAGACATACCTGGAGATCTGGTGTGAGATCTGCCATGTGTGCAGCAAGCCAGCTACCTAGAATGGGGCCCACTTATGTGGATGTTGCCTCCATACCTGCACTTTAATCAAAACTTCGATGATGATGATGATAATGATGATGATGATGATGATGATGATAAAACATTGATCATTTAATATGGCAAATATGGAAATATTTTTTTCTCAAAAAATGTGAGCAGCTTTTGCATATGCAAAAGCTGCTCACATTTTTTTCAGCAAAATCAACACTATATTAGATATTGTACTTGCTAGAACAGTTAACAATTTGACCACTAATTAGCTCATTCAGCTAAAGATGCTTTGAACAACTGGGCCCGGGTATTTATAGCCACACTATCCTTGAAGCTGTGACATCAAAGCGCAGTATGACAAGGATTGGTTATCTGTTATATCTGAACTGGGATTGTGCACTAGAACATTGGCAAATAGTGTAATCTCAGATCAGATGTTGCAGAATACAATGTCTGATTGGGGTCTGCACTGCTTAAAATACTAGAATTTAAGGGTTAACTTAAACAGTCTAAGTCACAGTTCAGGACTATTTTCCCAGCCTACACTCAGAGGCAACTGACCCACCAGTGCTTTGATTTGATTTGATGTTTAACGTCCCCGTCAACACTATATAGGTCATTTTGGAGACGTTGCTTCCAATTTTGTGGGACTTTTACCCGACACTGAGATGGAATCTCATCTTAAGCCCTGTCACCCAATGAAACCAATTGGGTTTATAAGCATGGACGGTCCGACTCGCAACGCATTGCCTGGGCAGGCTTAGATCCTCTAAGCGGTTTACCAGTACTCGTGTGCGGGCAGGATTCAGCTCTGCGTGGAAGCATCATGCAGCCTATTTATTTCTTCAAGCCCCAATGGGCGGAGGTCATGCGTTATTGCAACCTTAATATAAGTAATAACAAGCAAATTCGTTGAATTGATATCCCCCGCCGAATGGGTTTTTCGTGTAGAATGGCAAGAAAATATATCTGGCCAAAATTGAGAAAAAAAAATTGGGCGTGCATCACGGCAGCATAATAATACATATTTATTTCAAGTTTCATTTTATTCCATGCAATAGTTGCTGAGAAGCGGTTCCAGACAAAGTGAGACGACGAAAAATCCAGAATTTTAATCATTTAAGGGGCCATAACTCTGGGTGTAAAAAGTCAATCCGAAAAAAATTTGTGCGTGCATCACCACAGCATAATAATACATATTTATTTCAAGTTTCATTTAATTCCATGCAATAGTTGCTGAGAAACAGTTCCCGACAAAAAAGTGAGACGACGAAAAATCCAGAATTTCAATCATTTAAGGGGCCATAACTCTGGATGTAAAAAGTAAATCCGGAAAAAAAAATGCGCGTGCATCACCACAGCATAATAATACATATTTATTTCAAGTTTCATTTAATTCCATGCAATAGTTGCTGAGAAACGGTTCCGGACAAAGTGAGACGACGAAAAATCCAGAATTTCGATCATTTAAGGGGCCATAACTCTGGATGTAAAAAGTCAATCCAGAAAAAAATTGCGCGTGCATCACCGCAGCATAATAATACATATTTATTTCACGTTTCATTTAATTCCATGCAATAGTTGCTGAGAAACAGTTCCGGACAAAGTGAGATGACGAAAAAATCCAGAATTTCAATCATTTAAGGGGCCATAACTCTGGATGTAAAAAGTCAATCCGAAAAAAAATTGCGCGTGCATCACTGCAGCATAATAATACATATTTATTTCAATTTTCATTTAATTCCATGCAATAGTTGCTGAGAAACGGTTCCGGACAAAGTGAGACGACGAAAAATCCAGAATTTCAATCATTCAAGGGGCCATAACTCTGGATGTAAAAAGTCAATCCGAAAAATAATTGCGCGTGCATCACCACAGCATAATAATACATATTTATTTCAAGTTTCATTTAATTCCATGCAATAGTTGCTGAGAAACGGTTCCGGACAAAGTGTGACGGACGGACGGAAGGACGGACAACGCCAAAACTATATCCCTCCGCCTTCGGCGGGGGATAATAATACCGGCCCCGATAGCTCAGTTGGTAGAGTGTCTGCTCCAGGGAACGGGAGGTCACGGGTTCGATCCCGGGCCGCGACATACCAAAGTCGTTAAGAATGGTACTAGCTGCTCCTCGCTTGGCACTCAGATTTACGGGGTAGAGCTAGGACTGGTCGACCCAGTGTCAGGATAATGTGACTGGGTGTGGTATCATGTAATGTGTCTGGGACATGATACTTCAGTGAGGCAGCACTATAAAAGTGAGCATTGAGCTCCCTGTCACAACCAGACACCGTCGTGATATAACTGAAAAATTGTTGAAAGCGACGTTAAACCCGAATTCACACACACATAAGTAATAATAGGCTTCCATTCTACGTGTAATACAGTCGTTGTCATGTTTGTATAGTAGTCACAGATAAAATTGACTAGGCGGAGCTATTCAGGTGTTGTCAATATATGTCAAATTTGCCAGGTCCACCAGAAGATTCTGTAGAGGGCTTTTGCATGCTTTCTGCAAGCGGACCAAATGGCCAAATACACCACAGCTTTGTTAGTGTTACAGTTGAATTCACACAATCAGATGACTTGGTTTACCTTTGTGTTAATAGAACAATCCAAAGGCAGGTGCAAACGATAGCTCCGCCTAGTCAATCTGCGACTACTGTATCTTTTTTTACTTAAAAAAATGACATTGTTGTCGTGTGCCTTAATGCTGGATATTTTATGAGTACATGTGTTTTACACCACAACTTCTTATGACATTTTGCTGGAATCCAAAGCAGAACTGTCTTAGTTAACCCTCATCCTGCTGAATAAGTAATTTAGCCACAACCATTTCTGACTTTGAACCAATCAGATTACTTTAAAGTAATTTATTCCAGCAAATTCACAACCTGAATATTAAACAGTGTATGTCCTGATCAGATGGCTTCTTCAGATCTGATTCTCTACTGTTTGCACTGGCCCCGATAGCTGAGTTGGTAGAGTGTCCGCTCCGGGGAACGGGAGGTCAGGGGTTCGATCCCAGGCCGCGACATACCAAAGTAGTTAAAAATGGTACTAACTGCTCCTCGCTTGGCACTCAGCTAGGACTGGTCCACCCAGTGTCAGGATAATGTGACTGGGTGTGGTATCATGTAATGTGTCTGGGACATGATACTTCAGTGAGGCAGCACTATAAAAGTGAGCATTGAGCTCCCTGTCGCAACCAGGCACCGTCGTGATATGACTGAAAAATTGTTGAAAGTGACATTAAACCCGAAGTCACACACACTCTACTGTTTGCAAAGGTATGAGATGTCACGTTCAGCAGAATAAGAGTTAATCAAAACAAAAATGCATAGATTACATAGAAAAATGACCATTTATGGCTACTTTTCTAAATAAGCTGTACATTTTTGGGATTCGTCTTTAAACAGTGTTATTTTCAAAACTACATGTAGTTAACCCTTCTCTTGCTGAATATTCATTTAAGCCACACCCATTTCTGTCTATTAACCAATCAAATTACTTGATGTAATTTATTGCTACAAATTCATAAATTGAATGCCAAACAGTGTAGATCCTGATCAGATGGCTTCTTCAGAAGCCATCTGATCTGGATCTATACTGTTTGTTTTTTGTTTGTTTGATTTGAGGTTTAATGTCCCCGTCAACACTGTAAAGGTCATTTTGGAGACATTGCTTCCAATTTTGTGGGACTTTTACCCAACATTGAGATGAAATGACATCTCAAGCCCTGTCGCCCAATGAAACCAATAGGGTTTACTACCATGGACGGTCCGCCTCGCACTGCAGTTCCTGGACAGGCTTAGATCCTCTAAGCGGTTTACCAGTACTAGTGTGCGGGCCGGATTCAGCTCTGCGTGGAAGCATCATGCAGCCATATATTTCTTCAAGCCCCTATGGGCTGGGGCCAATTACACTGTTTGCAAAGATAGGGGTTGTCGTGAACAGCAAGATAAGGGTTAACAGTACATGACTGATCAGACTGTTGATATGCTGACTGATCAGCAGGGGCCAGTTCTTCAAAGCATCGATAGCTTAACAAGCTTGTTAGTGGTAAAATTGTTAACTGTTCTGGGGCCAGTTGTTCAAAGCATCCTTAGCTTAACGAGCGCATTAGTGGTTATATTGTTAACTGTTCTAGTAAGTTTAACATTTAAAATTTTGGTATTTTTGCTGAAAAAATGTGAGCAGCTTTTGCAAATGCAAAAGCTGCTCACATTTTTTTTCAGCAAAAATATTAGCATATTTGCCATAATAAATGATCAAAGTTTTAACGATACGTTAGCTAACGACATCGTTAGTTTTGAACAACTGGCCCCTGGTAAGCAAAATACCTAATTGTTTGCATTTACAAAAGCTGCTCATATCTTTTTCAGCAAAAATATTAGCATATTTGCCAGATTCAATGATCAAAGTTTTTAGGATACATTACTTTAAAATGTCGTTAGTTTTGAACAACTGACCCCAGGGAGAATAGGAAACGGTACTTTGATCCACACTGTTCACACAAGCCTCCTTATAATGGTTTTGGCATACCCAGCCTCATTCCCTATTTCAAAAGCAAATCAGCCGTTTGGGTTGCTTGTTTATCCAAAATTTCGATAAATGTGAGTAATGTTGCTTATGTTCATGTGACCATGACTGATCTGTATGAAATCCTGGGGCCAGTTGTTCAAAACTAATGACATTGTTAGTTAAGCCTTGTCCTGCTGAGCCCAGATAGGTCATGCCTTTCAAACAATGCAAATCCAGATCAGATGGCTTCTGAAGAAGCCATCTGATCAGGATCTTCATTGTTTGCCATCCAGTTTATGAATTTGCTGCAGTAATTTGCATCAAGTAATCTGATTGGCTGATAATCAGTAATGGGTGTGACATATTTAAATATTCAGCAGGACAAGGGTCAATGTATGTTAAGCCGCAAGATACTGTCACCAACAGGTCCAGTGAGCTACTTGCCCGGCTTGGTATTGAGAATCTGAATTTCATCCTGAAGGAGAGAAGGCTCCGCTGGTATGGACACGTGAAGTGTTCCAAGGGTGCAATCAAGACAGCCCTTGACAGACAGGTTGATGGAAAACATGACTGGGAGGCCCAAGATGACTTGGAAGCAGCTGACAGAGAGAGTGGAAGCTATCGGCTATTGACCCTCATGATAGACATACCTGGAGATCTGCTGTGAGATCTGCCATGTGTGCAGCAAGCCAGCTACCTAGAATGGGGCCCACTTATGTGGATGTTGCCTCCATACCTGCACTTTAATCAAAACTTCGATGATGATGATGATAATGATGATGATGATGATGATGATGATAAAACATTGATCATTTAATATGGCAAATATGGAAATATTTTTTTCTCAAAAAATGTGAGCAGCTTTTGCATATGCAAAAGCTGCTCACATTTTTTTCAGCAAAATCAACACTATATTAGATATTGTACTTGCTAGAACAGTTAACAATTTGACCACTAATTAGCTCATTCAGCTAAAGATGCTTTGAACAACTGGGCCCGGGTATTTATAGCCGCACTATCCTTGAAGCTGTGACATCAAAGCGCAGTATGACAAGGATTGGTTATCTGTTATATCTGAACTGGGATTGTGCACTAGAATATTGGCAAATAGTGTAATCTCAGATCAGATGTTGCAGAATACAATGTCTGATTGGGGTCTGCACTGCTTAAAATACTAGAATTTAAGGGTTAACTTAAACAGTCTAAGTCACAGTTCAGGACTATTTTCCCAGCCTACACTCAGAGGCAACTGACCCACCAGTGCTTTGATTTGATTTGATGTTTAACGTCCCCGTCAACACTATATAGGTCATTTTGGAGACGTTGCTTCCAATTTTGTGGGACTTTTACCCGACACTGAGATGGAATCTCATCTTAAGCCCTGTCACCCAATGAAACCAATTGGGTTTATAAGCATGGACGGTCCGACTCGCAACGCATTGCCTGGGCAGGCTTAGATCCTCTAAGCGGTTTACCAGTACTCGTGTGCGGGCCGGATTCAGCTCTGCGTGGAAGCATCATGCAGCCTATTTATTTCTTCAAGCCCCAATGGGCAGGGGCCGGTCCCACCAGTGCTGATTGTACCGTAATGATCCTAAGAATTAGGACAGATACACCTGAGCAAACAGTACAGACCCAGATCAGACTGCTCCTGAAGGAGCAGTCTGATCAGGGTCTTCACTGTTGTCCATTCTGTCTGCACCTTTTTTACTCCTTGCAGGAGAGTGAATGTTTTGGAGAATTACAGCAAGTTTTCAAGGTGTCCCGATTTGTAGGATTTTTTTACCGTACTTTGATTTTAATTATTTCTATAACTTCACATAAGGAGGAGTTTGGGATATTTTTTCTTACTTCTCCATTACTACCAAATACTCCATTACTACCAAAAGTATGTTGTGTGTACTTATTAGAATTGCCCAGATGGGCAATTCTAACAAGTCCACACAACATACAGCAAAATTCCCAATGTTAAGACCACCTCTGGTACTGTTCAAAGGTGGTTGTGGTCTTTAGGACCACCTTTGATTAATACCAAGCATTATGATAACACACTCGTGCGACACAGTGCATTTTTTCACATCGCAAGAATAGCTAGTTTTCTGATGAAAATCCGTAATATTTTTCTTATTTATACTGCAAACATAGGTACTTGGTGCTCGCCAGAAACACCTCAATGAGGCGGTTCCAACCCACAACCTATGTCTTGGAACAGAAATAAGAAAAATAATGCATACCCCCGTAAACCCCAGTTTTCTCTATATAAAGTGGGGTTTAGGGGGTGTTCATTTCACGGACTTGCTCATGTGATGTGTGGTCTCTTACTAGAGGACACTGAGTGTAAAAAAACTCAAAGACAAAAAACTGAAACCTTATCAATATGGTTTTGTATTAAAAGAAGAAATAGCCAAAATTTTGCTTGTCTGAATAGCGAAATTTCGCTATTTTATCTCTTATCCTGCTGTTCACGACAACCCTTTTCTTTGCAAACATTGTAGATCCAGATCAGATGGCTTCTGAAGAAGCCATCTGATCAGGATCTACACTGTTTGACATTCAATTTTTGAATTTGTAGGAATAAATTACATCAAGTAATCTGATTGGTTCAAAGTCAGAAATGGGTGTGTCTTAGATGAATATTCAGCAAGAGAAGGGTTATGTTTCGAAAAGGAAATAAGGAAAATTATCCCTTAATTATCCTTGTTTCTCAACCTTTATGGAAATACATATACAGTCGAACCTCAATGGCTCGAACACCTTTGGGAATATGAAAATCTGTTCGAGACAGGGGTAGTTCCACCCACTGAGGTTACTGTCAGGAGGCATAACGAGATACTTTTAGACATCTTTTCGGTGTTCTATAATGAAAATGTATGCTGTGGGTACTCATTAGAATCGCCTCATCGAGGCGATTCTAATGAGTACACACAGCATACATTTGCAAGATAAAATACTAAAACCTCCTTAACTATCCCCTACTATTTCTTATGTAGAGGATTTCGCTAGGGACTCAAGAATGGGTTCTACGCATCCATGGTAAACGAGCCATTGGTGTTCGAGCCAACGAAGTTCTACTGTATGTCATCTTGGTTCTGAGGTACACTCTTAGACCACTCAAGTTTTCAACCATGATGGCCATGAGAATGTGCTAACCTTGGAGGCGCCTTGAAATGAGGTCTTTTTAACGTTTGTCTTGCTAGTTTACGGGTTTGAGCAGATTCTTGCTTTGTTCTGGCATGTGCGGACCAAGGCCTAATAGCCTTTGTTTTTGTCGGAACTACTCTTGAAGGTAAATCAAAACTGGGCGATTTGGCTGAGTGTGGTCTGAAGTAGCGGCGGTGGACATCTAACTCTGTACTGTTTGGTCTGGATGGTGCCTCTGCATCTGGGATTCTAAACACAACTCCATGCTTTGGTGATGTTGACAGCTCCCTGTCAGGAAACTCTGCTGACAGTTCCATTTTCCTGCTAATGAATAAGAAGAGATTTGTTATCCAGGTAAGAATTACCAGTAAACTAACAGATGGAAATGTTATGTCACTTTTTTTCAATATTTGACAGAATTTTCATCCCCACACTTTTGAATATTGTGAATGCTTCCGTCCATCTGTCCGTCTGACACACTATCACCTCCTTAACCACTGGCCTGAATGCAACCAAATTTGGTACCTACCTTCCTTACATGATAAGGGCATGTGAGAGCAGGGTTAAATTTGGGTGCATCTGGGCCATGCCACACCCCCTCCACTTTAGAAAAAGCCTAATATCTGAGAAAATGTTCCCCACCCCTAAACCATATATATTCTTGTTCAGTATGATAGATGCATTTAGAGACGCCAAGTAGGGTGAGCCCCGGGTTGCCTTGCGGCCATGCCCCATCCCTCCACTTCATAAATGGGCATATATTTCAGAAACCATTCAGATTCCCACCCCTAAACCATATATACTCTTGTTCCTCAGAATAAGATGCTTTCAATCAGTGACACCAACCTGGAGGTCCCCCTGGGTGCACCGGGGCCATACTCAAGTCCCTCCACTTCATTCAAGGCCTAATACAGTGTATCTCAAAACAGTTCGGATCCCCACCCCTACGCCATATATATTCTTGTTCCTTACAATAAGATGCATTTAGAGACACCAACTAGGGTGACCTTTGGGTTGTGCTGGGGCCATGCCCCACCCCTCCACTTCACGAAAGGACATTTATTTCAGAAACCATTCAGATCCCCACCCCTAAACCATAATTATGATATACTCATGTTTCTTATGATAACACGCTTTCAGTGACACCAACCTGGAGGTCCCCCGGGGTGAGTCGCAGCCATGCACCACCCAACCACTTCATTAAAAGACGCCCTCGGCCCACTGGAGCTTGAAGAAATAGATGGACTGCATGATGCTTCCACGCAGAGCTGAAACTGACTCGCACATGAGCACTGGTAAACCGCTTAGAGGATCTAAGCCTGCCCAGGCAAAGCTGTGCAAGAGTCCATGCTTATTGGTTACATTGGGTGGCAGGGCTTTAGATGTCGTTTCATCTCAATGTAGGGTAAAAGCCCCACAAAATTGGAAGTGACTTCTCCAAAATGACCTATACAGTGTTGACTGGGACGTTAAACCTTAAATAAAAAACAAATTACATTGGCAGTACAAGGAACAAAATTAATAAGCCAAGAAAGCCCATTGTCGATTCGGTATATGCGAATGCATTTATCTTCTTAATTGCATTGTCGTCCGCTGACGTTCCTTACCTTGTGTCCTACTGATAAATCATAAAGACCCAATAAAAGAGATTTTACAGGAAAATTACATAATTTATTACAATAAATTAATCAGGAGATATATTTTCTTTGCTATCACAGATTCTTATAGTGCCCCTGCCCATCGGGGCCTGAAGAAATAGATGGGCTGCATGATGCTTCCACCTAGAGCTTAAACTGACTGCACACGAGTACTGGTAAAACACTTAGAGGATCTAAGCCTACCCAGGCACAGCAGTGCGAGTCAAACCGTCCATGCTTATAAACCTGACAGGGCTCATCTCAATGTTGGTATTTGTTTGTTTGTATTGGAGTAAAACGGCCAAGTCAATGCTATTTTAGGTCATTTTTGAGCTGGTCAGTTACCTATCCACACAATTCCTGGGCAGGCTTATATGTAAGCGGTTAATCAGTACAGTGCACATTCTTTCGCTAGAAACTGACAATTGCCCTTCTTGAATCAGCAGAAGGGAGCAAATGACCGTTGAAAAAATTTCATGATCAATCTGAGTGATTATCTCCACTAAAGGAAGTTGCTGACCCCGGCAGGTATCGAACCTGCGTCCTCCTGTCAGATCACCAGTCAGACGCACATCCAACCAAGCTACCAAGGCCAGCCACAATGTTGGGTAAAAGTCCCACAAAATTGGAAGCAACATCTCCAAAAGTACCTATACAGTGTTGAGGGGAGGGGGGGGTAACCTCAAATCAAACAAAAACGCTCTTCTAAAGGGATACTTTTATCCAAATTTACCTGAGATGTATGCTGAACACGGCCTTGGCTTTGATACGCCCACAAAAAAAAAAGAAATTTGAAATAAAAGCATACTGGTAATTGGAATGAAAAGAAATAAAAGACTTAATTGTCAGTGTTGCATTCAATACATTTAATGCTGTTATATCAAATTTAACCACATCTATTCCATATTTGGATATTATTTCCAAAAAGAAAATCTTTAGCACGGCATTTTTGGCTTGGAGGCTTGGTCCCACCTTGGCTTTTTTACCCCAACCTCTCATCCACCAGGACCTGTGATATCTACAGTAAAACTCTTATACTAAAGACAGGACTGGACTATATGTGGGAGCACAGGAAAACCTGAGTCATTCTTTGTCTAACCTCTGAAAGGTTAACATCAAATTCTATTTATCTGATTGGCTGTAGAGAGCTATTGTGACATCACAATGATTGACATTTTTATAATAAGTGATTGACAGCTCTGCTGTATTTGAAGCTAACCTTGTTATAAGCTAACCTTGCCCGGTTACCTTAAAAACCAGTTCAGTCAAGCTAACCTTGTTATCTCAATTATGTAACAGCAGGCACACTCCATAATTGTCAAAAGACAAACCAAACAATTTAGTCATTATTAATGTATTTAGTTTTTTATTTTTGAATTATAAAGAAACAAAATACAAACATACAGGTTAATTATATAGCATATTTAGTTCTAATATACAAAAAAAATAAAATAAAAAAATAAAGCTTCAAATTTGTTGAAACATTATTAGTTGACACTATAGAAAACAGTTTATAAATAAAAATATTTGAATGAAAGAATTGCTTTTTAATTTGATATAATAGAAAGATTTTTCCATTATTCTTCTTCTTAAATTATAGAAGAAGAAAAATAAAAAGTAAAATGAACTATACACAGGCAGTCCTAGTAAAATAAATAAAATAAAATTGACACAGCTAAACAAATGATGGAATGACTGACTGAATAAATCAGACTTACCTCATTCTAATCTCAGTTTAGCTTTTTTTAAATAAAATACAGATTTTGGGTGCTCGTTAAAATTGTCTCAATGAGGCAGTTCTAATGAGCACCCACAATATACCATCAAGTCAGGGTATACATTTGTATGAGTGTTGGTTCTTGGTCTATTCCTAATGGGTACAAGCATTTTCCACATACCGTACAAATGTTCAATGAGGCAGTTCTAATGATTTTTGGGATATGCTGTGTTATATCCCAAATTCATTTTACAGTGAATCATATTACAGAAAGGTTAATGTGTACAGAGAAAAATATGGAAAAACACATTATTTTTCTTCCAAAAGCATAATTTATCACCAATTTTTGAAGGTATTTGTTTGATAAATATATGGACAGCAGCTGATTATTAGTCAATTATATCTCATAATCCTAATCAGTTTTTACTTTTATAGCCCCTATGGGTAACCAGCCCACCAAGACCAAGCCACACCTACTTTTATCTGTTGGTTACATTTTACATGTTTAAGCTGGGAACCAGACCCCACGGCATGAAAATCCTATCTTTAAGACCCTCTTTGGGACTGTTCAAAAGTGGTCTTTAAGGCAATATACCCTCAAGTGAGGGTATACATTATAAAGGTGGTCTCTTATTATGAGACACTGAGTTAAGAAAACATGAAGGCAAAGTAATCAAAACCTTCTCAATAAGCTTCTAACCCTTATCTTGCTGTTCATGACAACCCCTGTGTTTGCAAACAGTGTAGATCCAGATCAGATGGCTTCTGAAGAAGCCATCTGATCAAGATCTACACTGTTTGACATTCAGTTTATGAATTTGTAAGGATAAATTACATAAAGTAATCTGATTGGTTCAAAGTCTGAGATGGGTGAGGCTAAAATGAATATTCAGCAAGAGAAGGGTTAAAAGTATTTCTAGTCCTAATTTTAGGTGGCATTAATAACAGAATTTTACTGTATATTCAAATAGTGCAGATGTATGCCTTTGCAGGGATTTTTTGCAGCTGATATGAGAAGTTAGTCGCTAACTCTCACCAGAGAGAGACATCAGCAAAGGAGATAACTGAATCTGGATGGGCATTCCACTCTCTGGTTTGAGTTTTAAAATTCTTGCAGTTGGCTGCTGTCTGTGGGTCTCTCTATCTTTATATAGAGTCGGTCAAATTCAGGGTTTGGCATTAACCCAAGACCAATGGACATTGTCTAGTAAAAAGCTGGTCAGGTCTAGTAAGATCTGTGGCTGGCTGGTCCGAATGGTCCAGTTGAAAATCTGCCAACACAGTTATTAAAATCCATGTTTTTAACCTTTACCCTGCTGTAGGCGACAAGCCCTATCTTTGCAAACAGTGTAGATCCAGATCAGATGGCTTCTGAAGAAGCCATCTGATCAGGATCTACACAGTTTGGCATTCAGTTTATGAATATGCAGAAATAAGCTGCATCAAGTTATCTGATTTGTTCAAAGTCAGAAATGAGTGTGGCTTAATTGAATATTCAGCAGGTTAAAGGTTAACTCATTTACCAGAAAATGGGTTTCTGTTTTCAGTTGTTGTTTTTTGCACTAGTTTTACTATAGATCTCTGTAAATAAATAATAAATGAAATAATCTGATGACTGTAGAGCTAATGTATCACTTAAGTATGATTTTTATCATTTCCTCTGTCCAGTTGAACTTAGATCTGGTCCAGTGCATACCAAGAGTTACAGGACCACCTTGTCCAGCTATTTTTTAAAAAAGTTAATGCTGAACCCTGAAATTTGGCCATTACCTGAGTTATTTCCTTGGTAGAAACCACTACGGTACTAAGCAATGTGGATAAAGTGTTTTGCTCAAGGACACGTGTGATATGCCTGGGACCTCAGACAAGACTAGTAATTGATTGATATGCCAATGTTGTCATGTCTTGCAATATAAGCCGTTTAAATGTATTGTAGTTAATGGAAATTAATTTGACCCCTAACTAAATGTTTGTTGTAAATTTTGACACAAAATTTCAATGTTGTGTTGATTAAAACTGAATTGACAGCAGCTTATAAAATTAATTAGAATAAGTGTCCATAGGCCACGGATGCCCCCGCCAAATGCCTTTCATGAAACGGTTTACTATATGGAAATAAGTCAACGGCAGATAATTCAAAAACCCAAAATGCAAGAGTTGTCTTCCTTGTTCAACACATCATCTCACCTGTGAAGTTTTATGAATATATTCAATACGGTTTAGGAGTTATGGCCCGGACACGGTTTACTATATGGAACTAAGTCAAGGGCAGATAATTCAAAAACCTAAAATGCAAGAGTTGTCTTCCTTGTTCATGACACATCGTCTCAGTGTGATGAATGCACCTGTGAAGTTTTATGAATATTCCATACAGTTTAGGAGTTATGGCCCGGACACGGTTTACTATACGGTACTAAGTCAAGGGCAGATAATTCAAAAACCAAAAATGCAGGAGTTGTCTTCCTTGTTCATGACACATCGTGTCAGTGTGATGAATGCACCTGTGAAGTTTCATGAATATATTCCATACGGTTTAGGAGTTATGGCCCGGACACGGTTTACTATATGGTTCTAAGTAAAGGGCAGATAATTCAAAAACCAAAAATGCAAGAGTTGTCTTCCTTGTTCATGACACATCGTCTCAGTGTGATGATTGCACCTGTGAAGTTTCATGGATATATTCCATACAGTTTAGGAGTTATGGCCCGGATACCGTTTACTATATGGACTAAGTCAAGGGCAGATTATTCAAAAACCAAAAATGCGAGAGTTGTCTTCCTTGGTCATGACACATTCTCTCAGTGTGATGAATGCACCTGTGAAGTTTCATGAATATATTCCATACGGTTTAGGAGTTATGGCCCGGGCATGGTTTACTATATGGTACTAAGTCAAGGGCCGATAATTCAAAAACCAAAAATGCAAGAGTTGTCTTCCTTAATCATGACACATCGTCTAAGTGTGATGAATGCACTTGTGAAGTTTCATGAATATATTCCATACGGTTTAGGAGTTATGGGCCGGACACGACATACCATTTGACTATATATGGATGTAAGTCAAGGGCAGGTAACTCAAAAACTAAACAAGCAGGAGTTGTCTTCCTTGTTCATGACACATCGTCTAAGTATGATGGATGCACCTGTGAAGTTTCATGATTATATTCCGTACGGTTTAGGAGTTATGGCCAGGACACGGTTTACCATATGCTACTAAGTCAAGGGCAGATAATTCAAAAACCAAAAATGCAAGAATTGTCTTCCTTGTTCATGACACATCTTCTCAATGTGATGAATGCACCTGTGAAGTTTCATGAATATATTCCATACGGTTTAGGAGTTATTGCCCGGACAAGGTTTACTATATGGTACTAAGTAAAGGGCAGATAATTCAAAAACCAAAAATGCAAGAGTTGCCTTCCTTGTTCATGACACATCGTCTAAGTGTGATGAATGCATCTGTGAAGTTTCATGAATATATTCCATACAGTTTAGGAGTTATGGCCCGGACACGACATACCATTTGACTATGTATGGATGTAAGTCAAGGGCAGATTATTCAAAAACTAAACAAGCAGGAGTTGTCTTCCTTGTTCATGACACATCGTCTCAGTGTGATGAATGCACCTGTGAAGTTTCATGAATATATTCCATAAGGTTTAGGAGTTATGGCCCGGACACGGTTTACTATATGGTACAAAGTCAAGGGCAGATAATTCAAAAACACAAAATGCGAGAGTTGTCTTCCTTGTTCATGACACATCTACTCAGTGTGATGAATGTACCTGTGAAGTTTCATGAATATATTCTGTACGGTTTATGAGTTATGGCCCGGGCATGGTTTACTATATGGTACTAAGTCAAGGGCAGATAATTCAAAAACCAAAAATGCAAGAGTTGTCTTCCTTAATCATGACACATCGTCTCAGTGTGATGAATGCACCTGTGAAGTTTCATGAATATATTCCATACAGTTTAGGAGTTATGGCCCGGGCACGGTTTACTATATGGTACTAAGTCAAGGGCAGATACATGTAATTCAAAAACCAAAAATGCAAGAGTTGTCTTCCTTGTTCATGACACATCGTCTCAGTGTGATGATTGCACCTGTGAAGTTTCATGAATATATTCCATAGGGTTTAGCAGTTATGGCCCAGGCACAGTTTACTATATGGTACTAAGTCAAGGGCAGATAATTCAAAAACCAAAAAATGCAAGAGTTGTCTTCCTTGTTCATGACACATCGTCTCAGTGTGATGATTGCACCTGTGCAGTTTAATGAATATATTCCATATGGTTTAGGAGTTATGGCCCGGACACAGTTTACTGTATGGTACTAAGTCAAGGGCAGATAATTCAATAACCAAAAATGCGAGAGTTGTCTTCCTTGTTCATGACACATCGACTCAGTGTGATGAATGTACCTGTGAAGTTTCATGAATATATTCTGTACGGTTTATGAGTTATGGCCCGGACACGGTTTATATGGTACTCAGTCAAGGGCAGATAATTCAAAAACCAAAAATGCAAGAGTTGTCTTCCTTGTTCATGACACATCGTCTCAGTTTGATGAATGCACCTGTGAAGTTTCATGAATATATTCCATACGTTTTATGAGTTCTAGCCCAGACACGGTTTACAATATGGTACTAAGACAAGGGCAGATAATTCAAAAACCAAAAGTGCAAGAGTTGTCTTCCTTGTTCATGACACATCGTCTCTGTGTGATGAATGCACCTGTGAAGTTTCATGAATATATTCTGTATGATTTAGGAGTTATGGCCCGGACACGATGTCGGGACGGACGAACGAGCGGACGAACGGTCGGAACAGGCCCCGATAGCTCAGTTGGTAGAGTGTCCGCTCCGGGGAACGGGAGGTCACGGGTTCGATCCCGGGCCGCGACATACCAAAGTTGTTAAAAATGGTACTAGCTGCTCCTCGCTTGGCACTCAGATTTACGGGGTAGAGCTAGGACTGGTCGACCCAGTGTCAGGATAATTTGACTGGGTGTGGTATCATGTAATGTGTCTAGGCCATGATACTTCAGTGAGGCAGCACTATAAATGTGAGCATTGAGCTCCCTGTCGCAACCAGACATCGTCGTGATATGACTGAAAAATTGTTGAAAGCGACGTTAAACTCGAATATACACACACACAAACGGACGGACAGGGGTAAAACTTAATGCCCTTCCGCTATTCTCCGAATAGTTGGGGGCATAATTAAAGCCTCTATTTTGGATGAATTTATGCCAAATGTGTGGAAAATAACTATGTACCTAGGTTTCTCACTGATATTTACAAAATCTGTATAACTTTTCATTAAAATTATTCTACAGTTCTACTAATACTGTAATACATCCAACTATCGCTTTTTAAAATAAAATAATATAATTTTGTTGAAATAAGGGATATCTCTAACAAAACTGCTGCTCATCATGCTAACAAGTATGTGAAATAAACACCCACTTACACCCCATATTATATAGAGAAAACTGGGGTTTACAGGGGTATAAATTATTTCTGCTCCTAGACATGATGATGATGATGATTTCATGTTTAACGACGCGTCAACCCTCTTGGTGGGTCATAAGCGTCAGTCGGTTAATGGTTAAACGGCATGAATAATTATGACGATATTAAAAGTAACAAGTCAGAATGATAATGTATAAAAATCTGAAACAGTTAAATCTTAAGAAAAAGACCAATTTCTTTTAAGAATAAAATAATGTTATCAACAGGTACATCTCGAAACAGTTGTTGCAAAGTGTCAGCTTTGAAATATAAAATACGTGAGGGTGAAAAGTCAACACAGTCAATTAAGATATGTTTCACAGTGAATGGCTGATCACAACCCTGCTCCTAGACATAGGTTGTGGATACTCGTTAGAACTGCCCCAATGAGGTGGTTCTAACAAGTACCCACAACCTATGTTTTGAGTATAAATAAGAATAATATCACAAATTTTCTTCAGAAAATTGACCGTTTTGGAGATGTGAAAAATGCACTATGATGCACAGGTGTGTTATTGTAATGTTATGAAATTTTTACGGCTCAGCCACGACATTTTCCGATAAATTGTATCCCTTATAGCGTAGTGACTAGTCTCTGTATATTTGGTCTGGGCTGGGACTCAATAATCTGTGGGACTCAATAATCTGTGGGACTCAAACCTGGAACCTCTCTATTATGAGTCAAGTGTTTTGCAACTGCACCAATACACTCCTAAGTGCTTGAGTCAGAGGGATTACATGTAATTACCAAAAGGAAACCAGAATACCGGCACGAAGCCGAAATACCAGAACGGACTAGATCTATTAAAAATATAGGGGACAAGTTCAATTTTTATTTATGCCAATAATTTTCAGCTTTGTTCTGGTATTTTAGTAATTGAAATGCACATGGGCAAGCCCAATGTAGGCTGGACACCCATCCGTTAGGTGTAGATTTCTTCATTTTTCTATTTTCCTGTTCCGGTAAAATCTACCCTGTCTGAAGAGCCAGGAATATCTCGGAAGACACCGTCACAGATACCGGGGTTAGACCCAATGGGACTATTTGTTTGATTTGAGGTTTAACGTCCCCGTCAACACTGTAAAGGTCATTTTAGAGACGTTGCTTCCAATTTTGTGGGACTTTTACCAGACATTGAGATGAAATGACATCTCAAGCCCTGTCGCCCAATGAAACCAATAGGATTTATAAGCATGGACGGTCCGCCTCGCACCGTGGTTCCTGGACAGGCTTAGATCCTCTAAGCGGTTTACTAGTATTAGTGTGCGGGCCGGATTCAGCTCTGCGTGGAAGCAACGTGCAGCCCATATATTTCTTCAAGCCCAATGGGACTAATTTTGATGAAGAGATCGAAGTCCAAAATTAAGTTAACAAGTAAAATAGCAATAAGAAATTTAATAGCATGGAGCTATCAATTTGTGATGATTAACGCTGTGCCTATATTTGAGGATTCTTATACTTTAGAATAAGATCATCTGTTGGAATGCTGGCAGCACCCTTTTAATAGACTTTGTTGTTGTTGTATTGGTAATAAATCCATTGTCATTGTCATTGTTGTATTCACCTATCTATCTATCTTCTGATACTGCGTCGGTCACATTTGACCATTACCGCAGGTGTATTTTACATACACTCCAGGTTTTGCAGGATGAAAGCCTACACAGTAATCATGTAATTACGGTAGGGATCTTTAACCTGCACAGGGGATGGTTCTCCCTGCACAGGGGGCCTCCAGTTAACGTCCCGATCCGAAGGACGGTGCACTTTATGACATTCATCCCTGCAAATGAAGCCAATGGAGCGTGTTCGGACACCGAAATTTAATCGCCGCTGCCGGGGATCGAACCCGGGACCTCTAGCATCAGAGGCAAGTGCACTAGCCACTGAGCTATCACGCTCCCTCACCTTATTTGCATTATCTGCTGGTTCCTAGTTTGAAGGTTATCAGTGTTGGAAAAACAGGTAAACAGACCCAGGTAAACAGTCTGGTTACCTGTTCTTCCAATATTGACAATGTGCAAGCTGGGAGCCAGCAAATAATGCAAATATGGTGAATAGACCTAAAGAGTCTTATCACAGACTTATGTTACTGTCGAAATCAAGATGTCAGAGGCAAGAAACACAGTTATTTTGCAGCCTCTTTTGTCGCCAGTAAAGATTATTAATTACCAAAATACACGCTGAGCAGTTTGACACTCCTGTGCTGATTATCTCTGTCCTGAAAGGAAATAAGAGAGTTAAAGATATGAAATTATGCGATCTGTTCTCTCGTCGTCTCCAATGTAAACTGCATTTTGGAATACTTCGGTCATATTCCTCACACACTGGAAAGGTGTACGTCAAAATGTTGCGATATATGAAGCGCCGTTTTACTTAAGAAATAATCTCCACGTAGCGTGTGTTATCGTGATTAACACACGGTGTTGGAGGGCAGATTGCGAAATATTAATTCACGACGGCGAAGCCGGAGTGAATTAATATTCGCATCTGCCCGACAACACCGTGTGTTAATCACGATAACACACCGGGTGCGTGGAAATTATTTCGATTCTAACATGATGCTAAACTGAAATACAGTAGTAACAAAGCGTTATCTTGGGGACTATTTTGCAGCGGATGTCGACAGAAGGAAATGTTTACATGCAACGTCACGATGACGCCAAATTGCACGCACCACGTTGACGACGTGAATTATCGCATATTTGCAAACGCTGACGTTTCCACTGGGTTCAATGGGAAAAACGTTAACGTCATGTTAGAATAGTTGATCAAAATTAATAGATATCCATAATTCGCATAATCCGAATTATGGATATCACTAATTTGAATTATGGATATCAATAAATCAAAATATGGATATCCATTATACCGCTGATTTATTGCATTTAACTGGCTAAAATCTCATGCATGCTCCATTTTCGGGCCCAACATTCTAATCTATCAATGGCAGCCTGAAGGTTTCAATGAGTCATCTGTATCTCTAATTTCCCGATAACAAACGCAGTCGTCTGCGAACAGTCTTATTTCTGAGTCAATATCAGTGCAAATATCATTGATGTACAGGGAGAACAATAGTGGACCAAGATCAGTCCCTTGCGGGACTCCAGACAAAACTGGAGCCCACTCTGAAGATTCACCATTAACAACAACAATGCGCTGTTTTCTGTAGCAAAGAAAGGAATCTATCCATTTGAGCCCCCCCCCCCCCCCTCCCCCCCCATTCCGTAACCAAATAACTTAGATTTAAGTAGTTCATGAGGAAGTGTGTCAAAAGCCTTCTCGAAGTCCAGAATAAATGTGTTCACCTGTCCCCCTTTGTCCAAGATTTTTTGCCCAATCATTAATAACTGTGCTCAGCTGAGTTTCACAACTATGCCTTTTCCTAAATGCATGTTGTCTGTCTGAGAAAAGTTTATATTCGTCCAAGTGGGCCATGATGTTTGAGCAGACTATATGTTCGAGCAATTTACACAGAACCGACAAGTCAGAGACACAGGGCGATAATTACGGGCAAGAGCCCTATCTCCTTTTTTGAAGAGTGGACAGATTTTGCTAAGAGCAATTCTTTTGGGATTTCACCCGTATCAAGAGACTGTTGAAACAAGTGTGCAAAAACTGAACCTAACTCATTTGCTGTTTCCTTCAGGACTCTAGGATGAAGCTCATCAGGTCCTAAGGCCTTACTTGGGTTAAGTCTTGAAGTAACTTGGTCACTCCTGCAGCTGTCACAACAATATTATTCATGAATGGGGCCGATCTTCCAGTCAATGAACTCAGTTTTATTAAACGCATCATTGAATTGACCAACTAGTTCCTCTGTCCTGGGTAAATATATATATGAATATATCTATAAATTGGGCTGAATTAATGATATTCATATTTTGAATTATGAATATCAATAATTCGCCGCAGAAACCTTTGGTTTCAGTCATTATTTATTGTTTTTATTTGCAAAGACGAATTATTGATATCCATAATTCGAATAAGTGATATCAAAAAATGAACCAAATGAATGATATCCATAATTTGAATTAATAGTATCCATAAATCGACCGAATAATGGAAATCAATAATTCGAGTTATAGATATCCAATTATCGAATAATGGATATCAATAATTCGATTTATGGATATCATTAATTCAGATCGAATTATTGATATCCATTATTCGGCTGATTTATGGATATTATTAATTCAGGTTATGGACATCATTCATTTGGTCCATTTATTAATGGCGCCTCATATGGATCATTGAGTATGAGCGTGCCTTGATTGATTGATTGCCTGACTGATGATTGACTGAATAATTGATCGACTGGTTGACTGATAATCAGACTGACGTCCCCCACTCATAGGGGCTTGAAGAAATATATGGGCTGCATGGTGCTTCCACGCAGAGCTGAATGCGGCCCGCACACTAGCACTGGTAAACCGCTTAGAGGATCTAAGCCTGTCCAGGAACCGCGGTGCGAGGCGGACTGTCCATGCTAATAAATCCTATTGGTTTCACTGGGCGACAGGGCTTGAGATGTCATTTCATCTCATTGTCGGGTAAAAGTCCCACAAAATTGGAAGCAACGTCTCCAAAATGACCTTTACAGTGTTGACGGGGACGTTAAACCTCAATTTAAACCAAACTGATTGGCTGATTGAGATTAATTGGTCAAAATCATAATTGTTACTGGAAAATTAACGCTGGTAAACTCGCACTGTTAGGATACCAGATCGACTGATTGATTGAAATGACTGTCGGGTTCATTAATAGATTAATTAAATAGTAATGGATTAATTAATAGATCGATTGATAATAATACCGGGTATTTTTTCATCGTACTATCTCGTAACAGTACTGAGGAAGTGACGTAATGTGCGTAAAAATATATATGTACTTAATTCATAATTAATTCCTTATTTGGAAGACCTCGTCATGGAAATAGGCGGAGTTAAGATGACGTAACGGGCACCTGTGCCTTGTGAGTGGCTAAGGAGAGAGAGTACTGTTTGTTTACCTGTCAATTGCCCGCCGCCATTGACTGAACCAAAATGGCTAAAGGAAGTTGAGAAATTCAGCGCTAATTGACAAAACTTTTCGAGTTGTAAGCTATTTCATCGGAAATTATGAAAGTTTTTCTCGTTATATGAAGTCAAAACTTCATGGATAATTATTTACTTGTGATTTGTTGACTGTCATGAATGAGTTTTATGGCCTTTCGCGTGTTCTCAGGGATTGGTGATGTACATGTCTAGGTGGAAGAAAACGAGGTCAGAAATCTAGCACATTTATAAATCTATATTGATCTCATAATCAGTGTTATATCAGTTGACACTGGTTACAAAACTTATATGATCTCAAATGCCTTGTTTTAGATGTTCGATTACTATGACCAGCGAGTCGTCTATTCAGCCAGGCTCCATAGCTGAGGACATTAGTGCCAAAAAAAGCATGCTACTATTGGATTGCAGGCAGCAATCTGACTTCGATAGGTCACATATTAAAGGGGCTATATCAGTATTTTTACCAAGCCTTATGCTCCGAAGACTTAAAGCTGGAAAGTTGAATCTGAGCTGTATCATACAAAATAATGAAGCAAAAGATAAGTTCAACCGATCTTGGAAGACTCACCCGGTGGTTCTGTATGATGACAGTAGATCGGAACCGGCTCCTACAAGTGTTGTTGGCCTCTTAGCAAAAAAATTCAAACAAGAAGGTGCAAATCCTCTTTCGTTAACAGGTAAGACCCAGTATACTTATGTTTTTTTAAGTTTGTGAAAGTTCCCAAATCACAGTATAAAATAAAGACCAGACAGGGGCTAGTGCTAGTCTTACAAGACTTAATGTTGGATACCAGTCTGGTTTCTGGTCAGCTCGTACCTAAGTCAACTCGTACCCGAATTTGGTCAACTCGTACCTTAGTCAACTCGTACCTTAGTCAACTCGTACCTTAGTAAAAATAAAATATGTTTTGGGGTAAGTTTGGCTCAAGTAAACATATATACAGGTCAACTTTATGGTCTATGCAGACTCCTGATCCTTTTCCCCGACGATGAAGATGATACATAGTGTTATGCATAAGAATTTATTTTTCTGATTCCCACTTTTACCCCACTGTGACCTAATAGTGCTATAAATATCTTGTTAATCTTTTTATAGAAGATTCTAGAAAACTGAGTCACAGATTAATTTCTTTTTTGTAAACAACATGTTTACAAGGAAAAGTACTTCAGAACCTTCCAGAAAGTTCAGGTTTGCATTATTTTTAGAAGATTACCTCATCTTATTCCACAACCCTGTGGAACATTCTAGAGAAATCTTAGGGTCTATAAAAGAGCATGATTTTTCTCATTGAGTCAGACTTTGGAGTTTGATGTTTGGGCTTATAAGGAAAGTTATTTCTAAATTCTGTGTTGGATTGTGAAAGGATATTACTTTTCATTTTGGACTGTGAATTCTGTGGGATCAAGGAAAATAGATTCATTCAGGATATTTCATAACAGAGCTAAGTACATTTAATTTTCTTACTTCTACAGGTTTAAGTTAACTTGTAAATAAATTTTGTTAAATTTTTCCAAAAGGCTTGTTTGCTTTTTCTTTCTGCTACGCCTGGCTCGTAACAGAAATTGGGGGCTCGTCCGGGATAAAACCATTTTAAGCATTTTAAAACCGACATTTCATGTGACGCAGGTAATTGTCATTTCTTATCAAATAGACTTTGCAGTTGCTTCACAGGATTGGTATTTCCCTATAGGCATATAGGGGATTGTAATTTCATGTGAACTGTCATTTCAGGTGAAATAGTACTTGTCATTTCATGTGAAATTCTCGTTGGGCTTGTCATTTCGAAAAAAAAAAAACTTTGTAAAATTAACCTCAATCTGTATTTCCATAAATACTTTTTAAAACAAACAAAAAGCAAACATGTCGTTTGATTTGAGAAGCTTTTTGGCTCAGCCTACTCAGGAGTTGTTTAATCTGGCCAAAAGAACAGATTTGCTAGATATTGCTTCCCATTATGGGGTCACTGCTGTCAAAACAAGCATGAAAAAACATGAAATCAAGAATGTTTTGGTACAGTTTTTTGTTGATGAAGAACTTTTTGATCCATCTGCTTTGTCTCTCATTATGGTTTCACATACTGAATTGCAAATGAGACAAATTGAAATAGGAAGGCAAATTGAATTAGAGAAGTTAAGATTAGAAATGGAAGAAAGAGAAAAGGAAAAAGAAAGAGAAATGCAGAGACAAATGCAGATGGAAAAAATAGAAATGGAAAGGGAAAAAAGAGAAATGGAGGAACGCCTTCAGAAAAAAAAATTAGAAAAAGAAGAACGGCTTGAGCTGGAAAAGGAAAAAATGAGATATAGTATTGAAGAAAAAGAAAGGGAAAGGCAGTTTCAGTTAAGATTGAAGGAAATGGAACTCCAGGGTCAAGATAGGGTGAAACATACCCCTTTTTTTGACTCTGGTAGTTACTTTGATGCCACAAAGCACATCAGATTAGTTCCTCCATTTCAGGAAAAAGAGGTAGATAAGTATTTTTTGCATTTTGAAAAAGTTGCAGAAAATTTAAAATGGCCAAAAGAGCATTGGACCTTACTTTTGCAAAGCGTTGTTGTCGGAAAGGCTCGAGACATTTACACTCAGCTGACTGTCGAGCAAAGCTCAGACTATGATCTGGTTAAGGAGCTTATTCTTAAGGCATATGAGTTGGTCCCTGAGGCTTACAGGCAGAAATTTAGGAACTGCAAAAAAGAAATTTCCCAGACCCATGTAGAATTTGCTCGAACCAAAGAACAGTTATTTGATAGGTGGTGTTCTTCTAAAAAAGTAGGCTCTGATCATGACAAACTTAGACAGCTTGTCCTTGTTGAAGAGTTCAAATGGTGCATAAATTCAGACATTAAATCTTTTCTCGATGAGAGACAGGTTGAAACTTTGGAGGAAGCTTCTCGTTTGGCAGATGATTATGCTTTGACTCATAAAGTCTCATTTGTGAACAGGCCTTATCCTCGAAAACCTTATAATCCACAGACAGGTCCAAGATCCTATCCCAGTAATCCTTCTGGTAGTTATAGCCATACATCTAGTACTATGCCCAAACTTTCTGGTGAAAATAAAAGCCAGAATCCTTCCAAACCTTCTGGTGAAAACAGAAGCCCAAATTTTCCCAAACCTTCTGGTGAAAACAAAGACCAGAATCCCTTATCTCAATCTCAAGTAGTTTGTTATTATTGTAAAAATACAGGTCATTTGATCTCTGAGTGTTTAAAATTAAAGCGAAGGAAAGAAAGAGAAAGACAAGAGGAACTTAAGCCTACAGGCTTGACTTCTATAAGGCCAAAACCACAGTCTTGTGTAAGGGAGGAAACTCTTTCTGATACCAAATTATCTGAGACTGATACAGTTATGGAGTGTTATGAACCATTCTTATCAGATGGTTTTGTGTCACTAAATGGTGACAGTTATGCCCATCCTACCCCTATTAAAATCTTACGAGATACTGGAGCTTCTCAATCTCTTATTCTAGCAGATACTCTGCCTTTTTCTGAGAAGACTTCTATGGGCCAAAGTGTCCTTATTCAGGGTGTGGAATGTGGATTTGTTAATGTTCCGCTCCATAACGTTTATTTGTCATCAGACTTGGTATCCGGTTCAGTGGCTGTTGGTATTAGACCTTCTTTACCTTTTAAAGGTGTTCATTTGTTGCTAGGCAATGACTTAGCTGGAGATAAGGTTGTGGTAAATCCACTTTTGACTACTAATCCTTGCATAGACCAACCGCCTGATCCCATTGAGCAGGAAATTCCTGATCTTTATCCGTCTTGTGCAGTCACAAGGGCTATGGCACGTAAGGCCAAGCGAACTGATGGGAAACAGGATTTTGATTTCACTGATACCTTTTTGGGTCAGTCTTTTAATGACGAGATAACAAGGTCTCTGTCTTCAAGCCTGCCTGATAAGCAGACAGATTTTCATGAGAATAACTCATCTTTAGATCTAGGCCATGACATAATGTCTGGGTCTCAACTAGCTATAGAACAGCATAAGGATCCTGAAATTTCGCCTTTATTTCAAAGGGCCTTAGATGAGCAGGAAGTATCTCAGGTCCCAGTCTGTTATTATGTCAAAAATGACATTCTTATGAGAAAATGGCGTCCACCAGACGTCTCAGCAGAAGACGAGTGGACTGTCAACCATCAGATAGTGGTTCCACGGATTTACCGTCCTGAAATATTAAACTTGGCACATGAAACTCCAATGTCAGGACATTTAGGTGTAAATAAAACCTATCACAAGATTCTTAATCATTTTTACTGGCCTGGGTTAAAATCAGATGTTTCTCAGCATTGTAGGTCCTGCCATACATGCCAAATGGTAGGAAAACCCAATCAGACTATACCTAAGGCTCACTTGCAGCCTATACCTGCTTTTGATGAACCTTTCAGTCGAATAATTATAGACTGTGTGGGTCCCTTGCCCAGAACTAAGTCTGGCTGTGAATATCTTTTGACTATTATGTGTGCTTCCACACGTTTTCCTGAAGCCATTCCTTTAAGAAATATCAAAACTAAGACAATCGTCAAGGCCTTAGTGAAGTTTTTCACATTTGTTGGGCTTCCTAAATCTATTCAGTCAGACCAAGGCTCAAATTTTATGTCTGGAATATTTCAACAAGTAATGCATGAACTTGGCATTGTACAGTATAAGTCATCAGCCTATCATCCTGAAAGTCAAGGCGCCCTTGAAAGATTCCATCAAACATTGAAAAACATGATAAGATCATATTGTTTTGACACAGAGAAGGATTGGGATGAAGGCATCCATCTCCTTTTATTTGCTGTTAGAGAATCTGTGCAAGAATCTCTTGGCTTCAGTCCATTTGAATTAGTATTTGGCCATACTGTTCGTGGTCCTTTGAAACTTCTCAAAGAGAAATTTCTCTCCAATGATGACACCTCCCTGAATTTACTTCAGTATGTGTCTGATTTCAAAACTAGACTTTCAAAAGCTTGTGAGGCTGCTCGGACCAATCTTCAGTCAGCCCAAAGGAAAATGAAACAGCTATATGACATAGGGACAAAAGAAAGGAATTTTAAACCAGGTGATAAGGTACTAGCTCTTTTGCCTATTCCAGGAAAATCGTTGCAGGCCAGGTATTATGGTCCATACACTGTAAACAAAAAGATCAGTGACGTAAATTACATAATAAACACTCCTGGGAGGCGCAAGCTAAAGCAGCTATGTCATATTAACATGCTTAAGGAATACATATATAGGGACAATACATCTTTAACATCAGTCAATCTAGTTAGCTCTGTTCCACTTAATTCATGTGACAATGACTGTGAGGATATTAATTCAGTGAAGTCGGATCCCACATCATCAAAACTTCAGAATTCTGACATTCTACGGAATCTTGACCAGAAACTGTCACATCTAGAGCCAAATCAGCGGAATGAACTGAAACAGCTGATTTTTGAATATGGACACTTATTTCCTGACATTCCAACACGGACAGACAAAATATTTCACGATGTGGACATAAATGGTTCCAAACCTGTAAAACAACACCTATACAGGATGAATCCTATAAAACAGAAAAATCTTAAAGATGAAATTCAGTATTTGCTGGACAATGACTGGAATGGAGTTCTCCTAGTATTCTTATACCAGAACAAGAAAGGACAAAAATGTTTATAGACTCTTAGAAGGATTAATTCTCGAACATAGACAGATGCAGAGCAAGAATCAGTCTGCAACATTTCGAAGTTTATCTTACCCCTACTACTGCACCGATTGTTGTTTTCAGTGATCACAATCCACTGACTTTCATACACAAAATGAAAAACAAAAATCAGCGGTTGCTCAGGTGGAGTCTCATGCTACAAGAGTATAATTTAGACATAAGACATATTAGGGGGAGAGATAACATTATCCCTGATGCCCTTTCAAGAGCTTGAGCAGTGTCAGGAATTGTGTTTTTCTTTCATACTGCAGTGGATTGTGGATACATGTAATTGTATATGCTATGTTCAATATTTTATTAATCTTAAAGCAAAAGAAAGCTTTATTACATAAATCTTTCTTTTCCTCGAAGAGGGGGAGTGTTATGCATAAGAATTTATTTTTCTGATTCCCACTTTTACCCCACTGTGACCTAATAGTGCTATAAATATCTTGTTAATCTTTTTATAGAAGATTCTAGAAAACTGAGTCACAGATTAATTTCTTTTTTGTAAACAACATGTTTACAAGGAAAAGTACTTCAGAACCTTCCAGAAAGTTCAGGTTTGCATTATTTTTAGAAGATTACCTCATCTTATTCCACAACCCTGTGGAACATTCTAGAGAAATCTTAGGGTCTATAAAAGAGCATGATTTTTCTCATTGAGTCAGACTTTGGAGTTTGATGTTTGGGCTTATAAGGAAAGTTATTTCTAAATTCTGTGTTGGATTGTGAAAGGATATTACTTTTCATTTTGGACTGTGAATTCTGTGGGATCAAGGAAAATAGATTCATTCAGGATATTTCATAACAGAGCTAAGTACATTTAATTTTCTTACTTCTACAGGTTTAAGTTAACTTGTAAATAAATTTTGTTAAATTTTTCCAAAAGGCTTGTTTGCTTTTTCTTTCTGCTACGCCTGGCTCGTAACAATAGTATGTGCATGACGCCATTACGCACGTGCGCCAAAATGGCGCCTTTCATGTGTATGACCCCCATATCCCTTTAGCCAGACATAATTTATGGGTGCTCGTTAGAACTATCCCTGTGGGGCAGCTCTAACGAGTGCCAACAATCTATGCTCCAGAGGGATGTGATTGGTACATAACACCATGCTCAACATAAGACGAACTTCATAATTATGTAAATATGTAAATGAAAATAACGAGAAAAATATAATTGTAGAACTTACATTTCATGCTCAGTTGCAAATTAAATGTACATGTAGTTATACAATTATTATTTGTTCTCATATATGCTCAAAACATAAATGTTGGCTAACATAAATGTTGCATATTCCTTATTACCGTTACTTTACGATAACACACCCGTGCAATATAGTGCGTTTTTCACATCTCCATCTTACGAAAATCCGTGTTTTTTTTTTTTTTTTTTTTTTCTTATTTATACTTCAAACATAGGCTGTGATCTTTAGTTGGAACGACTCTAACGAGTACCCTCAACCTATGTATTGGAGCATAAATAAAGAAAGATAATGTATACCCCCGTAAACCCGAGTTTCTCTATATAAAGTGAGGTTTAGGGGTGTGCCCATTGCACGGACAAAACCGGTTACATGTCGGCGAGTATAAACACAGCGTGATGTACAGGTAGCCCAATAAACATAAATTCAGTTATTTATATTTATATAATTGTATTGCTTAAATTATAAACATTTGTTATACCGTTTAACTAACAAACTCTTAAATAAAAACAATCATCACGAATGCAAGCCTATATGAATTTGTCCCTTTTAAAACCCACTTTTATATATAAATAGTAAAACTGGGATTAAGTTTTAAGTTTTGTCAGAACAAAAACAGCCGCTCGCCGGCAAAATTAAAGCAATTAAAAACAGTCTTTAATGGAGGACGATTAGATTCAGTATAAGATTGACCGACTCAGTATAAGATTGACCGACTCAGTATAAGAAGATTGATAGATAGATAGATAGATAGATAGATAGATAGATTAAACTAGTACCGATTCTCGTTTTTTACACCCACATTAATCGGTACACGATGAACTAAAGTGTTAATTAAATTAACCCAAATGGAATCTTCCATCTTATATATTTCGAAATTTAGGGGTGTCAGGTTGTGTTTTCTTCAAAATTTATCCGGGAAGTGGCTAAACTTTTTCAAACAGCGTCCGCCCTGATCAGACGACGCCGCGTTCTGCGGCGTCTGATCTGGGCATTCAGTGTTTGACTACCCAAATGGAATTTGCCATCTTATATATTTCGAAATTTAGGGGTGTCAGGTTGTGTTTTCTTCAAAATTTATTCGTGAAGTGGCTAAACTTTTTCAAACAGCGGCTGATCTGGGCCTGCAGTGTTTGACAAGGCATCCCTTTGTGGGTTTCTGATACTGAATGGGTTAAAAGTGAATAATAATAAAATAATAATAATAATAATGATAATAATAACAATAACAATAATAAAAATAATAATAACCAGAGCAGGTTGATGGCGCGCCATCGCATATCCCCGCATTCTGCGGCGTCGGACCTGGGCCTGCAGTGTTAGACAAGGTACCCCTTTGTGGGTTTCAGGGACGGAATGGGTTTAAAGTGAATAATACTAATAAAATAATAATAATATATATAATGATAATAAAAATAATAATAACTAGAGCAGGTTGATGGCGCGCGATCGCAAATCCCCGCGCTGTGAAAACCATGTTACAATAAAAGGACCCAAAGTACTTCTTTCTGGCCTCCGGTGAACTCAAGACATGTCTCGGGGCAAGTTATAACCCGTTTCAACTATTGTTCGGCAAAAACAATAGAGTACCCCACCTACCCCTGGGGTACGAGTTGACCAAAATAGGTACGAGTTGACTAGGGGGTACGAGTTGACCAAAGAACGGGTACGAGTTGACCAAAAACAGGTACGAGTTGACTCAGGTACGAGTTGACTTAGGTACGAGTTGACCAGTTACCTACCAGTCTCATACCTGTGATAACCCCCCCCACACACACACACACACACACCTACGGGGATAGATGACTTTACATTTTTCACAGCCCTGCTAGAAGCCTGCACTGCAGGGGACGAATCTGAGTCGTTTCGGCCTGAGTCGTTTCGGCCCAAATTTGGACCTGGGTTGTTTCGGCCTATTTCGGTGGGTCGTTTCGGCCCTTGGTCGATTCGGCCTGGGTCGTTTCGGTTCGATTTTGTTCTGTATAAAACATATTGAATAGTAATTATTATTTAAATTGGGAATATTATTTCAACGACCTGTCACGTTAGCCATGGTTATGATAGCCCAAATAAAGTGCTTTAAAAGTTCTATCCATAGCCATGTTTCCAGTTAGCACCAACGAGGAGATGTGACTAGGACTTCATTATTGTCTGAGAATGATCAGTATTTACAGTAAAATTCCGCTATTAAGATTTCTGCTATTATTCTAGACTTGCAAAAAGTGGTCTTATTAGCCGGGTGGTCTCTTATAATGGAATTGGTGAAAAAATATTGCTGGCAAGACTGATTTAAATACTTTTTATGTGCACTTTGCCTATTTTATTGCTGTCTTTAACTTTACTGTTCTTTTCCTCATTATATGTAATTATAGGCAATATTACACCAATAAAAATCACATTAATGATAACAATTGTTCCACAATAATCTTCTTTCTGAAGAACACAGAGCTGCACATTACCAAAATTATTGAAACTATTTATTCACCTAGCATAAAAAAATCTTGTCAAAACAACACACTGATTAGTACAGGTAAACTGCTGTTTTTCACACCTTTAGGGAAATGTGTGAACATTACCAAGATCTGTTGTAATGATGAGGAATCCAGCAAAAAATTATATTGACTAATGGTCTGAGAGATACAATTAACTTGACTTGGCTAAAAAGTGGTCTCAATAAAGAACAGTAATGGTAGATTCGGTCTTTTGAAAGCGGTCTTAATACTGAATAGCGGGGTGGTCTTAATTAATTATATAAGAAATAATTTGGGTATGGCGAAAACCGGTCTTAATAGCGGAGTGGTCCTAATACAGAAGTGGTCTTTAACTGGAATTCTACTGTACTAGTATCAATGACAGGCACATTTTGAGAACAGCATGCGAAATATTTGCTAAATGTAGCCTAATTATTTTATATGATCAGCCTGCATTTGTCGTTGTGATACCTTTAAAGACTTAATAACCTATAAATCTGTTCATTGTGATCAGAGTCTACACAGTTTGAAAAAGCCCCCTGTTTTCTGAGCTATTAAAAACTGAACGATGTTATTATTTTATATGATCAGCCTGCATCTGTCATTGTGACACCTTCAAAGACTTAATAACCTATAAATCTGTTTATTGTGATCAGAGTCTACACAGTTTAAAAAGCCCTCTGTTTTCTGAGCTATTAAAAACTGAACGAGCGAAGATAGCAAACACATAGGCTGATCTCCGAATCTACGCGGTTCGAAAAAGCACTCTGTTTTCTGACCTATTAAAGGCTTAAAACGAGCGACGATAGCAAAAGCACAGGCTGATCTTCGACAAACAAAATATATATATATGTAAATAAAGTGACAGAAAAATCAGGCCGAAACGACCCACCAATTTGGCCGAAACGAACCACCCCCGAAATTGGGATGAAACGACCCGGCCGAAACGACTCAGGACCGAAACGGCCCAGGGACCGAAACGTCCCACGACCCAGGGGACCTCCAGAAGGTCACAGCCCCGCTGTTTATAATAGTTCATTTCACTGGTGGTGTATTTGCATAATATCAAAACCCCTCATTAACCCGGCACTGCGGGGGAAGTTGGAACACAGAGGGTCACTACCCCGCACATTAGCCCCACTATCCCCATTGGTGGGGGGGGGGGGGGGGCAGTGGTTACAAACGACTAGTGCATTACACCAATGGTTTGAAATAGGGAAGGATAGTGTACAAGGTAATTAGGCCATCCTTCAAAAAATTTTTTGCTGTGCTCCTTCCCATCATATGTGGGTAGGAAGGTAGGTCCTTTTTTTTTTTTTTTTTTTTTAGATCTGAAAATATATTTGACCCTTAAAGCACCATACAACAACTGGAAACATCATTTCAAATACTTTTTTTCTGATTTTTAGAGAATTTCTCTGAAAAAAAAAATAAAACAGCCCCCCCCCCCAAAAAAAAAAAAAAAAAAAACAAGAATGTCATCTTCTTGATATTTGGCTTAGTGTGTTAAATTTGAGTTTAATCAAGAATTAAAAAAAAAAATCTTTTTCCTCAGAATGGTAATAAAAGTTTTTGGGTAGGGGCAATCTGTGTGGGTAGGTAGGAGCACAGCAAACCAAGAATTTTAAGGATGGCCTTACATATAATTTTTTGGGTTGATTATAGTCGACCCTGATTTAACTGACTAAACGGCTAGCTACTGCATATGACCTAATCACCACCAAGACATCCGCGAGGAAGTATTGCCCCATATTCAAAACAGTTGAAAAAGTTCCTCATATCTAAAAATGAAACTGCTGTTGAAGCTGAAGAGAATAATTTGTATTTTCATTAGCGCACTGGTCTTCTTGTTTACTTTTCAATAATTGTAAATTTTACACATAGACTAATGAATTAAAAGTATAGTAGATTAATTCACCTTGCGTCTTTTTATAGCTCTGTGACAACCTCTAATGTAATTGTATTACATTAGAGGTTGCCACATAGCTCAGTACAGATTAACCCATTTTGCACATATGCCGGGAATTCCAAAACAAGTAACTGGCAAACAGTGCAGGTCAAGATCAGTCACCGTAGAACGCAGTGACTGATTAGGTCCTACAGTAACCCTGTTCCAGCCATTTTTGTAATTAATTTTGAAGAAAACACAACCTGACATATCTAAATTTTGAAATTGACTTGTACTGTATATAAAGTGGAAGATTCCCTTTAGTACAAAATGGTATTCGCCCCCGCTCATAGGGGCTTGAAGAAATATATGGGCTGCATGATGCTTCCACGCAGAGCTGAATCCGGCTCGCACGCTAGTACTGGTAAACCCCTCAGAGGATCTAAGCCTGTCCAGGAACCATGGTGCGAGGCGGACGGTCAATGCTAATAAGCACTATTGGTTTCATTGGGCGGCAGGGCCTGAGATGTCATTTCATCTCAATGTCGGGTAAAAGTCCCACAAAATTGGAAGCAACGTCTCCAAAATGACCTTTACAGTGTTGACGGGAATGTTAAACCTCAAATCAAACAAACAAATCAGTACAAAATGGGCATAATAGCAGGCGCTGAGAGTTACAAATAAACAAGGGGAGACCGATAAAAACAAATCGATTACGTTGAGTGTGGGACCGATAAAACCCCTGACTACAGCAGTATCCTGCAGATCATCATAAAACCGGGACGATACGTCCTTGAGAGCAATTGTTCCCATCCCGCTATTATTCTATGTAGGTGTTCTGATTGGGGATTATACACTGTCCTCTAATTGAAAATGGAACATTTTGTCCACCCTGTCAAAATCGTGTGGGACGTTTTGTCCTCCCTGAAAAAATGAGGTGGGACGTTTTGTCCACCCTGAAAAAATGACATGGGATGTTTCGTCCATCCGGAAAAAATGATGTGGGACATTTTGTCCACCTGGTCAAAATGGCATGGGACCATGAGACGTTTTGTCCGGCTCCCGAAAAATATGTCTCACTAGTCACCAGTGATGGCAGTCCTGGGTACTGTAATGATCCTATGTATTGGGACATATAGGCCTAAGCAGACAGTGCGAGCCCAGATAAGACTGCCTTGAAACAGCAGTCTGATCAGGGTCTACACTGTTTGCCATTCTGTCTGCACCTTTTAGTCAATTTGGACTCTTTGCTTTATCTTGAAAAAAATTCTTTAAAATTTTGGGAGAATTACATCAAGTTATCAAGGTGTCCGAATTTTTAGGATTATTACAGTATAAATTGGACTACTTAACCCTTCTCTTGCTGAATATTCAGTTTAGCCACACCCATTTCTGACTTTGAACCAATCAGATTACTTGATGTAATTTATTCCTACAAATTCATAAACTGAATGTCAAACAGTGTAGATCCTGATCAGATGGCTTCTTCAGAAGCCATCTGATCTGGATCTTCACTGTTTGCAAAGATAGGGGTTGTCGTGAACAGCAAGATAAGGGTTAAAAGCTTCATGCAGGTTGGAAATGCTCTGATTGCTTCACATACGGATTTGAACCTTTGCCGGCCACCCCAAGTCATAAAGCACCATAGGTCCAGTTATTAACCCAATTAGTAACCCTAAAAGGGTAGGTGGCAAACAGTGCAGGCCAAGATCAGACGCCGCATAACGTCTGGGCCTACACTATTTGCAAAACGTGCAGCCAGTTTCCAAATAAATTTTGATGAAAACACAACCTGACACCCCTAAATTTTGAAATGAACTCCTGCTACATATAAGGAGGAAGATTCCATTTGGTACAAAAAGGGTTTAAGGCAGGGTAGGGTGGGTGGGTGATGAGGATATGGGGATAGGTAATGGATTATCCTTACCATGTTTCTTTTCACTTGTTAGAACTGCCTGAAGCCACAACTGTGGTTTTTCTTTATTTTTTAATAAATTACCCTTTGATTATTCTTGTTAACCTTCCTTAACTGCAACTATGAGCACATTAATTGGGTTTATAATTTATTGTTTATCAATTAACCATTTTAGTACCATTGTTGTTGTTTTCACGTTGTCGCAGGTCGTCAGCTGGTGGGGTTCAAGGGAACAAATCCATGCTGGCACTACACTGTAGCCAGTCTGTGGTACCCCCATTCTCCGTTGCCGGTGAATGGGGAGACCATCGCTCGGCTCCAGCCCTTTTAGTACCATGTGGAATCTTCCTCCTTATATATACCAGGAGTCCATTTCAAAATTTAGGGGTGTCAGGTTGTTTTTTCTTCAAAATTTATTTGGAAAATGGCTTAACTTTTCGCAAATAGTGTAGGCCCTGATCAGACGCTGCAGAATCCTGATCAGACGCTGCATTCTGCCCCGTCTGATCTGGGCCTGCACTGTTTGCCAGGATACCCGTTTTGGGGTTTTAAGTACTAAATGGGTTAACCCACAGTTACTAACTGCAGAAGTAGCCCCTGCCCATAGGGGCTTGAAGAAATATATGGGCTGCATGATGCTTCCACACAGAGCTGAATCCGGCCCGCACACTAGTACTGGTAAACCACTTAGAGGATCAACCGCGGTGCGGACCGTCCATGCTGATAAACCCTATTGGTTTCATTGGGCGACAGGGCTTGAGATGTCATTTCATCTCAGTGTCGGGTAAAAGTCCCACAAAATTGGGAGCAACGTCTCCAAAATGACCTTTACAGTGTTGACGGGGACGTTAAACCTCAAATCAAACAAACATACAAACTAACTGCAGAAACTTATTGTCTGCTATTTTCAATGTCCTATTCAAATCCAGGTGATGTTTATGTACCGGTAATTTGAGTCCCTGTGAAAGTACATTGTCTCTGCTCATAGCAGACTGAAGACACAGATTAGATAACACGGATGGCTTAAAATACAGGAATTTAAGGGTTAAAGGAGACAAACTAAGCCCCTGTTTAATTTGCCCAAGCCACGGGCCTCCGTGGCCTAATGGATAAGAGCGCTGACTCTTAGTCATTAGGTCTCCCACCGCCGTGGGTTCGAGCCTCGCTCGGGTCACGTGTGAGACGCCAAGTTCTGCAACAGAAGGTCAGGTGGTTTTTCTCCGGGTACTCCGGTTTTCGCCCACCTATGATTAACGATCGGCTCGATAATGAGTGAAATAATCTTGAAAGGGCCATAAAACCCAAACCCCCAAAAAAAAAATTTGGCCAAGCCTACCATATTTATTGCCATATGTGTTTGGATGGATATACCTGAGCAGTGTAAACCCCTGAGCAGTGTAAACCCAGATGATATGCCACAAAATGCTGCTTCTCATCAGGATTTACACTGTTTCCCACTCATCTGGCTATTTCTTTGTAGACACAACATTTGGTAGTAAATAGCACTTGTTCAAATTTTAGAAAAGTTATGGTACGGAGTTGAGGGTACATAATGCAGAGACAGTCAACCCAAAGTCTGTCAGTTCTTTGATTTTTCGGATGATGTGGCTAATTTACATATATATCAAAAATCAAAAAAAAAATCGGACCCCTTGAGGACTAGCTATAGTCCTCCCAACATTTAAGAAGTCTGTTTGAAGCAAGAGTCCAAAAAGTGCAGACAGAATGCCAAACAGTGTAGACCTTGATCAGACTGTTCCTTGAGGAACAGTCTGATCTGGGTCTGCACTGTTTGCTTATGCCTATGTGGTCCCAATTCTTAGGATCATTATGGTATATATGTGCAGGTTTTTGATGCTGTAATAAAGAAATGATTTAAAGTGATTTGGGTTCAATAACTTATTTACAGGTAAAGGAAGAATCCTATGTAAATAAACATTTGATGCTTTGAGGTCAACACTTTCCATTCCTTCTCTCAATGGGGAACAGGTGTGCTAATCATACAAATTTGAAACAACTTGCAGGGAAAAGGGACCATGACTTTTTAAGTGATTAATGCTGACACAGTCACTGGGGCAAGGTTCCTGGCTTATTGCCTGAGGCCTTGTCAGTGCCTATATATACCATGTACACACATGTAGACAGTTCAGACGAGCCTGTGCATATGCACTTGTGTCTCTGTTTGCCTGTGCTGCAAGCACTCTTTTTCCACAGGTTGGCTCATTTATTTATTGTAATATATTTATTCAGCCATTTTTCTGGTTCTGGATTAAAGTAAGCCTGCCAATACAGTAGTAATCCTAAAGTTTCAACCACTTGTCTGTTTACTGTACAGTTTTTAATATATATAAAAAAGAAGAAAAAAAAGGTGAAATTTTATCAGATAATACGCTGATAGAGTGAGAAAGAGTGCAGACCCAAAGGAGCAGTTTCATCTGTGACTAACTAAGTAAGGTTGTTAGACATATCATTCAAACTTTGACTGTTTAACCATATTTTTGCTGAGCTAGTTTGAGTGGCATCATTTGCAGGGATGAATGCCACAAGAGCACCGTCCTTCGGATCGGGACGTTAACTGGAGGCCCCTGTGCAGGGAGAATCATCCCCTGAACAGGTTAAAGATCCCTACCGTAATTACATGATTACTGTGTAAGCGTTCATCCTGCAAACGAGGAGTGTTTAATGTACAACTGCAAGTGATGGTCAAATGTGACTGATCACTGTAGTATCAGAAGAAAGAAAGAAAAGAAAAAAAGAGGTACTAAGCTTTTTCATTTGCAACAACTGCTTTGAACAACTGGAACCTGGTTAGACGCTACTGTAGTATATGTATGGTCTTAGCTCTTATCTTGCTGTTCACGACAACCCCTATCTTTGGAAACAGTGTAGATCCAGATCAGATGGCTTCTGAAGAAGCCATCTGATCAGGATCTACACTGTTTGGCATTCAGTTTATGAATTTGCAGCAATAAATTACATCAAGTAATTTGATTGGTTGACAGACAGAAATGGGTGTGGCTTTAATGAATATTCAGCAAGATAAGGGTTAGAGTACCATAATGATCCTAAGTATTGGGACAGATAGGCCTAAACAAGCAGTGCAGACCCAGATCAGACTGCTTCTAATCAGGGTCTACACTGCCATTCAGTTTGCACCTTTTGGACTCCTTGCTGAATCCAAACAAACTTATTAACATTTTAGGAGAATTACAGCAACCTCAAGGTGTCCGAATTTTTAGGATTTTTATGCTAATTTCGTCTGCTTGTTAACTATCACTTCACTGCATTTTTATGGCACCACTACTTCACTGACTTTTATCCTTCAAACACTTTCGGTAACTCTAATCCTGCTGAATAAAATAATTTTGCCAAACCCATTACAGATATATACCAATCAAATTACTGGATATAATGAATGTATTCATTCAAATTTGTGAGCCGTATGTCAAAAAAGTTTTTTTTTCATGTTTTTAGCAAAAATAAGGCTTGTCAAAAAGTACAGGGAGCTACTTATTGCCTTACTCCTGGAGTCTGTCATCTGCATCGACTGCCATCATCTGCATCAGTTGTACGCAAGCTAGCTCTTATTTATATTCTATAAATTTATTTTCATATCAACTAAACATCAGGGAAAATACCAGTATTTAAAATAGTGTCTCTCCTTTTCCAGCTTCTTGATATCCTGTCAACATGTCAACCCTACTTTTGCAAATAGTGCAGATCCAGTTCATATGGCTTTTGAGTGCAGATCCAGTTCAAATGGCCTCTGACTGTGTGTGTTTGAGTTTTACATCTCACCAACAGCAAAGGTCGTACGGAGACAGGACAAGACTCATCCGAAAGGTCGGAGAAGCCCAGGATCGATCCTGCGACCCCTGGTTTACAAGGTGAGTAGCACAGCCACTACATCACAGGGGCTTCTAAAATGGCCTCTGAAGGAACCATCTGATCTGGATCTACACTGTCATGCAGTTTGTCAATTGAATGAATACATCACATTGTTTGAAGTAGTTTGGTATATGGATGGGGCAAAGTTAATTTTGCTGCAGGATGAGAGTTTATTATTTTGACTTAGAAGTTAATTGTTTTACTCTTGTCTGAGAAGAAAAAAATACATTCTTGATGAAAACACATTAACAGTTATTTCTAGACCTTTTTTATGCCCCGTCATTAAAAAATGGCAGAGTACATGTATAATGTTATACCCTCCGAAGTTTTGAGTGTCCGTTCGTCAGTTTCTCATAGTTTTGTGTCCGCTCCATAACTCTGATACCATTTGAGATATTTTCACGAAACTTCACAGATATGCAGAGCATTATGAGACAACGAGCTGAACATATGAACCGTAACTCTGATTTTCCTCCTTTTGGAGTTGTTGCCCTTTGAACTTTGAATATAGCTGTTGCTATCAGTTTCATGTCCACTCTGTAACTCTGATACCATTTGAGATATTTTCACGAAACTTCACAGATATGTAGAGCACCCTGAGGCGATGTACAGAACATATGAACCATAACCCTGATTTTCCTACTTTTGGAGTTCCTTTTTGACTGTGATATGGCACTTGCTTGATGTAATTGTAGTGGCGGGGACATCAATCATGCAGTGCTTGCAGCTTTTATTTTCAAAGACTGGAAAATTTAAATTTCATTTTTCAAAATTCAAAGACTTAAAAACAGAATTTCTGATTAATTTGTTCTTAGGGGTACTTTTTGATTCTCTTAACCCTTGTCCTGCTGAGCCTGGATATGCCTTCTGAAGAAGCCATCTGATCAGGATCTACATTGTTTGTCATTCAGATTGTGTATTTGTTGCAATAATTTGCATCAAAAAATCTGATTGGTTAAATATTCAGCAGGACAAGGGTTAAAACAAAAAGCCCTAACATCACGTGAACAAGTCCGTGTAATGAACACCCCCTAAAGCCCACTTTATATGGAGAAAACTGGGGTTTACGGGGGTATACATTATTTTTCTTATTTCTGCTCCAAGACATAGGTTGTGGGTATTCGTTAGTCGTTAGAATCACCTCATTGAGGCAGTTCTAACAAGCACCCAAAACCTATCGTAATGAACAAGATTTTTTATTCCCTTTCGTTTATTTGCTGCAGCCTGTTTAGGTCTTTTACAAGAGGAAATGTCCTTTTTGGGATTGAAATTTTTTAATAACTTGTCCTCGCCAAAGACGAGCTTTGTTGTCTTCTGACAAGTCCTGTTTTTTTTTTATTTGGTTTTTTAACCAAAACACCCATTTCATGCTCCTTTGAATTGGGAAGTAGTTTGTTGAGTACTGTGGTTATATTGTGGTTTTCTGGTTTGACAAGCCCTGCGTTAGATCCTGATTGACATCACCCGTATTAACCCATTTTGTACTGAATGGAATCTTTGGCTTTATATTAAGTACGGAGTCCATTATGAAATTTAGGGGTGTCAGGTAATTCTCTGAAATTTATTTAGGAAATGGTTGAACTTTTTTTTGCAAACAGTCAAGGCCCTGATCACGACCCATATTCTGATGGGACATCTGATCTGCACCATCTCTGTTTGCTAGTGTCTCATTTTGGGGGTTCCTTATAAAATGGGTTAACCCATAATAACCACAAGCAAAATATACCGTAAAAATGCTAAAAGTTGGACACCTTGAGGACTTGCTGTAATTCTCCTAAAATTTTAACAAATTTGTTTCATGCTTCTGCAAGGAGTCCAAAAGGTGCAAATGGAATGACAAACAGTGTAGACCCTGATCAGACTGCTCCTTCAGGAGCAGTCTGATCTGGGTATGCACTGTTTGCTTAGGCTTATCTATCCCAATATTATGGTATAATGAAGCTGATGATTAAGAAAATAAGATTTGATATTTCATGTTAATCATCTGCTGATTTACATGAATTGGCAAGCCTTGTTTTCTCCGAAAAGTAAGAAAACATGTAGATTTCCATCTGGTCTACAATTCTTGGTAGTTGGATGCGTGTCTGACTGGTGATCAGGAGGACACGGGTTCGATACCTGCCAGGGTCAGCAAATTCTTTCTTGGAGATTGATCATGGAATCTTTTCTACGGTCATTCTCTCCCTTCTGCTGATTCAAGAAGGGCAGTTGTCAGTTTTTGGTGAAAGAATGTGCACTGTACTGGTTAATCGCTTTCTTATAAGCTTGCCCAGTAAAAGTGTGGATAGGTAAACTGACCAGCTTCAAAAATGACCTAAAATAGTGTTGACTTGGCCGTTAAATCTAATACAAACAAACAAACAAATAATTCTTGGTGGTTTAAGAGTTTAGAGATAATTGTCTGTAAAATAATATATTTTGTGGGTACATGTACTTTAATATTAGATTTTGGTCAATGAGACTTTTCTAGCAAGTAGTCAATTTTAAACATAGCTCCAGATAAGGCACTTTGTTCATCCAAAAGGTACTGACATTTTTCGTTATTTCTTCATGAAAACATAATGTTGAGGCACCTTGCCATGGTACTTCTAATGTCATAGTACCCACAACATGTTTTCATGTAGAAATAAGAAAAAAATATTTGGATACCCACTATTATCTGAGAAGCCTCCTTGGCGTAGTGGATAAGCTACAAGCCTCATAATTTGATAAACCAGGGGTTGTGGCTTCGAGCATGGGCTTCTCCAGACTTTCAGATGAGTCTTTAAACCCAGGTCCTGTCTCTGTATAACTTAAGCTGTTGGAGGGACGTAAAACTCGAACACAAACACATACTGTCTGATCTGGGACTATGAGTCAAACTTCAATGGCTCAAACACCTTTGGTACCATGAAAAATGAATTGAGGTACACTTAGGGGTAGTTTTAGCCACCAAGTGTTAACCCTTGTTCTGCTGAGCCCGGATATGCCTTTTCTTTGAAACAATGTAGATCCAGATCAGATGGCTTCTGAAGAAGCCATCTGATCAGGATCTACATTGTCATTCAGGTTGTGAATTTGTTGTAATAATTTGCATCAAGTAATCTGATTGGTTGATAATCGGTAGTGGGTGTGGCATATATGAATATTCAGCAGGACAAGGGTTAATTACAGGGCCAGATCAGGAGGCATCGTTGTCTTCAACAAAATAAAGGTATGTTTGGTATTCTCATTAGAATTGCCTCATTGAGGCAATTCTAATGAGTAGACACAACATACTTTTATAAGATAAAATGGAAAAAAATCTCCCTAAAATTCTAAATACAGTTAAATTCCTATATTCAGACCACCTTTGGGACTGTTCAAAAGTGGTCTTCTTTAAGTCCACTTTTGAACAGTCCCAAAGGTGGTCCCTGACCAGAGCACACTGGGTAGCAGAATAAGTCTTAATTTTAGGTGCTCTTAACCCATTCAGTACCAGAAACCCAAAACAGGTAGTTGGCAAACAGTGCAGGCCCAGATCAGACGCAGCAGAACGCGGTATCACTGTTTGCAAAATTTTCAGCCAATTTCCCCCAAATAGTTTTTGAATAAAACACAACCTGACACCCCTAAATTTTTAAATGGATTCCTGCTATATATAAGGTGGAATATTCCATTTGGTACAAAAAGGGTTAATAGCAGAATTCCACTGTATATAGATAAGAGTTCTCTAGGGACTCAAGTTAAAAACACGGCCCCCACCCATAGGGGCTTGAAGAAATATATGGGCTGCATGATGCTTCCACGCAGAGCTGAATCTGGCCCACACACTAGTACTGGTAAAGGCTTAGAGGATGTAAGCCTGTCCAGGAACCGCGGTGCGAGGCGGACCGTCCATGCTAATAAACCCTATTGGTTTCATTTGGCGACAGGGCTTGAGATGTCATTTCATCTCAGTGTCGGGTAAAAGTCCCACAAAATTTGAAGCAACGTCTCCAAAATGATCCTTACAGTGTTGACAGGGACAATAAACCTCAAATCAAACAAACAAAAATCAAGTTAAAAACAGCTGTGGTAAACAAGCTATCCTTGTTTGAGCCATCAAAGTTCCACATTGTGTGTTTTTATTGAAAAGAAAATATCCCATAATTATATTCCCTTCTGACATGGAATTACCTTTATATGCACCCATTAGCCTTAATTAATAATACATGAAACCAATTTTAGCATTAGGTTTGGCTGGAATTCTGTGGTGGGATTGTCTGTGTTGATTTCTTCCTTAATCAGACCACGAAATGTAGGTGTGACCTTGACTCACAGTTATTATTAGTAAAAGATTAAAAGTTCAACCAGGATATGGGTTTTCAGCTTGTCAGCATACATTAACAAAAAAATAATTGATTATCATGGGCTTTTGCCAAACCTCAAAATGTGACACTGGCAAAATCGGGCCTTGGGCCCTGAGATGTTCACAGAAAGTGCGGCCATTTGCTAAAAATAACTTCTGAATAATTTCTAAAAAAATAACTCAACATGACACTCCTCAATTGGAGCCATAAGGTTCACATTTTGTGTTAATTGAAGGATAGTTTTTGTCAGTTCTCCATAAAAACTTATGTTGTGGGTATTCATTAGAACTGCCTCGATGAGGCAGTTCTAATGAATACCCACAACATAGGTTTATATGGAGCAATAAGGAAAACTATCTTTCAGTTATCACAAAATGCCCACCTTACTTGTTGCTATGGCCATGTCGTGAGAAAAACTGATTCATGGTATTTGTGAACAACTACAGGTACAGATCAGCCTGCACGGTCAGATGAGGGATCAGCCTGCATGGTCTGATCAGGGCCTTTTTGCTTGCTGCTTGGATACTACAGTGCCTCTAGTTTAGTTTATTTCACCCGCTTTTTCAAAGAAAAATCGGGTATATTGTTTTCGTACCAGAGTTGAGTGATCGTCAGTCTGTCTCTCCGTCTGTCATGTTTCTTGTAAATGGATCTCCTCTGCAACCACTGAAGTTACACTTTTGAAACTTTGCATGTGGATAGTAAATGGTATGTACATGTAGATGTCAGTGGGTTACTTTTTTGTGACCTTGACCCCAACATGACCCCAAGGTCAAAATGGTACACCATCGACTGCACTATCTAGTTTATTTTAGTATGATTGCGATGAAAGCACCAAGCTATTGAATCGCACTCGAACACTCATTCTGGGTGTTATCACGCGCGCTAGATAGAGGCAGTGAATTTTATATCACTGCTACCCATTTACACCTGGGTCGAGTGGGGCATTGGCATAACATGTCATGCCCAAGGGCACACCTCGACTCCGGTGGCACAACCTCTGGATCATAAGTCGAATGCGCTAACCACAGAGCTATCGAGGCTGCCTCAAGCTTCAAGACTGTTGCTAGTCTGTGTAGTGAGGAGGTCAGTTTGTGTCTTACCTGGTCAAAACTCAGAAGTTAGGTTTACTTGTGACTTAACTCATCCACTATACAGATGAAAGATTCTCTTTACTCTTTTTCTACCAAATGGAAGCTTCCTCCTTATACATGTACATAGCAGGTGTCTATTTCAAAATAATAGAGTGACGGGTTGTTTTCTTCAGAATTTATGTTGAAAATGGCTGTACATTTTGCAAACAGTGTAAGATGCCACAGAGTTGTAGCCCTTTAAATTTATTATTGCTCAATATCTTGAGAAAAACGTGATATTCTGAATTGTACTGTTGGAGTTATGGGGGTGGGGTGGGGGTGTTAGTTAGTCCAGTTTTAATATCAGCAATTTGTTGTCTGCTAATATAGCCCAGATAGTGGTAAAGGTTAAACAGGAAACCCCAAAAAGGTCACTAGCTAAATGTGTGGCCCCAGATCAGACTCCATAGAATGTGGCATCTGATCAGGACCTTCAATGTTTGCAGAAAGTTGAACCCATTTTAGATTTATTTCTGAAATCAACTGAACCTGGCACCCCTTAATTTCGAAATAGACCTCAGGAAGATTCCATTCAGTTATATATTCTCAGGACACAGGCAGTCACCATTGATAATATCATTTCTGCTTTAACCCATTTAGTACCAGAAACCCCAAAACGGGTACCCGGGCTAACAGTGCAGGCCCAGATCAGACGCCGCAGAAAGCTACGTCTGATCAGGGCCTCCACTGTTTGCTAAAAGTTAAGTCATTTTCCATAAAAAAAATTGGATGAAAACACAACGTGACACTCCTAAATTTTGAAATGGACTCCTGCTACATATAAGGAGGAAGATTCCATTTGGTACAAAAAGAGTTAAGAAAACCTAGAAGAGCAAAAGACCGAATTCCCTGGCCAGTAATCAGAAGCTTATGTATGACTGGATTAGAAAGAATCATTTTCTTCAATTAATGGCAGTTTTTAGTTGCCTGGTAACCCCTTAACTAAAGCCGAGTACTTTAACACTTTCAACCCTGTAGATCTGTACAGCTACCTATACAAGATAAGCGCTTTTTTCTTTCTAATAGTACTGATATTTGTCTTAACTCTGCACAAAAACATACGTTGTGGGTACTCGCTGAGGAGCTTCTTATGAGTACCCACAATGTATGTTTTAATGCAGAAATAAGAAAAAAAAATGGGGCCATGCAAACTGTAGATCTCATCAGGATCAACACAGTTTGCCATTCTATTAACGATTTTGGCTTTATACAATATTGACAATGTTGGAAATGGCCAAATTTAAACCATTTTATACCAGAAACCCCCAAACGGGTACCCTGGCAAACAGTGCAGGCCCAGATCAGATGCCGCGTTCTGCACTATTTGCTAACAGAATTTTCCGTCAAAAATAGAATAAAACAAAAAAATAGGCCTGACACCCCTTATATGACAAATGGACTTGTCCAACATATAGCAATGGAAGAGTCCACTAGTATACAATGGGTTACCGGTAAATATGGAAGAATCCACTTCGGAAACTCAGGCGTGAAAGGATTCATCAAAGCCTTTATGCAAGATTTGCTAATAGCTTTCAGACATGATAACACCAGCCTTATTAATTGAGTGCCAAGACCATACCACTAATGGTACCAGTCTCAATAGGAGGCTTCACAAAGCATCATATTATTAACCAATTTTGTACCGGAAACTCCAAGACAGGTAGTTGGCAAACAGTACAGGCCCAGATCAGACGCCGCAGAACATGGCGTCTGATCAAGGCCTACACTGTTTGAAAACCATCAGCCAATTTCCAAATAGATTTTGAAGAAAACACAACCATTCTGAAATAGACTTCTGCCATATATAAGGAGGAAGTTTCCATTTAGTACAAAAAGGTAAAAAGGACAGTTCGAAACATAATATTATGCTGTCCCCTCCTTATCTCCTTTACCCCTGGAAGCTTGGTCAAATGTCAGGCCTAATGGAGACGATATGCAGAACCGATCATTCAACCATGCCATTTCAAAGTGAGGTCACAAGTTTGAGCCTTAAATTTTGTGTCTGCTCCATATCTCTTTTACCACTGGAAAGATTTTCATCAAACTTTTGTCAAATTTTGGTCTAAGTGAGATAATGGGCAGAACCCCTATTTCAACCATGCAGGTCAAGGTCACATTTGAAGGTCATGAGTTTTAGCCTTGAATTTCATGTCAGCTCCAAAATTATCTCGTTTAACCCAGGAAGGACTTGGCGGGTTCACAACTCAGTTGGTAGGTAATGGCAACTATATATTGGGACGCGCAAGGCGTTATTATGTTGGACTTTCTTGCAAAGAAAAGTACATTAACAGGTGTGTATTATGCAAATTTGCTCAACCGACTGAGAACTGTGATCTGTGAAAACAAGGGATTCTGCTCCAAAAAGACAATGCAAGGGACCACACTTGCAAAATTGTAATGGATGCTGTTGAGGGGAATGGTTGTGGATGCTGTTGAGGGGAATGGTTGTAAGCTAATACCACACCGCGCTTATTCTCCGGACTTAGCTCCTAGTGATTGTTTACTGTTAGCAAACTAGAAAATGGATATATCCTTGGACCTCATTTCAGGCCCAACAAAGAAGTTGTGGCGGCAGATGAGTAGTGGGTTGGAGACAAGGACCCTGGCTTCTTCAGTTCTGAGCACTAGAACAGCATTCGTCTAAGTGTCTCATTCTAGGATAGATCTCGCCCAGAAATAAGTTACCGTACGCTGGTTTTTTATTGACTCACCCTCGTATATAACAGATGTTTTACATGGTGTGCCAAGCCTCATTCCTAATTATATGAAAATAACAATATCTCAGCCATGATGATGATGATGATGAATTCGAGTTTAATGACGCGCCAACCCTCAATCTCATAGCCACACATTAGAGGGGGTATCCACATATTTTTCTAAATGTTGCACGAAAACAATTGTGTCTACTTTTAAAGGAAAGAAATTCTTTCCTTTAAAAGTAGACCCTTTTATCAGTTTCCTGAGGGCTTGTAGAAAGTGAAAGGAAGTCCCAAAAGTTGTGTCCCCTTGAAAAATGGCAGAAAAATCTACTAGGTGTTCTCATTCCCCTTAATCATTAAACTCAAAATGGAGATTCTGGTAACCAGTGCAGTCGCAGAACATGGCATCTGAACAGGGCCTACACAGGTTGCCAAAAGTTCAGCCATTTTTCAAATAATTTTAAAGATATTAAAACAATTTTGTTGTATTGGGCGGCAGGGCTTGAGAGGTGAGTGAGTATTTCAGTTTTACATCCCACCAACAGCTAAGGTCATACGGAGACGGGACCTCGGTTTAAAGACTCATCCGAAAGTCTGGAGAAGCTCGGAATCGATCCTGCTATCCCTGGTTTACAAGGCGAGTAGCGTAACCATTACACCATGGAGGCTTCTAGGGCTTGAGAGGTCATTTCATCTCAATGTCGGGTAAAAGTCGCACAAAATGGGAAGCAATGTCTCTAAAATGACCTAAATAGTGTTGACAGGGACGTTAAACCTCAATTCAAACAAATAACAAAACATCCCTAAATTTTGAAATGATATACATAGAAGGAGGAAGATTCAATTCAGAAGAAAAGGCCCCCGCCCATCGGGGCTTGAAGAAATTGATGGAATGCATGATGGTGAAAACGACCGCACACAAGTACTGGTAAACCGCTTAGAGAATCTAACCCTGCCCAGGCAAAGCGGTGCGAGTTGGAACGTCCATGCTTATAAACCCTATTGGTTTCTTTGGGCGACAGGGCTTGAGTGAGAAGTCATTTCATCTCAATGTCAAGTAAAAGTCCCACAAAATTGGAAGCAATGTCTCCAAAATGACCTATACAGTGTTGATGGGGACGTTAAACCTTAAATCAACCAACCAACCAATTCAGTAGAAAATGAGTTAGATAACTCATAGGGAGAAATTGTCCCCTAACCACTTGTCAATTGGAGAAAGAATTCAACCTTGTGGAGCAAATTTTTCAAGTTTAGAGGAAACCTTTTCAGCAGGGGCTGGGTTTAACCCATTTTGTACCAGAAACCCCAAAAACAGTGCATGCTAGATCAGTTGCCGTAGAATGTGGCATCTCATTCTGATCAGGGCCTACACTGTTTGCAAAATGTTCAGCCATTTTCCAAATAAATTTTGAAGAAACCCCTGAATTTTGAAATGGACTCCTATTATAAGGCGGAAGATTCCATTTGATACAGGGTTAATGTTTTCAAGTGTCACAAAGGTGGTCCCCCTTGAAAAACAGCAGATATGAACAATATGTATACGTATTTGTTGTCCTTTATATAATACTTTAGAGAATGAACGTGTTTCATAAATAGTAAGTTAACAGTTAATTTTTAGCTGCTTATTTCAGAATTATCTTTATTTTTGGAAAAGGGTGTTGAAGATTAGAAAATTTACTCTTCTTTTTATACAGCTTTTATCTTCCTTGCGTAAACACAAAAATTATTACCAGCTATTTTCGTCTCTTTGGGATTGTCCCTGACGTCACTTTATCAATTACTCTATCTCTCCGAAAGTTCATCGGCACTAGGACTGAGACGAGAATAAAATCAATACACAAAACCACTTTAAAGCGGAAAAATAACTCAAGCCTTCGATGAATGAAATAAAAGGGATTTTTATAGTGGAGTACAAATAGTAAATTGTGCCTCTCCTATTGTTTACCCATTGTCTCCTTGAAATGTCAGTCGTCAAGATAAACAGGCATAAATGGGATAATTTTCCTTATATTTGTAAGAAATGTACGTTGTGGGTACTTGTTAGAATCGCCTCAGTGAGGCGATTCTAACAAGTACCAACAACATACGTTTTTATGGAGAGATACAAAATTTTTCTCTTCATTGCCATAGTTATGCCTTCTAATCTGGATCTTTGGTCACCATTGAAACATAAAGTGTTTTACAGAAGCTTTAACCCATTTTCTACCAAATGGAATCTTCCACCTTATATATAGCAGGAATCCATTTAAAAATTTAGGGGTGTCAGGTTGTGTTTTCTTCAAACTGTATTCGGGAAATGACTTAACTTTTTGCAGACAGTGAAGGCCCTGATCAGACACCGCATTCTGCGGCGTCTGATCTGGGCCTGCACTGTTTGCCAGGGTACCCCTTTAGGGGTTTACGGTCTGAAATGGGTTAATGGCACACAAAAATATAAAATGTGGCAATTGTTGAATAACTGAGCCATATTATACGCAGCCAACAGTGGTTTTTATCAGCCTGCACATTCTTGTAGTCACTAGTTTGATCCCCGTCTGGCAACATTTTTATAAAAAAAAAAAATAATAGTGGAGACTAATTAGGTCAGATATTTGATCGTGAAATAAGTTACTGTCTTTTCCTTCCTTTCTCTATTTCAGGAGGAATGGTTTGTATGAATTGAGGTTTTTTCATGTCCCAGTCCACACTATTTAGGTCAATTTGGAGACATTGCTTCCATTTTTAGGGTGACTTTAAACCAAAATTGAGATGAAATGACATCTAAAACCCTACGGCCCATAGTCTTTATAATCTGGGACAGTCCGACTTGCACCACTTTGCCCTGGGTTTACCAGTACCCATGTTCGGTTGGTTTCAGCTCTGCTCTGAAGCACCATACACTCCAATCTATTCTCCCAGCCACTGATGAGCGAGGGCACTACTGGAGATTGAGTGAGTGAGTGAGTGAGTGTTTTAGTTTTACGTCCCACCAACAGCTAAGGTCATACAGAGACGGGACCTCGGTTTAAAGACTCATCCCAAAGTCTGGAGAAGCCTGGAATCGAACCTGCGACCCCTGGTTTACAAGGCGAGTAGCGTAACCACTCGACCACGGAGGCTTCTACTGGAGATTGATAGTGAGATTTTCTATTATGACATTTTTTACGGTTTTTCTCTTCTTTCCTCTAGTTTTCAGAAAATGTAAGATTATAACTCAGGATAAGAATGGTTAGGTTAGGTGACTAGCTCTAAATGACCTTATTAGTTTTGACTGGGCTTTTAAATTCTAGAACAATCAAGAGTATGGGCCTCCGTGGCCTAGTGGTTAAGAGCGCTGACTCTTGATCATTAGGTCTCACTGCTGTTGTTCGAGCCTCGCTCTGGTCACATGTGAGACGCCAAGTTCTGCAACGGAAGGTCAGGTGGTTTTTATGCATGCTGGGGCATATAGTTTTTCGGTTTTCCGTATGTGCGTACTTGTGTCTGAATGTACGTCCTTCTGTACGAAAGTGTGTACGTACGTAATCCTGTTAGACTCGGGTTAAGTTTTTTGTACCAGGTAGAGACTGAACTTTTACGAGATCATATTTTCCAAACCGTGTGATGGATTTGATTCATATTTTGGATGATGATAGATATAGGTCCAAAGTTTTATTCAGCACTACCCCCATCCATGCCTATGGCCTTAAGGTCAAGGTTATGAACTTAGAAATTTTTAATGTTGAAGACTCCGGTTAAGGTATTTGTACCAGGTAGAGCCTTATTATTCAAGAGCTCATATCTTCCAAAGTATAAGATGTGTTTGGTACATATTTGGTATAATGATATATATAGGTGCAAAGTTTTATTCAGCAATACCCCCACTCATGCCTATGTCCTTTAGGTCAAGGTCATAGACTTAGACTCGAGTTAAGCTATTTGTACCAGGTAGAACCTTATTATTTAAGAGCTTATATCTTCCAAAGTATATGACGGATTTTGTTCATATTTGGTATGATGATAGATATAGGTGAAAAGTTTTATTCAGCAATACCCCCACTCATGCCTATGACCTCAAGGTCAAGGTCACCAACTTTTAATTTTTAAGACTCAGGTTAAGATATTTGTACGAGTTAGAACCTGAACTTTTATGATTGATTTGGTTCATATTTGTTACGATGATAGATGTACGTCCAAAGATTCATTCAGCAATACCCCCGCCCATGCCCTCAAGGTAAAGGTCACAGACGTAGAATTTTCAATGTTAAAGTTTTCAAGGAGCTAGTATTTTTCCAAACCATATGATAGATTTGGTTTATATAAATTTATGATGATAGATACATGTCCAAAGGTTTATTTGGCAATACCCCCACTTATGCCTACGACTTCAAGGTCAAGGTCACACACTTAGAAATATTTAATGTTGATTTTTTAAGAGTTCATATTTTCAAAACCGTTTGATGGATTGTGTTTGTATTTGATGCTATCATAGATAAAGGTCCAAAGTTATATTTAGCAGTACCCCCACCCATGAACATGACCTCAAGGTCAAGGTCACAGATATAGAAATTTTCAAATTTAAGTATGTAAATAGCTCATATTTTCCAAACTTTATAATTGATTTGCTTCATATTTGGTATGACGATAGTTACAGGTCCAACGTTTTATTCAGCCATACCCCACATCCCTGACCTCAAGGTCAAGGTCACAGACTAGAAATTTTTTATGTTATGTCTTTTTAGAGGTCACATTTCCTAAACCATTTGATGGATTTGCTTCATATTTGGAATGTTGATTGATACAGATCAAAAGTTTCATTCAGCCATAACCCCGCCTCTGTCCCATGACCTCAAGGTCAAGGTTTCAGACTTATAAATTTTAATTTTTAACATTTTTTAGAGCTCATATTTTCCAAACCATTTGATAGATTGAGTTCATATTTGGTATGATGATAGTTGTTTTTCAAAGGTTTAATCAGCAATACCTCAACCTATGCCAATGACCTCAAGGAAACTTTTTTCAGGCGAGTTATGCTATCCAATGAAGGTGTTATTGTAATAGAGGTTTTTATGGGTGAGGTGGCCCCTGGGTGGGGGCATCTGTCGTATTGACACATTTCTAGTTCTCCGGGTACTCCGGTTTTTGTCCACCTCTGATTAACGATCTGCTCGATATGAGTGAAATAATCTTGAAAAGGCCGTAAAACCAAAACCAAAAAAAAAAAAAGAACAATCAAGATATAGTGTTTACTATACAGGGTTCAGCATTGAGAACAACAGAATCAGTTACATGTGCATGTTTTTGTTAATGTAGCTTTAAATCTTCCAAATCATTGATATGGTAATCCATTATCTAGTACATTATGAGGATTTCACAATGAACATCCTGTCCTCATTGTGTTCTGAGGAAGACTTTAGATTAACCTTTCAAGCGCTAATCACAAGTTGCAGACAAAAAGTTTTTTCAGAGAGTATAAGGTTTGACGTTACATGTGAATCTGAAAGCCTTATTTACCTTTGTCTGAAAACATAAATAAATTGATTGTCATCTGTCATCCATGTGAGGCAATACTCTTTATAAAAATAATCAAAAGGGACAAAATTTGATTCGGACAAGATGAGGGCTTTTGAAGCCATTTTTTGCTTTAAATAAAAGTTTATCTGAGTACCCACATGTTTTTATTGAGAAATGAGAAAAAAATATCCAAAAAATATCATCAAAGCACATCCTGAATCATTGCCCCCGCCCATCGGGGCTTGAAGAAATAGATGGGCTGCATGATGCTTCCACGCAGAGCTGAACCGACCCGCACACGAGTACTGGTAAACCGCTTAGAGAATCTAAGCCTGCCCAGGCAAAGCGGTGCCAGTCGGAACGTCCATGCTTATAAACCCTATTGGTTTCATTGGTCGGCAGGGATTGAGATGTCATTTCATCTCAATGTCGGGTAAAAGTCCCACAAAATTGGAAGCAACGTCTCCAAAATGACCTTTACAAACGTTAAACCTCAAACAAACAAACAGACATCCTGAATCACAAAGTATTTTGTCATGCTCGGGTCACATGTGAGATGCCAAGTTCTGCAACGGAAGGTCAGGTGGTTTTTCTGTGGGTACTCCGGTTTTTGCCCACCTCTGATTAAAGATCGGCTCGATATGAGTGAAATAATCTTGAAAGGGCCGTAAAACCAACCCCCCCCCTTTGTCATCTGCTGGTTTTTAGCTCACCTGTCACGTAGTGACGAGGTGAGCTTTTGGGATCACTTTTTGTCCGTTGTGCGTCCGTGCGTGCGTCCGTGCGTCCGTAAACAATTTCAAATAAGTATATCTCCAATACCCCATGGCCAATCTTGATCAAATTTCATGTGAATCATCATCAGGTAGGGGGAAAGGCTGCATAAGGTTTTTGGGCTGATCAGATTGGAATTCTGGTTGCCATGGCAACATATAGTTCCCATAGACTTATAATGGGAAAACATTTAAAAATCTTCTTCTCTGAAACCACAGGGCCCAGAGCTTAGATATTAAGCATGTAGCAAGGGCAAGTGGTCAACTACATAATTCCTGCCAATCATGCCCCTCGGTGCCAAATGGGCCACGCCCTAGGGCCCCTTCGCTCCCATAGACTAATAATGAAAAAAAAAAGCTTCAAAAATCTTCTTCTCTGAAACCACAGGGCCCAGAGCTTAGATATTTAGCATGTAGCAATGGCAAGTGGTCACCTACATAATTCCTGCCAATCATGCCCCTGGGTTCAAAAATGGCCACGCCCCGGGGCCCCTTTGCTCCCATAGACTCATAATGGAAAAAAAGCTTCAAAAATCTTCTTCTCTGAAACGACAGGGCCCAGAGCTTATATATTTAGCATGTAGCAATGGCAGGTGGTCACCTACATAATTCCTGCCAATCATGCCCCTGGGTTCCAAATGGGCCACGCCCCGGGGCCCCTTTGCTCCCATAGACTCATAATGGAAAAAAAGCTTAAAAAATCTTCTTCTCTGAAACCACAGGGCCCAGAGCTTATATATTTAGCATGTAGCAATGGCAGGAGGTCACCTACATAATTCCTGCCAATCATGCCCCTGGGTTCCAAATGGGCCACGCCCCGGGGCCCCTTCGCTCCCATAGACTCATAATGGAAAGAAAGCTTCAAAAATCTTCTTCTCTGAAACCACAGGGCCCAGAGCCTATATATTTAGCATGTAGTAACAGTAAGTGGTCACCTACATAATTCCTGCCAATCATGCCCCTAGTGTCCAAACGGACCACGCCCCGGGGCCCATTAGCTCCTATAGACTATTAATGAAAAAAAAAAGCTTCAAAAATCTTCTTCTCTGAAACCACAGGGCCCAGAGCTTAGATTTTTAGCATGTAGCAATGGCAAGTGGTCACCTACATAATTCCTGCCAATCATGCCCCTGAGTTCAAAAATGGCCACGCCCCGGGGCCCCTTTGCTCCCATAGACTCATAATGGAAAAAAAGCTTCAAAAATCTTCTTCTCTGAAACCACAGGGCCCAGAGCTTAGATATTTAGCATGTAGCAAGGGCAAGTGGTCACCTACATAATTCCTGCCAATCATGCCCCTGGGTTCCAAATGGGCCACGCCCCGGGGCCCCTTTGCTCCCATAGACTCATAATGGAAAAAAAGCTTCAAAAATCTTCTTCTCTGAAACCACAGGGCCCAGAGCTTATATATTTAGCATGTAGCAATGGCAGGTGGTCACCTACATAATTCCTGCCAATCATGCCCCTGGGTTCCAAATGGGCCACGCCCCGGGGCCCCTTCGCTCCCATAGACTCATAATGGAAAAAAAGCTTCAAAAATCTTCTTCTCTGAAACCACAGGGCCCAGAGCTTATATATTTAGCATGTAGTAACAGTAAGTGGTCACCTACATAATTCCTGCCAATCATGCCCCTGGTGTCCAAACGGACCACGCCCCGGGGCCCATTAGCTCCTATAGACTCAGAATGGAAAAAAGCTTCAAAAATCTTCTTCTCTGAAACCATAGGGCCCAGAGCTTAGATATTTAGCATGTAGGAAGGGCAAGTGGTCACCTACATAATTCCTGCCAATCATGCCCCTGGGTTCCAAATGGGCCATGCCCGGATGCCCCTTAGCTCCCATAGACTCATAATGGGAAAAAGCTTCAAAAATCTTCTTCTCTGAAACCACAGGGCCCAGAGCTTAGATATTTAGCATGTAGCAAGGGCAAGTGGTCACCTACATAAATCCTGCTGATCATGCCCCTGGGATCCAAATGGGCCACGCCTCGGGGCCCCTTTGCTCCCATAGACTCATAATGGAAAAAATCTTCAAAAATCTTCTTCTCTGAAACCACAGGGCCCAGAGCTTAGATATTTAGCATGTAGAAAAGGCATGTCGAGACCTATATAATTCCTGCCAATCATGCCCCTTGGGTCCAAATTGGCCACAGCCCAGGACCCCTTAGCTCGTATAAACTCATAATGGAAAAAAAAAGTTAAAAAATCTTCTTCTCTTAAACCACAGGGCCCAGAGCTTAGATATTTAGCATGTAGCAACCGCAAGTGGTTACCTACATAATTCCTGCCAATCATTCCCCTAGGTTCCAAATGGGCCACGCCCAGGGGCACCTTCGCTCCCATAGACTCATAATGGAAAAAGCTTCAAAAACCTTCTTCTCTGAAACCACAGGGCCCAGAGCTTATATATTTAGCATGAAGTAACGGCAAGTGGTCACCTACATAATTCCTGCCAATCATGCCCCTGGGTTCTCAATGGGCCACACCCCTAGGCCCCTTCGCTCCCATAGACTCATAATGGAAAAAAGCTTTCAAAATTGCTCAACCCGTTGTGCTTGGATGAACAAGATGGCTAAAATTATAAAAACCTTGTGTCAACCAAAATTGCTCAAACCCTCTACTCTACCATATATTATCTTCAATTCCATTTGTACAATATGGATCAGGTGAGCGATCTAGGGCCATCATGGCCCTCTTGTTTAAAACAGTGTGACCAGATCAGACTGCAGTCTGATCAGGATCCACACTGTTTGCCTGTATGCAAAGAAAAAAAAAAGGATTTTTGTAAAGATCGCAAGAGGATGCAGAAGACGCATAAATAGACAACATTTGCAGATGGATGGAAGTTGAAGCTTCTTGGAATTTAACCCTTTTTGTACCAAATGGAATCTTCCTCCTTATGTATACCAGGAGTCCATTTCAAAATTTAGAGGTGTCAGGTTGTGGTATCTTCAAAATTTATTGTGAAAATGGCTTAACTTTTTGCAAACAGTGTAGGCCCTGATCAGACGCCGCGTTCTGCACTGTTTGCCCTGGTACCTATTTTGGGGTTTCCAGTACTAAATGGGTTAACCCATTTTCTACCAGAAACCCCAAAACGGGTAGTTGTTAACCCATTTTGTACCAGAAACCCCAAAACGGGTAGTTGACAAACAATGCAGGCCAAGCTCAGATGCCACAGAATGCGGCATCTGATCAGGGCCCACACTGCAAAAAGTTCAGCCATTTTCCAAATAAATTTTTAAGAAAACATAACCTGACACCTCTGAATTTTGTAATGGATTCCTGCAGTTTATAAGGAGGAAGATTCCATTTGGTACAAAAAGGGTTAAAATTCTGTTATACAGTAGTTACCTTCATTTGTTTAGAAGCCCTTGTGGCGCAGTGGTTATGCTACTCACCTTGTAAACCAGGGATTGCAGGATCGATCCTGGGCTTCTCCAGACTTTCGGATAAGTCTTTAAACAGTGCTCCCGTCTCTGTATGACCTTAGCTGTTTGTGGGACTTAAAACTAAAACTCACTCACTCACTCAGCTTCATTTGTTTGAGTTTCAAAGGGAACGTCTTCTTGGGAATACTTTTTTTGCCCTTCAAACAGTAAGCATAAATTGCAGATGGTGTTTTTTTAGATTAGCTGTTTGTTTGCTGAATGTGTTACCCTCTGTAAATAAAGGCTATTATTATTATTATTATTATTATTATTCTAAGTGTTTTTTTTTTGTTTTGTTTTCATATTTTTCAGAAAAAATATGACCTGGCATTACATGTGAATCATCTGCTGGGTGGACAGTTCACATGAAGTGTAGTCTTATTTTCACTGAAAAATAGTAATTATAAATAAAATTAGATTTGCGTCTGCTCTAGAATTTACTGCAGCACTTGAACAGTTAACTCATACTGTTCACAACAACCCCTATCTTTGGAAACAGTGTGGATCAGATCAGATGGCTTCTGATGAAGCCATCTGATCAGGATCTACACTGACATTCAGTTTATGAATTTGTAGGAATAAATTACATCAAGTAATCTGATTGGTTCAAAGTCAGAGATGGGTGTGGCTAAACTGAATATTCAAACAGCTGGAAGAAGCCTCCGTGGTGCAATGGTTACGCTACTCGCCTTGTAAACCAGGGATCGCAGGATCGATCCCGGGCTTCTCCAGACTTTCAGATGAGTCTTTAAACCGAGGTCCCGTCTCCGTATGACCTTAGCTGTTGGTGGGACGTAAAACTAAATCTCACTCAATCAGCTGGTTCCCCTTCCTACATATTTAATTCACTTGTAGCCAGGAACTGATTAAAGATACCAGAAGCCTAGAAACAGCTGGTACCCATATCAACATGTACAGCTGCCGTGTGTGATGACTGTTCTTCATGTTATATGAACAGCATATGAAAATCTCAAATGAGCCTATTCAGCAATTTTTGCATAACACTTTGAAATGATTAAACCTAGATATTGCACAGTTTGTCCCAAGATTCATATTGCTGGCTCCTGGCCCAATTTTTTAGGCTGGTTCACAAGAAAAGTTTCATAATCCAACAAGGAGTCAAAACAAATGCAGACAGAATGGCAAACAGTGAAGTCCCTGATCAGACTGCTTTGGAGCAGTCTGATGTGGGTCTGAACTGTTTGCTTAGGCCTGTCTGTCGCAATATTTAGGATCTTTACGGTAATTGTCATCTGCTCTTAAAGTTTCTGTGGTGCTTTCAGTGTTGGTTGTGAATGGAGATGAGTAGGTGGATGTATGCGAATGAATGAATGAAGATAAAAATAGGTTTACTTTTCATACCTGGATTTTAAAGAGGCAGTCTGATGGATAACAGATAAAGCCACAGCTGATAGGTTTTACATCACCATCAACACTATTTATTACCATTGGTCATTCTGGAGACCTTGTTTCCACTTTTGTGGGACTTTTACAGGACATTGAGATGAAATGACATCTCAAGCCCTGCCACCCAAGGGGTGTCAGATTGAACTATTTTTGAATGCAATCAGTGAGGCTCTGCTCTGGGCCTGCACTATTTACCAGAGTCCTTTTTGCCATATAAATTAAACTGTTTGGATCATGACAATTTGTTCCAAACATGGGTAAGGACTGGGACAGATTGGCCGAAGCCAACAGTACAGACCGAGATGAGATTGCTCAGCAGTCTGATCAGGGTCTACACTGTTTGCCATTCCATTTTCACCTTTTGAACACCTTGTAGGATCATGAAACAAATTTGTTAAATTTGTTAAATGTAAACAAAATTTTAGGAGAAATACCGTAAGTCCTCAAGGTGTCTGAATTTTTAGTATTTTTACCTTTGTAGCGATAGCACCACTGACCTGGCCCCGAGGTTATAAAACTTTTTTCATGCTCAACTCAGCTGAGCATGAAATTAATAATGCTCATAAATATTGGAATACAAATGATAGAGTCAGTTTTCTTGCTCAGATCAGCACAGAATGTTATTTGTCCTGCTTATAAATTTTAAAATGCCAACAATTGTTGGCATTTTAAAATTTATGAGCAGGACAAATTTCATGCTCAGCTGAGTTGAGCACGAAAAAAGTTTTATAACCTCGGGGCCAGGAACCATAATGAAAATAATTTGGGTAAATCATTCCGTGACATGTATGTTCTATGGAATAAAGATAAATATTTTGTGTGACCTCATTAGAATCACCTCATTGAGGCAGTTATAATTAGACACACAACTAATATTTTCAAAATAATAAATTATCCCTCACTATAGTAAATCAATGACCTCTGAGAATTCAAAATCCAAGGGTGATGCGACTATTCCATTATTTAGGGAAGGCAAGTATCGGGGTACCTTTTGTCAAGGAATTTTAAAAGTATTATGGTGTTTGTATGAATTCCAGACTGTTCCATCAGTAACACAGAGTATTTGTTTGTTTGATTTGAGGTTTAACGTCCCCGTCAGCACTGTAAAGGTTATTTTGGAGACGTCGCTTCCATTTTTGTGGGACTTTTACACGGCATTGAGATGAAATGACATCTCAAGCCCTGTCGCCCAATGAAACCAATAGGGTTTATAAGCAAGGACGGGCAGACTCGCATCACTTTGCCTGGGCAGGCTTAGATCCTCTAAGCGGTTTACCAGTTACTAGTGTGCGGGTTGGTGTCAGCTCTGTGTGGAAGCATCATGCAGCCCATCTATTTCTTCAAGCCCGAACAAACTACTGGTGTTCGTCATTTAACCCTTGTCCTGCTGAGCCCGGATATGCCCTACCTTTCAAACAATGTAGATCCAGATCAGATGGCTTCTGAAGAAGCCATCTGATCAGGATCTACATTGTTTGTCATTCAGATTGTGAATTTGTTGCAATAATTTGCATCAAGTAATCGGATTGGCTGATAATCAGTAGTGGATGTGGCTTATTAAAATATTCAGCAGGACAAGGGTTAAGTTTCATTGTATATCATATATAATAAATTATGTGTATAATGACGTATTCTTATACCTTTTATGTATTCCTTTAGATGGCAATAGGATAGGTTCTGCTCCTTTTTTGTTTGGCATGATTGAATTAACGTTCTCCCACTGGTCTTTATGTCTGTTGTTATTGTCAGGAGAAACCGAAAATGTTAGATTATACGTTACACCAGTCAGCACCAGAATAAATGCACACAAACTTTTTCATAACCCTCTTAGCCCATTGTATGCTAGTGGACTCTTCCATTGCTACACGTATATGTTGGTCAAGCCCATAAAAGGGGTGGTAGGTCTATTTTTGACAGAAAATTCTATTAGCAAATGGTGCAGGCCCTGATTAGATGCAGCATTCTGTGGCATCTGATCTGGGCCTACACTGTTTGCCAAGGTATCCCCTTTGGGGTTTCCCGCATGTAATGCATTATTATAACATGCATAGCACCAGAATAATAAGGCGGAGGAAAAAGAATAATTAACCCATTTTGTACCAAATGGAATCTTCCATCTTATTTATAGCACAAGTCCATTTCAAAATTTAGGGTGTCATGGTTGTTTACTTCAAAACTTGTTTGGAGAATGGTTGATCATTTTGCAATCAGTGTGAGTGTAAACCCTGATCAGACACCACTGCAGAATGCGGTGTCTCATCAGGGTCTATACTCTCATCCAGCTGTTTTTAGTGACATAGGATATTAACCCTTTTTGTACCAAATGGAATCTTCCTCCTTACATTTCAAAATTTAGGGCTGTCAGGTTGTGTTTTCTTCAAAGTTCATATGGAAAATGACTGACCTTTGAGCAAACAGTGGAGGCCCTGATCAGATGCCGCATTCTGCGGCATCTGGTCTGGGCCTGCACTGTTTGTCCTGGTACCCGTTTTGGGGTTTCTAGTACTAAATGGGTTAAATTGAACGTGTTCAAATTTTAGAACAGATGTGTAAGGAGTTGAGGTGTATGAATATTTAGGGTAAGTTCTATAGTTCCAAAGCCCAGCTCCCCATTGGGCTTGTCCAAAATATAATATGACTTTGTGTCTGGTGTCTGAATTCACAATAAGAATATCATTATTACATACAGCCTACTCTGTCAGTCTGTTAGGCGGACTTCCGAAGGATAAGCTTCAGAGTTACAGACTTTCTAGGAAAATGTCATTAGCCGTGCCTCAGATTGTCAAGACAAAATTAATTACAGTAATTTACCAAGAGTATTTGTCTGGATTATATTGTTGACCTTTTTTACAATGACAGAGTTTTGTGCTTTATTTCCCGAAGCTGCTCTGTTTTAGAGGCTCATTCAGAAGATATTGGTTTGACATTTGGCATCGACCATGCCCATACATGTATGGTTAAAACCTTTGAAAATCTTATTCCCTGGAATGGAATGGGTGGTGACCTTCAACTTTTTTCAGGCATTAGAGTCTCAGGCCCTACCAAATTCAAATGATGACCCTTTTTTGACCTTGACTTATTTTATGGCAAAGTAAAATTCAGTCACTTTGTATGGAAAAAGGGAAAGCTGGTGATTTTCTGATTCTGTTGTAGCCTATTTGACATCAGAGTTGATGACATCAAAGTTGATATATGCAATAAGCTAAATGAATATTAACCCTTATCTTGCTGAATATTCATTTAAGCCACACCCATGTCTGTCTATCAACCAATCAAATTTCTTGATGTAATTTATTGCTACAAATTCATAAACTGAATGCCAAAAAGTATAGATCCTGATCTGGATCTTCCCTGTTTGCAAATATAGGGGGTTGTCGTGAACAGCAAGATAAGGGTTAACCCATTATATGCTTGTTGACTCTTCCAATGCTATATGTTGGACAAGTCCATTTGTCGTATAAGCCTATTTTTTCGTTCTTATTCTATTTTTGACTGAAAATTCTGTTCGCAAAAAGTGCAGGTCCTGATCAGACGCCGCATTTTGTGGCGTCTGACCTGGGCCTGCACTGTTAGTCAAGGTACCCCTTCAGGGGTTTCCCGCATGCAATGGGTTAAAGATTAGGTTCATTCTGGATGCCTCAGATTCAGTCTTCTTGTTGCACCTGCTTTTAGTATGGTGCAATATAGGAGGCTGAATTTCCATCCGTTTGGTCGTTCCTTCATCAATCTGTTAACATTTGCTACCATCCTGATGGTCTAGTTTATTTCTCGAGATTCCAGGGGGGATTTTGTCCGGCTGCCATTTCTCAAGAACTATAAGTACTTGCTACAAACTTGTATCTGGGGATGGCAACTTCAATGCAAGCGTCCATATTTGACAGTGGCATACATTTCATGGGACTTTGTGAAAATGTGCAACTGTGTACCAAGTTTCATTAAAAAGCTGAAATAGTTTTAGCTCACTGGAACAAAGTTACGGTAAGCTATTCTACTACTGTCGGCGTCGGCATCCACAAATGTATAAGTTTTTGCATTAAAGTTGTTTAGTTAATCATAACTTCTTTATGTGAACATGGATTAAGTTCATATTTGGTATTGTGATAGATACTGGGCTAAAGTTTTTATCTGCAGTATCAGCACCCATGACCGTGACCTTAAGGTCACAGACTTAGAATTTTAATGTTAAAGTTTTTAGGAGCTCATTACTTCTTTATCTTTGGATGGATTGAGTTTATACTCGGTATGGTTATAGATACTTGTCTCAAATTTTTAGCAGCAGCATCAGCGCTCATGACCATAACCTTGGGGTCAAGGTCACTGACTCAGAATTCTTACGTTAAAGTTTTAAGGAGCTCATTACTTATTTACCTTTTGATAGATTTAGTTCTTACTTGGGCTGGTGATAGGTACTAGTCAAAAGTTTTTATCAGCATCATCATCATACATGACAGTGACCTTTTGGTCAAGGTCACAGACTTTTATGTTTTTGCACTGAAGATTTAAGATCATTACTTGGTTGCCTTCAGATGAATTTACTTGAGACTTGGAATGGTGACAGATACTGTTTAAATTTCTCGAGTGAGTTCGACTTTCAACGTCATGACCACAAGGTCAAGGTCATTGTGGCTATCTTAAGAAAAACTTTGTCATCGCTCAAGTGCCTACATTTCTTGACAGATTTTAATATAACTTCACACAAATGTTGCTTATGATAATATATCCAGCAAGTTTGACTTTCAAGGTCATGACCTTCAAGGTCAAGGTCACTATGGCTGTTTTTAGAAAAACTTTGTCATTGCTCCAGGGCCTACATTAATTGACAGATTTTTATATAAATTCACACAAATGTTGCATACGATAATATCTTGGCGAGTTCAACTTTCAAGGTCATGACCTCAAGGTCAAGGTCACTGTGGCTATTTCTTTAGAAAAAACTTTGTCATTACTCTAGCACCTATATTTATAGCCCCGCTTTGAAAAAGTGGGGCTATATTGGATTTGCCATGTCCTTCTGTCATTCCGTGATTCCGTTAATTTGTGTTGGCTCCATAACTTTGTATCTGCTTAACATATTTTCATGAAACTTCACACAAATGTTAAACACCATAAGACAATGTGCAGAGCGAAGGAATTATAACTGTGGATTGCCTACTTTTGGAGTTATTGCCCTTTGAACATTTTCCGTAATTCCGTAATTCCGTGATTCCGTTAATTTGTGTTGGCTCAATAACTTTGTATCTGCTTAACATATTTTCATGAAACTTCACACAAATGTTAAACACCATAAGACAATGTGCAGAGCGAAGGAATTATAACTGTGGATTGCCTACTTTTGGAGTTATTGCCCTTTGAACATTGAAAAATGGCAATTTTAATTGTGTCCGCTTCATAACTCGAAAACCGTTTGAGATATTTTTAGTAAACTTCACACAAATGTTAAGCACTATGGGACGATGTGCAGAGCGCAGGAACCATAACTCTGCATTGCTTATTTTTGGAGTTATTGCCCTTTGAACATTGAAAAATGGCAATTTTAACAGTGTCCGCTTCATAACTCGAAAACCGTTTGAGATAATTTCATGAAACTTCACACAAATGTTAAGCACTATGAGACAATGTGCAGAGCGCAAGAACCATAACTCTGGTTTTCGTATTTTCTGTGTGTCTGTCTGTGTCTGTTAACAATTTTCGTGTCCGCTCCATAACTTTAAAACCCATTCACATATTTTCATGAAACTTCACACAAACATTAAACACCATGAGATGGTGTGCAGAGTGCAGGAACCATAACTCTGGATTGCCTAATTTTTGAGTTATTTCCCTTTGAATATTGAAAAATATCAATTTTAGCCGTCTTTGCTCGATAACTCAAAAACCGTTTGAGATAATTTTATGAAACTTCACACAAATGTAAAGCACCATATTACGTGTGCAGAGCGCAGGAACCCAAACTCTGGATTGTCTACTTTTTCAATTATAGGCTTTTGAATATTAAAAAATGGCAATTTTAACTATGTCCGCTCCATAACCGTTTCTGATATTTTCATGAAACTTCAAATAAATGAAAAGCACCTTGAGATGATGTGCAGAGTGCAGGAACCATAACTCTGGTTTGCCTACTTTAGGAGTTATTGCCCTTTGAACATTTAAAAAGGCAATTTTGACTGTGTCGGCTCCATAACTCACAAACCATTTGAGATATTTTCATGACACTTCACACAAGTGTAAAGCACCATGAGACAATGTGCAGAGCGCAGGAACCCTGACTCTGATTTGCCTACTTTAGGAGTTATTACCCTTTGAACATTGAAAAATGGAAGATGAAATTTAGTATAAACATGGACATTCTGGTAATGTATCATGCTCATTGAAATGAGGGACAAGGGCTCACAACTCTTAGAGTTTTTCCAGATAATGTAAAATTTTCAACAGTTATTTCTTGTTCATAACTGTTTTCTCTGCAGCTTAAATAACTTTCTTCTCTGACAGCGCTGAAGCGGGGCTATAGTCAGATCCTCTGACAGCTCTAGTTATTGATATATTTTATTATAACTTCACACAAATGTTAGGTATTATAGTATCTTGAGCAGATTTGTCTTTCAGTGTCCTGAGGTAGAGGTCACGGTCACTGGCTATTTTCAGAATAACTTTGTCATGGCTGTATGGGCTACATTTGTTGATGAATTTTGCCATAACTTTACACAAATGTTGCTTATGATAATATCTCAAGCGAGTTCGACTTTCAAGGTCATGACCTCAAGGTTATTGACAGTGGCTATTTTTAGAAAAACTTTGTCATCACTCTATAACTTCATACAAATGTTGGGTATGATAATATCTCAAGGGAGTTTGACTTTCAGGGTCCTCAGGTCAAGGTCAAGGTCACAGTGGCTATTTTTAGAAAAACTTTGTCTTTGCTCTAGTGGCTACATTTATTGATAGATTTTAATATAACTATGCTGATATAGCACTGGATTCTTTCTTTGTGACTTTGTTTCTGTTATGGGTCTGAAAATTTGCCTTTGTGCAATTGAGTCAAAGCGCGACTTCCGGTGAGCTATCCTGTCCAGTAACAGGTCTTATTGAGAAATGAACTTAAAGAGAGTAAGGTTGACACTATAATTCACAAAGTCTGTGAGCTGTGAAATAATATTAATATAGGTCAAGGTCAAAATGGATGTGTGCATTAAAGTTGCCATCCCTTGATACAATTTTATACCAAGTACCATAAATGGAGCTCTCATCTGCTTATAGTTCTTGAGAAATAAACTTGACCAATTGGATGGATGCTAGTGTGGTTGCAAATTCTCACGAAATTAGTGAATCATGAAATGAAATGTCAAGGTCAAATATGGATGCTTGCATTAAAGTGGCCATCCATAGGTACAAGTTTGTACCAAGTAACATTAATTAAGCTCCTATAGTTCTTGAGAAATAAACTTGACCATTTGGGTGAACACTAGGTTGGTCGCTGCCCTGAAATAAAGGTTAAGGTTAAATATATTGAATCTTGCTTTTATTATTTAATTTCAGGTGGCTTCAGGAACTTTGAGCAAAATTACCCAGAATTTTGTGAGGGCCAAGAAGATAAAAGTGTAGAAAAGGATATTCTTGGATTGTCAAACCTCAAAATAGCTGAAGACTCAGCCTATGGGACCTGTGACTCAGAAAATGGTGATCTCGATTCTCCCACAGCGAATGTACCGGTGAAAGTTATTCCATATCTATATCTCGGGAATGCTAAGAACTCGGCAGATTTAAGTGTGCTGAAGGACCATGGAATAACTTACATTTTAAATGTTACGCCAAATGTGCCAAACAAATTTGAGAATGATGCTACCTTTAAATACATGAAAATACCCATCAGCGATCATCTTTCACAAAATTTATCCCAGTTTTTCCCTGAAGCAATAGCCTTTATAGGTAAGTTGGTGAGAACAGTTACCAGGGGCCAGTTGTTCAAAGCCTTGTTAGCTTAACGAGCTCGTTAGTGGTCATATTGTTAACTGTTCTAGCATTTACAATATGTAAAAAATTTGGTATTTTTGCTGAAAAAATGTGCGCAGCTTTTGCATTTGCAAAAGCTGCTCACATTTTTTCAGCAAAAATATTAGTACATTTGCCAAATTAAATGATTAAAGTTTTAATGATTCGTTAACTAACAATGTTGTTAGTTTTGAACAACTGGGCCCAGATCAATATAATAAGGCTACATCACGTAAACACGCCTATATAATTTTAACCCCCTCAAACCACACTTTTATACAGCAAAACATCACAAAAGTTATTTCCCTTGTATAACCCTTTTTGTACCAAATGGAATCTTCCACCTTATATATAGCAGGAGTCCATTTCAAAATTTAAGGGTGTCTGCTTGTGTTTTCTTCAAAAACTATTTGGAAATTGGCTGAAAATTTTGCAAACAGTGAAGGCATTGATCAGACGCCGCATTCTGGGGCGTCAGAATTGGGCCTGCACTGTTTGCCAACTACCCATTTTAGGGTTTCCGATACAAAGTGGGTTAAAATTTAGAAATATTTGTAGTGTATCCATTGCTGTTAACCCTTATCTTGCTGAATATTGATTTAAGCCACACCCATTTCTGTCTATCAACCAATCAAATTACTTTATTAATTTATTCCTACAAATTCATAAACTGGATGCCAAACAGTGTAGATCCTGATCAGATGGCTTCTTCAGAAGCCATCTGATCTGGATCTACACTGTTTGCAAATATAGGGTTGTCGTGAACAGCAAGATAAGGGCTCTGTTAATATTTTCTGTTATCTTTCAGATTGCAGAGAATCCAGATATTTAATGTCATTTTCAGATCAGACTGGATAGCATTTTGCAGAAGATATGGCTTCTTGTGTCTTGTCAGTTTTACACGAAATATGCTTTGTGGTCTGAGACTTTGCATGCAACGCAAGTCACCCACATACATGACATATACAGATATACGTTAACCCATATATGACAATAGAATTTTCCACTTAATAAGTTTTGAGTTGTCCATTTCCAAGAATAGTGATGTCAGGTTTGTTCAGTTTTTAGCTCACCTGTCACGTAGTGACAAGGTGAGCTTTTGTGATCACATTTTGTCCGTCGTCCGTCGTCCGTGCGTCCGTGCGTGCGTCCGTAAACAATTTGTTGTCCGCACGATAGCATCTTCATTTATGATTTGATTTTAACCAGACTTGCACACAACTTGTACCCCCATGAGATCTAGGTTCCTTTCTTGAACCAGCCATATCCCATCATGTGTTACTGAGTTATGGCCCCTGAAAGGGCAAAAATTGCCTATTTTGGTCTTGTCCGCACAATAGCATCTGCATTTATGATTTGATTTCAACCAGACTTGCACACAACTTGTACCACCATGAGATCTGGGTTCCTTTCTTGAACCAGCCATATCCCATCATGTGCTACAGAGTTACGGCCCCTGAAAGGGCAAAAATTGCCTATTTTGGTCTTGTCCGCACAATAGCATCTTCATTTATGATTGGATTTTAACCAGACTTGCACACAACTTGTACCCCCATGAGATCTAGGTTCCTTTTTTGAACCAGCCATATCCCATCATGTGTTACTGAGTTACGGCCCCTGAAAGGGCAAAAATTGCCTATTTTGGTCTTGTCCGCACGATAGCATCTTCATTTATGATTTGATTTTAACCAGACTTGCACACAACTTGTACCCCCATGAGATCTGGGATCCTTTCTTGAATCAGCCATATCCCATCATGTGCTTCGGAGTTACGGCCCCTGAAAGGGCAAAAATTGCCTATTTTGGTCTTGTCCGCACGATAGCATCTTCATTAATGATTGGATTTTAACCAGACTTGCACACAACTTGTACCACCATGGGATCTGGGTTCCTTTCTTGAATCAGCCATATCCCATCATTTGCTTTGGAGTTACGGCCCCTGAAAGGGCAAAAATTGCCTATTTTGGTCTTGTCCGCACGATAGCATCTTCATTTATGATTTGATTTTAACCAGACTTGCACACAACTTGTACCACCATGGGATCTGGGTTCCTTTCTTGAACCAGCCATACCCCATTATGTGTTACGGAGTTACGGCCCCTGAAAGGGCAAAAATTGTCTATTTTGGTCTTGTCTGCATGATAGCTGTTTCATTTATGATTTGATTTTAACTTAACTTGCACACATTTTGTACCACCACAAAATATCTCGGTCAAGATCGAATATGGGTCATGTTGGGTCAAAAAGTAGGTCAGTAGGTCAAATCAGGAAAAAAACCTTGTGAAGACACTAGAGGCCACAGTTTTGGTCCGATCATCATCAAACTAGCCCAGAATTATCATCTTGACAATATCTCAGTCACGTTCGAATATAGGTGTTGTCGGGTCAAAAAGTAGGTCATTAGGTCAAATCATAGAAAAACCTTCTGAACACACTAGAGGCCACAATTTATGTCCAATCATCATCAAACTTGCTCAGAATGATCATCATGATAATATCATAGTCACGTTCGAATATGAGTCATGTTGGTTCAAAAAGTAGGTCAGTAGGTCAAATCATAGAAAAACCTTGTGAACACACTAGAGGCCACAGTTTTGGTCCAATCATCATCAAACTTGCTCAGAATGATCATCTTGATAATATTTTGGTCACCTTCGAATATGGGTCATGGCAGGTCAAAAAGTAGGTCAGTAGGTTGAATAAGAGAAAAACCTTGTGAACACACTAGAGGCCACATTTTTGCTCCAATCATCATCAAACTTGCTTGGAATGATAGTCTTGACAATAGTTGGTCAAGTTCGAATATGGGTCATTTCAGGTCAAGAAGTAGGTCACTAGGTCAAATCATAGAAAAACCTTGTGAACACACTAGAGGCCACAGATTAGGTCCGATCATCATCAAACATGCCCAGAATGATCATCTTGACAATATCTGAGTCATGTTCAAATATTGGTCATGTCGGTCCAAAAAGTAGGTCAGTAGATAAAATCATAGAAAAACCCTCTGAACACACTAGAGGCCACAGTTTTGGTCTGATCATCATCAAACTTGCTAAAAATGATCATTTGACAATATCTCAGTTAATTTTGAATGTGGGTCATATCTGGCCAGTAAGTAGGTCAGTAGGTCAGATTGCTGAAACACCTTGTGTACACACTAGAGACCCCAGTTTTGGTCCGATCACCATCAAACTTGCTCAGAATGATCATCTTGACAATATCTGGGTCAAGTTTGAATATGGGTCATGTCGGGTCAAAAAGTAGGTCAGCAGGTCAAATCATAGAAAAAGTTTTGAACACTCTTAGAGGCCACAGTTTTAATCAAATCATCATAAAACTTGCTCAGAATGATCATCTGGACAATATCTCAGTTCAGTTCGAATATGGGTCATGTCAAATCAAAAAGTAGATCAGTAGGTTATTTTGTCATAACTTTTGAACTGTTTGAGATAGAGCCTTCATATTTGGCATGTAGGTTCCTTGTGACAAGGGCTTCCCACTCATATAAAGATTTGACCTGTGACTTTGACCTGTGACCTACTTTATCATAACTTTTGAACCATATGAGATAGAGCCTTCATATTTGGCATGTATGTTCCCTGTGACAAAGTTTTCCCAATCATTCAAATTTTTTTAGCCATGACCTTGACCTTTTACCTACTTTGTCATAACTTTTGGAGCATTTAAGATACAGCCTTCATATTTGGCATAAAGGTTCCTTCATAGGAGTGAGTGTTTGAGTTGAACTCTCACCGAAAGCTAAGGTCATACAGTGATGGGACCTCTGTTTAAAAACCAATCTGAAAGTCTGGAGAAGCTTGGGATCGATACTGCTACCCCTGGTTTACAAGGCAAGTAACATGACCACAGTACCATGAAGGCTTCCAAACTTCATTGGAATGTTGTGTAGATGACCCTCTAGGAAAATAGCATAACGATTAACAAATGGTCACAAGAGCTAAAAACAGAAAAAAACATTGTTAATTTGCTTCAAATGCGAACTCCTTCTAAACCTTTGGGCCAATTGGATTTTATACTTCACCGGAATGTTGCCTAGGTGACTCCCTACCAAAATAGTTAAACCATATTCCACTCCAATGAACAAGATGGCTGCCAGAGCTAAAAATAAAAAAAATATCTTCAAATGACAATTCCTACTGTACTCTTGGGCCAATTTCATTCAAACTTTGAAGTAATGTTGCTTAGATGACCCTCTACCAAAAAGGCTAAAACAATCCCGCTCTGATGAAAAAAATGGCCACCGGAGCTAAAAATAGAAAAATATTGTAAATCTGATTCAAACGTGAACCCCTCCTAAACCCTAAGGCCAATTTGATTCAAACTTCACAGGAATGTTACCTAGGTTACTCCCTACCAAATAAGCTAAAATCACTGCTGATGGCCACCATAGCTAAAAATAGAATGTACTCGAGAAAGTGACAGACAGGTGAGCGAACCAGGGCCCTGTGGGCCCTCTTGTTGATAAGTTTTACTACAAGCAAACAGTGTAGATTCAGTTTGGATGTCACATTCTGGATCTACACTGTTTGCTAATGTCCCCAAAAAGGAATGTTAGGCGTAAATGTTGTTAATTCTACCTCCACAACATACAGGTGATAGGGGAAAGTAGACATACCAGTTTTACACCCTAAACTTCTTACCATACTGCTATATCCAAAACTACTTAATGCAGACAACACTGTGCACCCCCGCCCATCAGGGCCTAGAGAAATAGATTGGGCTGCACGGTGCTTCCACGCAGAGCTGAGACCGACCAAACTTGAGTACTGGAAAACAGCTAAGGTCTAAGCCTGCCCAGGAAAAGTGATGCAGGTCGGACCGCTCCTTAAACCCTAGCGGTTACTATGGGTGGTAGGGCTTGAGATGTCATTTTATCTCGATGTCAGGTCCCACAAATTCGGAAGCAACATCTCCAAAATGACCTTAATAGTGTTGACTGGGATGTAAAACCTCAACTCAAACTAACAAGAACAAGACAAACAAGACAAAACTGTGCATATTTGTAGCAATTATAGGAAACAGAGATTAAGTGTTCTTAGCTCTTGACCCGATGTTGTTCATACATTTGCGAAGGTTAAAAATTACCTCCATTTCATAAATACATCAGCCTTAGCAATGGATATTACATGTATTACTGTGAAAAATCATAAAAATTTTGACACCTTGAGGACTTGCTTTAAATCTCCTTAATTTTTACAAATTTGTGTCATGATCCAGCAATGAGTCCAAAAGGTGCAGACAGAATTGCAAACAGGGTAGACCCTGATCAGACTGAGCAGTCTGATCTGGGTCTGCACTGTTTGCTTAGGTCTATCTGTCACAATACTTATTATTACAGTAATTTAAAACATTGTGATGCTTAGCTGCATAGCGGAAGTATCTTCAGTATTTCATACATTTATGTAGCCAGACAGCCTCTTTAAACTTGGCAACACTGCTTTCACAGGAAGTTTTCAAGAATGGCTCATTAACCCTCTTTAAGAGTAAGTTTCATCTAATGAACCCCCAGGTTTTCACCTGGGAAATATGCAGACACAACCAGTACATGTGCACCTTACTTCCTGTTAGGAATAAAATAGGCACCCATGCAGTCTGGTCAGAGATTTCTCAGTTTATTCAGCCCCACAACAGCTTTACCTGATCCAAACCAGGTTGATTTGAGGTTTAACGTCCCCGTCAACACTGTAAAGGTCATTTTGGAGACGTTGCTTCCAATTTTGTGGGACTTTTACCCGACATCGAGATGAAATGACATCTCAAGCCCTGCCGCCCAATGCAACCAATAGGGTTTATAAGCATGGACGGACCGACTCGCAACACGGTTCCTGGACAGGCTTAGATCCTCTAAGCAGTTTACCAGTACTCTTGTGCAGGTCGGTTTCAGCTCTGCGTGGAAGCATCATGCAGCCCATATATTTCTTCAAGCCCCTATGGGTGGGGGCTTACTTCCTGTTAGGAATAAAATAGGCACCCATGCAGTCTGGTCAGAGATTTCTCAGTTTTTTCAGCCCCACAACAGCTTTACCTGATCCAAACCAGGTGTTAATCCTTCTCTTGCTGAATATTCATTTGAGCCACACCCATCTCTGACTTTCAACCAATCAGATTACTTGATGTAATTTATTACTACAAATTCATAAACTGAATGTCAAACAGTGTAGATAGAAGCCTCCGTGGTCGAGTGGTTACGCTACTCGCCTTGAAAACCAGGGGTCGCAGGTTCGATTCCGGGCTTCTCCAGACTTTCGGATGAGTCTTTAAACCGAGGTCCCGTCTCCGTATGACCTTAGCTGTTGGTGGGACGTAAAACTGAAACACTCACTCACTCACTCACTCAAACAGTGTAGATCCTGATGAGATGGCTTCTGAAGAAGCCATCTGATCTGGATCTACACTGTTTGCAAAGATATGGGTTGTCGTGAACAGCAAGATATGGGTTAATTCTTATCCTGCCAACACTATAACCCATACCTTTGCAAGTAGCATAGATCCAGATCAAATGGCTATGAAAAAGCCATCTGATCAGGATCTGCACTGTCCTGCAGTTTGTGAATTGAATGAAAACATTATATTTAGTAGTATGATTGTTTGATAGTCAGCAGTGGGTGTGGCTAAATTAATTTATTCAGCAGGATAAGACATTAGTGTTATAACTCTTCCAGCGCTAATCATATTTTGCATACATCATTTTCAAAGCATTATTTGTTAATTTTTCAGAGAAAATAACCCTATTTTGCTCTGAAAAAAAAAGATGAACATTATGGTATCTGCTTTAACCCTTATCTTGTTGTTCACGACAACCCCTATCTTTGCAAACAGTGTAGATCCAGATCAGATGGCTTCTGAAGAAGCCATCTGATCAGGATCTACACTGTTTGGCATTCAGTTTATGAATTTACAGCAATAAATTACATCCAGTAATTTGATTGGTTGATAGACAGAAATGGGTGTGGCTTAAATGAATATTCAGCAAGAGAAGGGTTAAAATTTCTGTTGTGCTAATTGTTCTGCTGTACTTCAGCCTAGTAGCTTGAGGTGCTAATGAATCTCACAGAAGCAGATACCCTTTTAGTACTAAAGAGAAAATATATATCTTCACAAAAAGTGTAGATCCTGACGAGACTGCTCATTTTGATCAGGACCTACACTTTTTGCCATTTTATTCTTTGATTTATGACTAAAATTTCTGTAAGGGACAATGGTTGTATCTGAGATAAATATCTAAGAGTTCACTTCCTAAATACTGGGGTGAAAGGGTTGGAGGCATGAGAAAGAGCTTCATTGATTGCTGTGTATGAATGAGAGGAAATGAATGATAAATAACAGGTTCATTGACCAGGGAACATTATGGATCTGAGATAAGCCCAGCTTATAGAACAAAAAGTGACCCTGAACAGTAAACTTTGACCTTTTCTGTTTATCATGAATGAATATTGATCTTCAGGGGAGGGAAACTTTGTCTCCTTTTAACCCTTGTCCTGCTGAGCCCAGATATGCCTTATTTTCCAAACAATGAAGATCCAGATCAGATGGCTTCTGAAGAAGCCATCTGATCAGGATCTACATTGTTTGTCGTTCAGAGTGTGAACTTGTTGCAATAATTTGCATCAAGTAATCTGATTGGTTGATAATCAGTAGTGGTGTGGCAGATTAAAATATTCAGCAGGACAAGGGTTAATAAATTATCACTAGGGGTTAAATATTATAGAAAAGGAGCAAAGTCTTTCCTTTTAATAACCCTTATCCTGCTGAACATGACAACCCCTACTTTTGCAAACAGTGTAGATCCAGATCAAATGGCTTCTGCAGAAGCCATGCTTCTGTAGAAGCCATCTGATAAGGCTCTACACAGTTTGTCATGCAGTTTGGGAATTTGAATGGATATATTTATATTTTAAGCAGTTTGACAGGTTGATAGTCAGAAATGGCTGTGCAAATTAATTTATTCAGCAGGATAAGGTTAAATGTAGATTCCTCAGTTTATAGAAAAGTGAGCAGAAGTCACAACAATTTTTCTTCCTTGTAAAAAACTGGTGGACTGAGTGTCAGTTGTATCACCATTCCCCTTTAAAGTACATAAACTGGTAAAATCCCGGCCCCCGCCCATTGGGGCTTGAAGAAATAGACGAAGAGATGAAACTGACCCAAACACGATTACTGGTAAACCGCTTAGAGGATCTTAGCCTGCCCAGGCAAAGCGGTGGGAGTCGGACCACCCATGCTTATAAACCGTATTGGTTTCATTGGGTGCCAGGGCTTGAGATGTCATTTCATCTCAGTGTCGGGTAAAAGTCCTACAAAATAGGAAGCAACGTCTCCAAAATGACCTTTACAGTGTTGATGGGGATGTTAAACCTCAAACAAACAAAATACTGGTAAAATCCAATAGCTGCCTTGCACTTGCCTAAAATAGTGTTGAAAGGGCCGTTAAACTTCCATACTTGCAGTGGCACAGGGCAAGTAAAACTGTCTGAATTTTCTAGTATGTTTTTCTTCATTTTAAGCATCTGAACAGAAATTTAGGTAGTACCAGGGTAGAGTGACTTTCAAAAGAATTTTACAGCCCTGCAACATTTCAGTGGTCAGTGTTATTGTTTGATTGTGTAATATGAGCCATGCCGCAAAAAAACCTGCTTTTGTACCCCAACACATGATAATAATGGGGTGTCATTCATAGCCCAGGATAAGAGGGGGTATCCACATATTATTTTTCTCATTTCTCCATGAAAGCATAATGTTGTGGGTGTTCATTAGAAGTGCCTCGGCAAGGCACTTCTAATGAATACCAATAACATATGTTTTCATTTTGAAAAAAAGAATAATATAAGTACTTTTCAGCTAAAAAAACAACAACATTTTATCTGGTGCTGTGGTCATGTTACAATCTCTGATATTTCTCTGTCCATGCATATGTGTCTGGACTCTCCATCCTCACTCTGCTTCCAGTCGATAGCTTGCGTATTTATTCAACGATTTTTTCAAATTTTACACATTCCTTTGTAATGTAGATGTGTGCTTTGAGATTAATAATGGGCAAAACATGTAGGCTTTTGACAGAGTTACAGCCCTTTTTAGTCCTGATAAATTGTTTTGGACATGTTATTCCTTTACTATACGGAATATATATATATGGATGAAACTTCAGATATATAGACTATTAAAGGTAGCATATTCTGACCAAGCAGCTCTATTTTGGCCATTCCAGTTCTTGGGTTATTTGCCCTTGAAGTATATTAAGAATTAATTTTTGCCTGTACTTATTTCCTTTTTGGAATTTGGAATGAAATTTACAGATAACTTAGAACCCAAAAAGAGGAGTATTATGGCCAAGGACTTCCACTCTTGCCTTTCTGATTCTTCAGTTATCTGCCCCTGATAGGTGTATAAAATGTTTTTTGTTTGTTTTCATTTTGTCCCACTTCTTCTTTGCAACCATACCTAGTGGCTTGGGTAGTGTGAGGTATTTGGGGAAAAATGTGCCCTTCACTGATTAACCCTTTTTATACCAAATGGAATCTTCCTTCTTATAGAGAGCAGGAGTTCATTTCAAAATTTAGGGTAGTTGGGTTGTGTTTTCATCAAAATTTTTGTGTTTCCATAAAAATTTTTTCGGAAAACGACAGAACTTTTAGCAAACGGTGGAGGCCCTGATCAGACGCCACGTTCTGGGCTTGCACTGTTTGCCAGGGTACCCGTTTTGGAGTTTCCTGTACAAAATGGGTTAACCACTATGAAGGACTTAGCCACCTAAGAAAAGTGGTCAAGTTAACTGAGCATCTCAACATGACCTTAATCATCTTGAATGGGCCATTAAACTGCTAAATAAACAAACAAAGCACTTGACTTGGCTAATCCAGGTGATAGGAAACTGTCATACAGATACAGTACGCCACCAAATAGATCACAATGACGTAGCTGACTATTTTACCTTTAACCTTTAACCTGCTGAATATTCAATTAAGCCACACTCATTTCTGACTTTGAACCAATCAGATTACTTGATGCAGCTTATTTCTACATATTTATAAACTGAATGTCAAACTGTGTAGATCCTGATCAGATGGCTTCTTCAGAAGCCATCTGATCTGGATCTACACTGTTTGCAAAGATAGGGCTTGTCGCCTACAGCAGGGTAAAGGTTAAACCAAGAGTGGTAATTGCATTAGACCTATAAGCTTTACACTGTTCATAACAAAAACATTGTGACGTCACTGTTTACTATTCTTCAATGGACCGACAGTATCAGATATGTAGCAGGGTTCACACATCTGCACTGCACCCTTTTATGACACATAGAATATTGCACCTTATTGCTTTGGACAGGTTCACTAACAGTTTCAGGGGTATTAAAGCGCTCTGCATGCTGGGTATATTTTTCTGCAGATGACATTTTGAAATATTCTTCTAGTTTTTCCAGAAAACATGATTTGACATCTTGATGCCAAGTCTCAGGGTTTTCCCTCAAAGTTTTTATTTGAGGGACATTTGTCTCCCTTAAATTTCATTTTAGGGGATAAATGAAAATTTTGGGGGACATGTCCCGCACAATTTATCGTCCCAACAAAGCCAGGAGTACAAATCTAACCACTTGTCAGAAAACATCCGTGTTTTTTTTTTACTGCACTCGTTATAGGCTCATTCTGTAAAAGACTTTGTCCCGCTTCTTCCTCTTTGGAAGATGCAGTTGATTTTCCTTGCGAAGACGCTGAATCTCCCCCAGAGGAAGAAAAAAATGATGTTAATCATTTTTGGGCCGCCATTTTCTGTCAACAAGTATTGGTTCCGTGCACATGAACAGTATCCCAACCAGCAAAGTTATGAGTCGGGAACCATATAAATTGATTAGTATCGCTCAGACGATTGCAAGGTGTGTCTATTAAGCGACTTTGGAATTGAACCAAATCACACTCAGAAGTGTCGGTTTGCGCCCATTGGGGCGCACTACAAAGCAAAATGGGGGACATTAGCATCGAAAATGCGGCAAAACGCAGAAATCTGTGCGCCAGGGAAAACCCTGCAAGTCTTGTTTTCTGGGAAAAACATTAAAAATCTGAAGAATTTGTCATCTGCTGAATTAGCCTAGAGCAAAAGCACATTAGCCCAGAGAGAGAGAGTAGTAAAGGTTAGCAGGAATCATTGCTTAGTTTATATTGCAGTCTAAACAGAGTAAAGGACAAGATGGCTTAGAAAGATTTTGAATGTTTCTTAATCCTTCTCCCCATGAACAGGGGAACCTTTGCAAAGTGTAGATCCAGATCAGTGACACTTAGTGTAGATCCTGATCAGAAGCCATCTGATCAGGATCTACACTGTTTGTCACTTAGTTTGACAATTTTAATAGATATACTATATCAAGTGATTTGATTGGTTGCTAGTCAGAAATGGGTGTGGCAAATTAATTTATTCAGCAGGAAAAGGCTTAAGTTCCCTGTAAAACTTGATCATTTCAGTAGTTTACTGGGAGTGTAAAATTCCCTTAAATTATAAAACTTACTTGCCTTGATGATCTAAATTTTTCATTTAGATGCTAAAAATGAAGAAAAAGGTGAAGAAAGTTTTGAAAATCTCTCTTGTTCTGCCTTAAAATTTACTCCCAAATGCGAACGGGTGAGTGGAATTTTACACCCCGCTGGTAGTACTTTAGAAAAGCAAATACATGTATCAGCAGTTTGCTGCTGCTATTCAAAGGTCAAGGTCACACTTACTGGTCATCTCCTAGGCTCTCACTACTGTTGTTTCAGCCACCAGTCAAGTAGCAAGGAGGAAATAGTGAACCACACAAAATTCTGAGAAGGGTTTAACATAAACCCATTTTGTACCAAATGGAAACTTTCTCCTTATATATACCAGGAGTCCATCCCAAAATTTATGGATGTCAGGTTGTGTTTTCTTCAAATATTATTTGGAAAATGGCTTAACTTTTTGCTAACAGTGTAGGCCTTGATTAGACGCCACATTCTGCGGCGTCTGATCTGGGCCTGCACAGTTTGCCAAGGTACCCCTTTAGGGGTTTCCCGCATGTAGTGGGTTAACCCAAGACCGAAGGACATTGTCTGTTGAAAAGCTGGTCAGGTCAAGTTTCTGGCTGGTCTGAACGTTCCAGTTGAAATCTGCCACCACAGATATTAAAATCAGTACATTGTATTTTAAACAACAGTTTCCTGTTTTCAGTTTGTTGTAGTAGTTTTTACTGCCTATATCAATTAATATAGAAAATCAAAGCACTGAGAGTACTGGTAGATCGATTGTCTTCAAGCGTAAAAAGGGCAAATAATCATGAACTGAGGGTTAAATTGTGTCATTAAAATCTTTTATTCTTGTTTTGAAGCAAAATTTCACAGTGAAGAGCTTGATCAGACGCTGCATTCAACAGCTTGGGATCTAGGTCTTCACTGTTTGCCAAGTCCACTCTATGATTCAATAATAACCATCTTTAGGCTTACACAACACTCTGACAATACTGCGGCTATCTTCTATATAAAAGTTATTCCGACAAGTCAGTTACAGTCACGTGATCTTCAGCACTGAACGGTTTTTATCCTTTGTAACTTTGAAGTCGATTGACAAATAATCGATTTAAACTTATTAAACCGCGTTACGTGTACGTCTATAAAGCCACATTACGAAAACATACCTATACAAATACATTGCACATTTGTAAAGACGAAAACAGTAACATTTTAAATGAAAAATTGTGATTTTTTTTTCAGCTCAAAACATAGATTGTGGGTGCTCGTAAGGCGGTTCCTGCGAATATCCGCAATCTATGTTTTCGAACAAAAATGTGACAGATAATGTTAAACCCCCTAAACCCCAGTTTGCTCTATATAAAGTGGGGTTTAGAGTGGTCTTCGATTCACGGACAATGTTTACCATGATCAGATGCCGCAATCAGGGTCTATACTTACTGTTTGCAGTTACACGAAACAGTCTAAGTACCAGATCGTTTTTACAGCCTAATATCTATGTGTGCTGACCGGCCCCGATAGCTCAGTTGGTAGAGTGTCCGCTCCGGGGAACGGGAGGTCTGGGGTTCGACCCCGGGCCGCGACATACCAAAGTCGTTAAAAATGGTACTAGCTGCTCCTCGTTTGGCACTCAGATTTACGGGGTAGAGCTAGGACTGGTCGATCCAGTGTCAGGATAATGTGACTGGGTGTGGTATCATGTAATGTGTCTGGGACATGATACTTCAGTGAGGCAGCACTATAAATGTGAGCATTGAGCTCCCTGTCGCAACCAGACACCGTCGTGATATGACTGAAAAATTGTTGAAAGCGACGTTAAACCCGAATTCACACACACACACACATCTATGTGTGCTGTCAGTGCTTTGATTTATTTAATCTCAAAACATTTTCTGGAATGCACTCTTCCAACTCAAGTCGGGCACGTCCATTCTGCTAAATTGGTGTCTAGATAAATGGCAAGCGATTTATATAGAAAACACTGGTTGCATGGCTCCACTGACCAGGGTTGAAAGGGTTGACCTTTCCGCAAGAAGATGTGTGATCGAGACATGACCTTGAAGTTAAAAAAAGTCTTTCATTCTCTTTTTTTCTAGCCGTAGGTCCTACAGCAGTCTGGTTAAATTGACAGTACTTTACTTAAACACCAGCACTATCATAATCAAACAATGACAGCTGAGCAGACAACGCTTTCCGATCTGGGTATTCAGTGTATGATAAACCTGTCCAGATTCTATAGACAGTCATCTTGCGCAATACTCTGACCTACAAACCGGCCCCGATAGCTCAGTTGGTAGAGTGTCCGCTCCGGGGAACGGGAGGTCTCGGGTTCGATCCTGGGCCGCGACATACCAAAGTCGTTAAAAATGGTACTAGTTGCTCCTCGCTTGGCACTCAGATTTACGGGGTAGAGCTAGGACTGGTCGATCCAGTGTCAGGATAATGTGACTGGGTGTGGTATCATGTAATGTGTCTGGGACATGATACTTCAGTGAGGCAGCACTATAAACGTGAGCATTGAGCTCCCTGTCGCAACCAGACACCGTCGTGATATGACTGAAAAATTGTTGAAAGCGACGTTAAACCCGAATTCACACACACACACACTCTGACCTACAATTGTCACTTCGATAAAAATAGAATGGCTATTTTCTATTAATAAATATAACAGTGGGTTTTCCAAATCAGTGATGGTCACGTGGACAATTGCAGGAATGGAAATTGTGTGGTATGTAACTTAAGATCGATTGTCGATAACAATCGATCTAATTATCTGACAACTATTGAAGTAATGTGTCACTTAAGTATGATTTCCATCAATTTAATAATATAGAAAATTATCTGACGACTGTTGAAGTAATGTATCACTTAAGTATCTTCAGTCCAACTGAACTTTAGATCTGGTCGAGTGCATCCCAAGACGTACAGGACCACCTTGTATGTGTGGGTGTTTTGAGTTTTATGTCCCACCAACAGCTGAGGTCATACAGAGATGGGATATTGGTTAAACACTCAGGACAACCTTGTACAGGTATTTAACCCTTATCTTGCTGTTCACAACAACCCCTATCTTTGCAAACAGTGTAGATCCAGATCAGATGGCTTCTGAAGAAGCCATCTGATCAGGATCTACACTGTTTGGCATTCAATTTATGAATTTGTAGCAATAAATTACATCAAGTAATTTGGTTGGTTAATAGACAGAAATGGGTGTGGCTTAAATGAATATTCAGCAAGAGAAGGGTTAAAAGAAGTTAATGTTGGACCTTATCTGCATGTGCTTACACATTTGAAGAACAAAAGTCGTAAACTGGTAAGGGCCTTTTCCTGTGAGTCTGGTCCATTGGTGTACCCTATGGTTCTGTCACTATTACAAATGGAGAAAGCAAAAACTAATTACCGAGTTTTGATCATGCCCATAAGGCTTCTTTAATTCTGCGAGCGTAATATTATTTGGTGTAATTACTTTAGAAGAAGCCTTGTGCTTCATCAAATTTTAAATATCGGAGTGTCTGTCATTGATGGAGTGCAGTTGTAACTCTTGCAACCTATAAGACGGATACAGATGCCTGTGTAAACTAGGGCTGGCTAATCGGAGCTGAAAAGATAATCGATTATCAGTCCTGTCATTGCGATCGATAATCGATTAGTAATCGCTAAGCTTTTTTACCTGTCTGGCTTTCTGTCTGAGCATGACTCTTACCATATGTTGCACTTTACCATATGTATATTTGAACAGACAGGCCTGAGCAAACAGTGTAGACCTAGATGAGATGCCACATAATCCAGCTATTTTAGGCATAACTTTGGGTAGTAAATTGTACCTATCAAATAATCGATTAAAAGCAAATCAGAAATGATAATCATTTTTGTGGAATTTATCTATCGATTAATCGATTATACGATTAATCATGGCAGCCTTAGTGTAAACAGTGTAGATCGGGATGATATGTTTGTTGTAGCCAACACCGACAACAAATATTAACCCTTTTTGTTCCAAAACTTTAAAGGTTAAAGGTTATGGCAACTGGATGGACGTTTTACAAACAGTGTAGGCTCTGATCAGACGCCACGTTCTGCGGCATCTGATCTGGGCCTGCACTGTTTTCAGGGTTCCCGTTTTGGGGTTTCTGGTACTAAATGGGTTAATCTATTTTATATTGGAAACCCCTAAATGGGTCACTGCCAAACAGTGAAGGCCCTGATCAGATGCTGCAAAATGCGGCATCTGATCAGGGCCTCAGCTGTTTGCAAAAATTTTGACCATTTTTAAACCAGTTTCAAAAACAACTCAACCATATGTGTGTTAATACTTATCCTGCTGAGCCCGGATATGCCTTATCTTTCAAACAATGTAGATCCAGATCAGATGGCTTCTTGTTTGTCATTCTGATTCCGCATTTGTTGCAATAATTTTCATCAAGTAATCTGATTGGTTGATATTCGGCAGTAGCTGTGGCAGATTAAAATATTCAGCAGGACAAGGGTAAATACTTTCAACAGAACAAATTTCATGCTCCAGTGCATTGAGCATGAATAGAGCTTTAAAATCTTGGGGCCTGGAATTGGATCCTTTTTTATCCCCCGACCGAATAGGTTCGGGGGATATAGCGATCAGCCTGGCGTCCGTCTGTCCGTCCGTCCGTCCGTCCGTCCGTAGACGCAACCTTGTGATGGCCATAACTCCTGTACCCTTTGAGATTCATTGATGGTTCTTGGCACAATTGTTCACAAGGCCGAGACGGCGTGTCATGCACAAGAACCAGAACTCTAGATGCCATACTTTTTTGGTTATCTCCCCTTTTAATAAAATAGAATGACTACTTTGTGATGGCCATAACTCCAATACCCTTTGAGATATATTGATGGTACCTGCAACAGTTGTTCACAAGGCTGAGACGTCGTGTCATGCACAAGAACCACAACTCTGGTTGCCACGGTTTTGGAGTTATCTCCCCTTCCAATAAAATCAAGTGACAACCTTGTGATGGCCATAACTCCTATACCCTTTGAGATTCGGTGATGGTTCTTGGCACAATTGTTCGCAAGGCAGAGACGGCGTGTCATGCGCAAGAACCAGAACTCTGGATGCCATACTTTCTTAGTTATCTCCCCTTTTAATAAAATAGAATGACTACTTTGTGATGGCCATAACTCCAATACCCTTTGAGATATATTGATGGTACCTGGCACAGTTGTTCACAAGGCTGAGACGGCGTGTCATGCACAAGAACCACAACTCTGGTTGCCATGGTTTTGGAGTTATTTCCTCTTCCAATAAAATAGAGTGACAACCTTGTGATGGCCATAATTCCAATACCCTTTAAGATATATTGATGATACCTGGCACAGTTGTTCACAAGGCCGAGACAGTGTGTCATGCACAAGAGCCACAACTCTGGGTGCCGTGTTTTTTTAGTTATCTCCCCTTCCAATAATATAGAATCACTACCTTGTGATGGCCACATCTCCAACACTCTTTGAGATATATTGATGATACTTGGTACAGTTGTACATGAGGTTAAGCAGGTGTGTCACATGCAAGAACCACAACTTTGGATGCCCTGGTTTTTTAATTATCTCCCCTGACAATATAACCTTGTGATGGCCATAACTCAAATACCCTTTGGGATATATTGATTGTACTTGGTACAATTGTATACAACGTTGAGACGGCGCTTCATGCCTAAGAACCACAACTCTGGGTGCTATGATATTTGAGTTATCTCCCCTTCCAATATAACAGTATGACAACCTTGTGACCACCGTACCTCCAATATCCTTTGAGACATATTGGTGGTACTTGATGCAGATGTACATGAGGTTAAGCAGGTGTGTCATGCTCAAGAATTACAACTCTTGGTGCTCTGGTTTTTTAGTTATCTTCCCTGGCAATATAACCTAGTGATGGCCATAACTCCAACTCCCTTTGAGATATATTGAAGGAACTTGGCACAATTGTATACAAGGTACAGAAGGGATGTCATGTGCAAGAACCACAACTGTTGTTGCTGTGGTATTTGAGTTATCTACCCTTCCAATATAACAGTATGACCAGCTTGTGATCACTATATCTCCAATACCTTTTGAGACATAATGATGGTACTTTGTGCAGAAATACATGAGCTTAAGCAGGCATGTCATGCGCAAGAACAACATTTCTGAGTGCCCTGGTTTTTTAGTTATCTCCCCTGACAGTATAATCTTGCGATGGCCATAACTGCAATACTTTTGTGATATGTGGTTTAATTCTGGTGCACTTTCTATTGGTGAACAATCTTCTGAAGGCCATATTGGCTTTTGGTCGGGGGATTTGCCATCTCTTCCGATGGCTATTTTTCGAGATGGTTATATAACCTGCCTAAAAGTCAGAATAGCCAGCAAAGTCTCGGATCAGCCTGTGCAACCTGCCAGTTCTTGCCTTTTGGGTTGACGGTTTATGAATTGACCCAAAGTTTCTATATGAATCCTTGTTACATCCATGTGGCTATCGCAGGCTACGCAAATTGCATTTTCTTGTCGCTGTGACCTCAGAGTGCAGTATAACGAGGGTTATCTGTAAAACGTACCAAAAAAATCCAAACAGTTCAGACACCTTGAGGATTTGCTGTAATTCTCCTAAAATTTTATCAATTAGTTTCGTAGGAAATGGCAAACAGTGCAGAACCTGATCAGACTCAAGGAGCAGTCTGATCTGGATCTGCACTGTTTTCTTTGGCCTATCTGCCCCCAATACTTAGGATAATTATGCTAGTTTGGGCTCAGGCAAACATTGTAAACCTGTATCAGACACTGTGATCATGGTCTACACTGTTTGCTTAAAATACAGGACTTTAAAGCTTAAACCCGTGTTCAGGTCCATTTTTGCTAGCCTAAACTGAGAGAAAATTGACCCACCAGTACTCTCAGTGCTTTGGTTTAACTCTTATCCTGCTGTTCACGACAACCCTTTCTTTTGCAAACAGTGTAGATCCAGATCAGATGGCTTCTGAAGAAGCCATCTGATCAGGATCTACATTGTTTGACATTCAGTTAATGAATTTATAGGAATAAATAACAACAGGTAACCTGATTGGTTCAAAGCCAGAAATGGGTGTGGCTAAACTGAATATTCATCAAGAGAAGGGTTAAAGTTCTCCCAGTGCTTTGATTTGGCCTAATCATCAGTTCCATTAGGCTCAAATATAAGAGCGGATTGAAATGTCTATAATTAGGTTAATAAAGATTTCTAAGACTTCAGATTCATTACCAAATTACCAAGAACTGTTCTCGTTTCTGTCATACCAATGTCACAATGACATTTTGCTGCTTCTTTAAAATGAAACCATGTTGGCATGTTTAACACACGCATTGTAAATTTGTATGATAAACCTGTCAGTCCATGTTTTTATGTCCCCGGTAGCAAAAGCGGGGACATATTGTTTTTGCCCTATCTGTTGGTTTGTTTGTTTGTTTGTTGGTTTGTACGTGGACAACTTTAACGTTGGTCATTACTTTTGAACCATCTGAGATAGAGCATTCATATTTGGCATGTAGGTTCCTTGTGACCAGAGCTTCACATTCATGCATAAAACTTGGACCTGTGTCCTTCACCTTGCATTTGACCTACTTAAAAGAAAAAAATAACATTGGCCATAACTTTTGAACCAATTCAGATTCAGCCCTCATATTTGGTATGTATGTTCCTTGTGACAAAAGCTTTACATTCATGCAATAATTTTTTATCTTGACCTTGACATGTGACTTTGAACTTAGACCTACTTAAAAGAAAAAAAAAAACATTTTGGTCATAACTTACGAACCGTTCGGGATAGAGCCTTCATATTTGGCATGTAGGTTTCCTGTGATAAGAGCATTACATTCATGCAAAAAATTTTGACCGTGACCTTGAACTTTGGCCTACTTAAAAGAAAAAATAAAATTGTTCATAACTTTTGAACTGTTTAAGACAGAGCTTTCACATTGGGCATGTATGTTCCTTGTGACAAGATGTTACATTCATGCAAGTATTTTTGACCTGTGACCTTGACCTTTGACCTACTTGAAAGACAAAAGTAGTATTGTTCAAGACTTTTGAACTGTTTAAAATAGAGCTTTCATGTTTTGCATGTTGGTTCCTTGGGTCAAGAGCTTCCCACTCAAACAAAAATCTTGATCTTGAGCTGTGGCCAGCTTTGAAAAAAAAATGACCATGCCCGGGGACATGTTGGTATTTCACAAACACATCTTCTTTCTCACATTTTTCAGAGAGAAGGAGGCTTGACATTTCTTGCACAGTGATTTGCATAAAATATCAGCCTGATTTTCTCTGAAAAATAAGAAAAAATATTGGACAGTGCTGTCTGCTAGAGGGATCTGTGGTTTGGTTTACACATATTTTATTCAGAAGTAATGAATTTAGGGTTTGACAAGAACAATAAATTAGTAATTAATTATAATGTCATACTTTTAGGTTTGCATAATTAACTCATATAAACCTAGCCTTTGGCAAACAGTGCAGACCCAGATCAGTCACCACTTAACCCTTATCCTGCTGCTCACACGACAACCCCTACTTTTGCAAACAGGGTAGAACCAGATCAGATGGCTTCTGAAGAAGCCATCTGATCAGGATCAACGCTGTTTGATATTCTGTTTGTGAATTTGTGGGAATAAATTACATCAAGTAATCAGATTGTTTCAAATTCAGAATGGGTGTGTCTAAATTAATTATTCAGCAGGATTAGGGTTAAAGTACATTAAATTATATTAAGTTCACTTTTGGGATTGTTCAAAAGTGGTCTTAAGACCACTTTTGAACAGTCCCAAAGGTTTTCTTTGACCAGAGTTTGCTGTATGCAGAAAATACAAGGAAAGAATAACCCCAGCCTATTAATTAAGCTTTTTAAAGCGGAATTAGTCTTATTTTCAGGTGGTCTAAATAGCGGAATTTTACTGTATATGAAAATTTGGAATAACCAGACATTCCTTATTAAGGCAATGGACCTGTCCCAAACTATTCAATGGAAGATTCTGTGTGTAAAAGACTGGAAACAAATTGTATATGTTTGCTGAAAAACATGTAGCCAGTGTAAGAAAACTGGTTAAGTTACCTGACTGGCTCATATGACCTTGTTAGTGTTGACTGAGCATATAAGTTAACATATCCCCCCCCCCCCCCCCCCCCCCCTATATAGTGTTGACCCCCCCCCCCCCCCCCCCCCCCTATATAGTGTTGACGGTGATGTTAAACCTCAAATCAAACAAACAAAAAAAAAACAAAAACAAATGTAGCACATTCATGCAGTTGATAATTCTAACACTGTGCATCAAAATAGACAATGGTAAGGAACTGTGATTTATTATGCAACAAACCACTGGCCCCCACCCATTGGGGCTTGAAGAAATAGATTTAGCTGCATGATGCTTCCAGTGGCTTTTAATGATGTCACTCATGCTCTCTCTAGTAGTGATTTGTTTTGATTTGATTTGGGGTTTAACGTCCCCGTCAACACTGTATAGGTCATTTTGGAGATGTTGCTTCCAATTTCGTGGAACTTTTACCAGACATTGACATGAAATGACATCTCAAGCCCTGCCATCCAATGAGACAAATAGGGTTTAAAAGCATGGACGATCTGACTGACACGGCTTTGCCTGGCCAGGCTTAGAACCTCTAAGCTGTTTACCAGTTCTCGTATGCGGTCGGTTTCAGCTCTGCGTGGAAGCATCATGCAACCCATCTATGTCTTCAAGCCCCGATTGGGGGGGGGGGGGGGGGGGGTGCTAGTCATGATTTAATAGCACATCTTAACCCTTATCTTGCTGAATAATCATTCAAGCCACACCCATTTCTGTCTATCAACCAATCAAATTACTTGATGTAATTTATTGCTACAAATTCATAAACTGAATGCCAAACAGTGTAGATCCTGATCAGGTGGCTTCTTCAGAAGCCACCTGATCTGGATCTACACTGTTTGCAAATATAGGGGTTGTCGTGAACAGCAAGATAAGGGTTAATATCCAAAGGGCATACACCCTGAACTGAGTATTATGTGCCACATACAAAAGGAAGTGCACTGGCCTCCTTTCGAGAGAAAACAAGACAGCTATGCACTAAACATTGACTTACATTTGAGCCTTGAAAAAATGTAAGTTGGCACATGCAGCCAGTAATGGTTCAGATCAGCCTGCATAGCCAAGCACAGGGAACAGGCTGCTTTAGTCACCTACGGATCCTCCCCGCAACCATAGAGCAAAATGCGGAGACACTTTACAGGTGCAGACACTGACGTAAAACTGTACTGAAATTATAACTTTTTCCGTGCTCATGCAGACTCATTAAAATTGTATTGATGGTTATGTAGTGAAGTGTAAGGTTGCAAAATTACCAATTTTCTTGGCTTCCTTGTCTTTTATATGGGCCCCGTCAAGCGATTTTGGTACTTATCGCCTATGCGAGCAGCTAAGGTTCAGGCGAGCCTGCGCATCTGCGCAGTCTCGCCAGAACCTTCGCTGCTCGCTCATACAAGCAGTGAATCAAAAGGAACCTTCAGACAGAAAGCCATATCCCTGGCCCCTCTGAATGGCTGGGCATGCGCAGTTAAAATTTGTCATGACGGAATGCTCGAAGACCCAAATTCGCTTGGCGGGGCTCATATGGTTAGCCCTGTCACAAGAAATCTTACTTCGGTGTATTACATTCAGGTTATACACAAACTGGCCTGCTCAAATACACACACTAGCAGATGTACCAGAAATTACCCCTTTTTGTACCAGATGGAATCTTCCTCCTTTTATAAAGCAAGAGTCCATTTCAACACTTAAAGGTGTCAGGTTGTCATTTCTTCAAAATCTATTTGGAAATTCTGCGGCATCTGATCTGGGCCAGCAGTGTTTGCCAACTACCCATTTTGGGGTTTCCGGTTTAAAATGGGTTAAAGGTATTTTTTTTTGTTTTACGGCCCTTTCAAGATTATTTCACTCATATCGAGCCGATCGATAATCAAAGATGGGCGAAAACCGGAGAACCCAGAGAAAAACCACTTGACCTTCCGTTGCAGAACTTGGCATCTCACATGAGACCCGAGCAAGGCTCAAACCACAGTGGTGAGAGACCTAATGATTAAGAGGCAGCGCTCTTAACCACTAGGCCACGGAGGCCCGTATTAAAGGTTTATGGGGAGTGGGGGGGGGGGGGGATATAAAAATCTGTACCATGGATTAATGTGGGGCATCATCAGGATGGCAGACATTGGGGGGATTGAAAGTTTGTTTTTTTTTATGAAATTCGGCTCTTTAGTTTGGTTGCTATGGCAACTTAGAGTTTCCATAGACTTATAATGGGGAAAATTGAAAAATGGCATTTGCTGCCAAGCCGCTTCAGATATTTTGACAAAACTTTCATAGAAATATTCCTTAGGCAATCTACTATCTGCCATATGATTTTAGGCCTACTGCTCATTTCTATTGGTTGCCATGGAAACCAAATTGAAAAAATAGAAAAAAAAAACTTAAAAAAATCATCTCCTCAGAAACCGTTTGCTCTATGAGGCTGAGAGTTTATGAAAATATTCACCATATTTGCCTTTACAGGTTTTGTGCTTTTTATGAAATTCGGCTCTTTAGTTTGGTTGCTATGGCAACTTAGATTTTCCATAGACTTATAATGGGGAAAATTAAAAAATGGCATTAACTACAAAGCCTTTGCAGATATTTTGACAAAACTTTCATAGAAATGTTCCTTTAGTAAACTTCTCACAGCAGTATGCTTTTATGTCAACCTGGGGGTCCTGTAGGTTGTGCCGGGGCCATTACCCGCCCCAGTACTTCATAAAATTCCTTATATCTCAGAAACCTTACAGATCCCCACCCATAAACCATATATATTCTTGTTCCTTATGATAAGATGCATTAAGTGACACCAACCTGGGGATCCCCCCGGATGTGCCGGGGACATGCCCCACCCCCTCCACTTCATAAAATGCCATTTATCTCAGAAACCATTCAGATCCCCACCCGTAAAGCATATATCTTCTTGTCTCTTATGATAAGATGCACTCAGTGACACCAACCTGGGGGTCCCCCAGGATGTGCCTGGGCCATGCCCCACCCCTCCATTTCACAACAGGCCCAATATTCCAGAAACCTAACAGATCCAAGCCCCTAAATGAAATATATTTTTGTTCCTTATGATAAGTTGCATTCAGTGACACCAACCTGGGGGACACCTGGGATGTGCCGGGGACATTCCCAACCCCCTCCACTTCATAAAGGCTTGGCCCCCGCCCATAGGGGCTTGAAGAAAAATATGGGCTGCATGATGCTTCCGCGCAGAGCTGAATCCGGCCCGCACACTAGTACTGGTAAACCGCGTAGAGGATCTAAGCCTGTCCAGGAACCGGGGTGCGAGGCGGACTGTCCATGCTAATAAACCCTATTGGTTTCATTGGGCGGCAGGGCTTGAGATATTATTTCATCTCAATGTCGGGTAAAAGTCCCACAAAGTTGGAAGCAACATCCCCGAAATGACCTTTACAGTGTTGACTGGGACGTTAAACCTCAAATCAAACAAACGAACAAAACTCTATAAAAGGCCAAATATTCCAAAACCTTACAAATCCCCACCCCTAAACCATATATATTCTTGTTCCTTATGATAAGAAGCATTAAGTGACACCAACCTGGGGGTCCCCCCAGATGTGCCGGGGACTTGCCCCACCCCCTCCACTTCATAAAATGCCATTTATCTCAGAAACCATTCAGATCTCCACCCCTAAACCATATATATTCTTTTCCTTATGATAAGACGCACTCAGCGACACCAAGCTGAGGGTCCCCCGGGATGTGCCGTGGCCATGCCCCACCCCCTCCACTTCATTAAAGGCCAAATATTCCAGAAACCTTACCGATCCCCGCCCCTAAACCATATATATTCTTGTTCCTTGTGATAAGACACATTCAGTGACACCAACATAGGGTGCCCCCAGGGCTCGCCCGGGCCATGCTCCATTCTTCAACTTCACAAAAGACCATATATCTGAGAAACTGTTCAGAGCCCTACCCCTAAGCCATATATATTCTTGTTCCTTATGATAAGATGCAATCAGTGACACCAGCATGGGCCCCCCTCCCCCTTCATTAAAAGCCATATATCTCAGAAACCGGTCAGATCCCCACCCCTTAACCATATATATTCTTGTTCCTTATGATAAGACCCCACTTCATAATAGGCCATATATCTCAGAAACTATTCAAATCCCCACCACATAATCACATATATTCTTGTTTGTTGTTATTAGACACATTCAGTCAACCCATCTTGTGGGGTCTGCAGGGTCCATTTCTCTCCCATCCACTTCATAAAAGGGCTTCATATCTCAGAAACTGTTCAGTATTAGGTTGCAACAATCTAGGGCTTTTCTGAAATCCACCATGCCCGAATCCCTCCACTGCTTAAAAGGCCTTACATCTCAGGAGCCATACATATCCCACCGCTAAACCATATATGTCTCTGTTCTTTTTTATAAGACACATTTAGTGGCACCAACCAGGGCTCCATTGGGTTCATGCCCCACCCTCTCTACTATATAAAACACCTAATATTTCAGATACAGTCCACATGAGTGCTCATTTGGGAATTGGGAGAATTTATAATTGGTAGATTAAAATCATACCATGTTAAAATACATGTCTGCCATTAGGCAATGCCCATCTGAGCTCCGGTTTAGAAATTTGGCTCTTTGGTTTGTTTGCCATGGCAAGTTAAGAGTTTCCATTGACTTATAATGGGGAAAATTGAAAAATGACATTTTATGCCTTTCAAGATATTTTGTCAAACTTACATAGAAATGTTCCTTTAATAATGTTCTTCTAGGCCTATTGGTTGCCACAGATGGGAAATTGTCAGTTGTCATCTGTTGTCCTGCAACAACACATTCAAGCGACATCAGACCTCTGAAGCCACTAGGCTGATTGGGTCCAAATTTTATCTGTAGCATCCTTTGGCGCAGGGCTTCCATGGTTAATTAAAATACTTTGCTGCCAGTCGGCAGTGCCCCCTGAGCTCTGGTGAGCGTAGTGGCCCATGGGCCTCTTGTTGTATCTAGTCTACCCCTCACAACCATGTACGATTCCTTACATATCCTTCATTTCTGAGTGGATTGTTATATATTGTAGTCACTTCAAGTGACGACGTCCCCCATATTTTGTTGACAATAATGCAGCATTTTTAACATCTTTATATGTACAGTCAGACACCAAAGTTAAAGGCAGAGTATGTGACATTGTTTTCAACCAGTGCACATCAACACATGAAAATTCTTAATTTTTATCCCATCTCTGGGTAAGATAACCTGGAAAAGATAAGAATTTCTATCGCTAGGTTGAGCCCAGGATTTCCTTATTTTGTGTTCATGAATGACTATCCAAGCAGTGAACAAAAAGGTGCTTATCAGCCTCCCCATATGGACAGCGTTTAGATTATTTTTCATTTCCAAACTTTGATATTGCAGTGGTTTTGATGCCTTACAATGGTGCTGGCCCCCATAATACTTCAACCATTGCCCACAAACTAATACAATTTGATATTGCAGTTGTTTTGATGCTGTGGCCATAATATGATATTGTAGTTGTTTTGATGCCGTGGCCATAATATTTCAACCAATGCTCACAAACTAATGAAATTTTGAAAAAAAAAATGCAAATAACTTATACCCTTTTATCATATGACGTCGCGTCTGAGAGTGTAATAATGCCATGTAATGCATTCGATAATCCACTAGTGGATTAAATATGCAAATTAGTTAGAAACGTCCCGTAACATTACACGCACGATGGCTTTAACGACGTCGTGTTTACTTATGGCGGAATATTGACATTTTTGTAAAATAAACGTGAATAAAAAGCGTTTTAAATGTCGTATGATAAATAGAATCTTGCATTCGTTCTTACATATTATTGAATTTATTAAACTCGTAGAGGAAAAGGGATAAAATGCTCGGCAAAGCCTCGCATTTTATCTCTTTACCTCAACTCGTTTAATAAATTCAATAATGCATGAGCACTCATGCAAGATCCTCTATGTAATCCCCACTTTTCTGTGTATGAAGTGTCATTTTTTTTTCAAATACCTATTAAGGTGATGCAGCGAGCATTATAGGTCTGTCTGCCTTCTTCTACGCTCAGGTCAGGGCATTTGCAGATGAGATTGTTAGACATAGTCCCAACATGGATGAGTTTCAGCATTTCTTTACACCATTATAAAACCCTTTTTTCTGTTCATTGTTGACACCCTTGTGGATATAACGCTCTTAAAGATTGATCCCAAAAACATCGAAAAGGTATTGAGTACATAAATGGCCATTTTTATGCCCCCCATCTGGTAGATATGATAGATTTGGTTCATATCTGGTATGATGATAACTGTTGGTCTGAAGGGTTTATCAGCAATAGCACCACCTATACACATGACCTTATGAACACTATTCCAGGCAAGCTATGCTGTTTGATGGCAGCTCCTATTGCAGAATGCTGATGGCCTTTATTCAAGGTCATCTGTGTTGTATTGACACATCTCTAGAACTGTTTAATATATATATTTCTGTTTTAATATACATGTACATGTATTGTTTAACTTACGTTTTCTGCTCGGCCCCTGCCCATCGGGGCTTGAAGAAATATATGGGCTGCATGACGCTTCCATGCAGAGCTGAAACCGACCCACACACAAGTACTGGTAAACCGCTTAGAGGATCTAAGCCTGCCGAGGCAAAGTGGTACAAGTCGGCCCGTCCATGCTTATAAACCTTATTGGTTTCATTGGGTGGCAGGGCTTGAGATGTCATTTCATCTCAATGTCCGGTAAAAGTCCCACAAAATTGGAAGCAACGTCTCCAAAATGGCCTTTACAGTGTTGACGGCATTGTACCTCAAATCAAACAAACAAACAAACGTTTTCTGCTGTGGATCACAACAATATGGAGTTACAAAGAGCTTGTCAATGACATTTTATAGATTTCGTTATGTTCTAACTTCTAGCTCAATTTGCGGAAGCAGCTTTTATGAACTTGAAACCCTGCCTTTAAAAGCATTATGTTTAACCGAGTTTTTTACCATTATTTCTTGGAAATCAAACGTATCCATTTTCTACTGTAATATGCCTAGTTTTAAGACAGAATTATCTTAGCTAACACTGTATACCCGAATCATAAGAAGTCTGACCTGGGTGAAAATAAGTTCTGAATACATGTAGTTAGATCCTTTGGAAGCAAAGAATACACCAAATAAATGAAAATAGCAGACTCGGTTTTATTGAGTCCGTTCATAACCAGTACTGAAATGTGCTACACTGGCCACACCCTGTAGCACCGGCTGTTTACCATAGAGCAAGCACATTTTAACCCATTTTGTACCTAATGGAATCTTCCGCCTTATATATACCAGGAGTCTATTCCAAAATTAAGGGATGTCGTGTGTATTCTTCAAAAACTCGTTTTGGGGTTTCTGGTACGAAATGGGTTAAGGACAGTTTCCAAGCAACAGGTCATTCGACTGACTGAAGTGTTCTAGTTTTGAGTTTGTTTACAGTATTTGAAGAGATACGGCATAGGAAGTGCTGTTCAAAAGGTGCCAATCACAACAATTTCCATCTGCTTTGTCTTCTGCTGGTACATTTGACAGTCATTTTTTACAAAGTGCGCACCCAGACTAGACTGCTCGTTTCATCTCAATGTCGGCTAAAAGTCCGACAAAATTGGAAGCAACGTCTCCAAAATGACCAATACAGTGTTGACAGGAATGTTAAACCTCAAATGAAACAAAACTTTTAAAGTAACCAGCAGACGTCAAAGAAGTGTTTCTGAATTTTTTAGATGCCATTTTGATTTGGTTTTCAAATACTAATCTTGGTCTTAGATATCTTTGCAAGGCCTACATGTATGATATGATAACTCGGTATATATTCAGGAAAACGTCTGTATGCCGGCCTCGGTAGCTCAGTCCGATGCTCGTCTGATTGGTGATCTTAACCCATCTTTTACGGGAAACCCCAAAACGGGTAGTTGGAAAACAGTGCAGGCCCAGATCAGACGCCGCAGAACACAGTGTCTGATCAGGGCCTGCATTGTTTCCAAAATTTTTTGCCAATTGCCAAATAGTTTTTGAAGAAAACACAACCTGACACCTCTAAATTATGAAATGGACTCGTGCTACATATAAGGAGGTACAAAAAGGGTTTCCGTTTGCTTTCTTACACATATATAAGTTGAAAAGGGGGTCTTCTCTTAAAGGAATGAATTTGCTCCTCCTGAGGAGCAAATTCATTCCTTTAAGAGAAGACCCCTTTTCCAGCTGATGCTTATAATATTACGTGTAAGAAAGCAAACAGGAAGTGCTTTACAAACGTGGAATAAAAAAAAAATCTTAGGCGTAACTTTGGCTCTCAGTTGCAAGTTCCCGACATTTAGGTGCAAGTAATTAGTAGCCAGAATAATTGCTAAAACAGGAAATATTATGACAACAGGCTTCCAGACTGTCTGAAAGCATTTTTAATTGGTGCACATGATTGCAGACTTGGTGGGTGAAATTCCGCCATTAAGACCAGCTGACATTAAGAAAGACTAATACTTCCTTTAACCCTTTTCCTGCTGTCCACGACAACCCCTACTTCTTCCCAACTGTCATTCAGTTTGTGAATTTAAACGAAATCTTTATAACATACAATCTGTTTGGCTGACGGTCAGAAATGGGTGTGGCTTATTAAAATGTTCGACAGGATAAGGGTTAAACACACAGTATTTGTTTCTAACTTTGTTCTACACCCAGTGTCCTCAAGTAAGGGATCACATTTGGGACTGTTCAAAAGTGATCTTAACCCTTATCTTGCTGTTCACAACAACCCCTATCTTTGCAAACAGTGTAGATCCAGATCAGATGGCTTCTGAAGAAGCCATCTGATCAGGATCTACACTGTTTTGCATTCAGTTTATGAATTTGTAGCAATAAATTACATCAAGTAATTTGATTGGTTGGCAGACAGAAATGGGTGTGGCTTAAATGAATATTCAGCAAGATAAGGGTTAAAGACCACTTCTGAACAGTCTCAAAGGTGGTCATAATATAGAAACTTTATTGTACTCAATTCGGACTAAATGTTTCTTCTAATGCACTAATGTAAGTAACATGACTTCTGATTAGATAACGTCAAAAGTTTGAGACAGTTTATCCCACGGGAACCTGACATCATCACGAAACTTACCTTTCTGTTGGTATACATATGGTTTTAAACAGCTTGCCGCATTATGCAAAGTAGTACATTTTCAACAAAACAACTAAATAAGTGCATTAGTATGGGGATAACTTTATTGAAAATTGTCATTTGGGAAGGTAAATTGTCATTTTTATGGTCCCAAATGCCGTTTTGAGGCTCCGCTGACAGGCCACCTTAAAACAAAGTTTCCGACCATAAAACCTCCAATTTACCTGTCCAACAATTATGCCCATTCCTGTGACTCAAACGCCATTGGCCTGAACAGGATAGTTTTATCCCATCACGAAAACACGCCTATATAATTATACCCCCACAAATGAAATTTGGGGGGGTATATAGGAGTGAGCTTGTCGGTCGGTCTGTTGACTTGGTTTCTGAACGATAACTCAAAAAGCGCTTCACCGATTTTTATATTTTTTGGTACACTGATGTAACATCATAAAATAAAGGTCAAGTTCGATTTCCACTACAATTCGTCAATTTTCGACATAGTTATGGCCCCTTTCAAGCGAAAAAATTGCAAAATGCCGCTGTTGTACTATCAAGGCAGTTTTTGTGGGGGTATTCATCACCTTTAGTGATAGCTCTAGTTTTGACCCCCTCGAGCCCCACTTTTATATAGTGAAACTGGGGTTTACAGGGGTAAACCTTATTTTTCTTATTTCTGCTCTAAAATATAGAGTGTAGGTACTCGTTAGAACCGCCTCGATGAGGCGGTTCTAATGAGTACCCACACTCTATATTTTGAGCAGAAATATGGAAAATATCACAATTTTTCATCTTAAAATTTTCATTTTTTCCGCGATAAAGGTTCCAATGTATTTGTATAGGCGTGTTTTCGTTATGTTAATTCAGGAATATTTTTTCAACTTTAAAATAAACGTTTGTTGCATGTTCTCATGATATAATGAATTCAAATGAACATGTTGGTAGTGAGGTGGTGGTGATGATGGTGAGGAGGCAGATGATGATGATTGTTTGGAGGTTTTCAGGTCTTGTTAAAAGTATTGGCAGAAGCTGAATACCATTCATACCAGGTCAAAAAGAATTCCTATCCACTCAGGAGGACAATACATGTACAAGTGTAATATGCTCTGTCACAACTCTGCAAATTCCATGCCCACCTCTGATTAATGATAGACTCGATATAGGTGAAAGAAAAGGGCCACAAAACCAAAACCCCCCCAAAAAAAAATCCAAGACAGTAATCCTTGGTTAGACAGACTTGAATGTTTTGGGGTGTTTTTAGCTCACCTGTCACGTAGTGACAAGGTGAGCTTTTGGGATCACTTTTTGTCCGTCGTCCATCGTGCGTCCGTGCGTCCGTCCGTAAACTTCTTCTTCAAACAACATCTCCTCCTAAACCACTGATCGGATTTTGACCAAACTTCACAGGAATGATCCTTAGGTGGTCCTCTTTCAAAGTTGTTCAAATGGTTCCGGTCTGTTGCACATCAAGGTCACAGGAGCTAAAAATAGATTTTTTTACTGAAAATCTTTGAAAATCTTCTTCTCTGAAACCGCAAGGCCCAGGTCTTTGATATTTGGTATGAAGCTTCATCTAGTGGACCTCTACCAAGATTGTTCAAATTATAGCCCTGGGGCCAAAAATGCCCCAGCCCGGGGGGCCTTAGGTTTTACATACGCTTATATGGGGAAAATCTTTAAAAATCTTCTTTTCTGAAACCGCAAGGCCCAAGTCTTTGATATTTGGTGTGAAGCTTCATCTAGTGGACCCCTATCAAGATTGTTCAAATTATAGCCCTGGGGCCAAAAATGCCCCTGCCCCGAGGGCCTTTGGTTTTAAATAGGCTTATATAGGGAAAATCTTTAAAAATCTTCTTCTCTGAAACCACAAGGCCCAGGTCTTTGATTTTTGGTATGAAGCTTCATCTAGTGGACCTTTACCAAGACTGTTCAAATTATAGCCCTGGGGCCAAAAATGCCCCCGCCCCGGGGGCCTTTGGTTTTACATAGGCTTATATAGGGAAAATCTTTAAAAATCTTCTTCTCTTTTACCACAAGGCCCAAGTCTTTGATATTTAGTGTGAAGCTTCATCTAGTGGAACTCTATCAAGATTGTTCAAATGATAGCCCTAGGGCCAAAAATGCCCCCGCCCTGGGGCCCTTTGGTTATACATAGGCTTATATAGGGAAAATATTTAAAAATCTTCTTCTCTGAAACCACAAGGCCCAGGTCTTTAATATTTGGTATGAAGCTTCATCTAGTGGACCTCTTCCAAGATTGTTCAAATTATAGTCCTGGGGCCAAAAATGCCCCAGCCCTGGGGGCCTTTGGTTTTACATAGGCTTATATAGGGGAAATCTTTAAAAATCTTCTTCTCTGAAACTGCAAGGCCCAGGTCTTTGATATTTGGTATGAAGCTTCATCTAGTGGACCTTTACCAATATTGTTCAAATTATAGCCCTGGGGCCATAAAATGCCCCCGCCCCGGGGCCTTTGGTTTTACATAGACTTATATGGGGAAAATCTTTAAAAATCTTCTTCTATGAAACCGAAAGGCCCAGTTCTTTGATATTTGGTGTGAAGCTTCATCTAGTGTACCTTTACCAAGATTGTTCAAATCATATCCCTGGGGCCAAAAATGCCCCCACCCGGGGGGCCTTTGGTTTTACATAGACTTATATAGGGAAAATCTTCTTCTCTGAAACCTCAAGGCCCAGTTCTTTGATATTTGGTGTGAAGCTTCATCTAGTGGACCTCTATCAAGATTGTACAAATTATAGGCCTAGGGCGAAAAATGCCCCCACCTGCAGGCCCTTTGGTTTTACATAGCCCTAGGAAATAGAAGTCAAGGCAATGAAAACCTTTGAAAATCTTCTTGTCTGAAATCAGAAGGCCAAGGTCTTTGATATTTGGTATGAAGCTTTGTCTTGTGGATTTCTACCAAGATGGTTCAAATTATAGCCCTGGGGGCAAAAATGGCCCGACCCGGGAACCCCAAGGTTTATAATGACTTATATAAGGAAAACGTTTAAAAATCTTGTCTGAAACCAGAAGTCTCCATTCTTTGATATTTGGTATGAAGCTTCACCTTTAAGACCACTACCAAGATTAATCATATTATAGCCCAGGGCCAATAATGGCTCTCCCAGGGACCCACTTGATACCCTATGGATCAGGTGAGCGATCCAGGGCCATCGTGGCCCTCTTGTTTGTTGTTTATATATTTTTTTCAGTTTTGCAGGACCAGACATTTCTGTATTAATTTTTACTGAAGGCTGTGATGGATATATATCTAAAATCATTCTAAACATAGACTAAACACATAAACTAATTAATTTCAGGTTTAACTTTTTCAGCCATAGAGACAGACAATTACAAATAGCTATGCACACCATGTAGATCCTGATAAGACACAGAGGTGAAAGGATAAATGAGAAGCAGCTGATTCATGGCATTTGTGTCACTGACACCCCACACAGCCTGACAAAGAACAACATCTATTTGAATCTTTTTAGTGAAATTGTCCATCATTGTCAGTGTTATTGCTACATGTATAGTGTACTCTTATTCTATCTTTGCAGGTTCAAGACAGTATTATTTTTGAAGCCAATTGTACATGTACATGGGAGTCACTGGCAAATAGTGCAGGCCCAGATCAGATGCAGTATATGGGGCCTACACTGTTTGGAAAAAATAAGCCATTTTCTGAATTTTTTTTGGGGGGGTGGGGGGGGGGTTTGGTTTTACGGCCCTTTCAAGATTATTTCACTCATATTGAGCCGATCGTTAATCAGAGGTGGGCGAAAACCGGAGTACCCGGAGAAAAACCAACTGGCCCTACGTTGCAGGACTTGGCGTCTCACATGTGACCCGAGCGAGGCTCAAACAAGCCATTTTCTGAATAAAGTTTGAAGAAAACACTAAATTCACTTGACTCCTGCTTTATATTAAAAGCCCCGCCAAGTGATTTTGTGTCTTCGAGCATTCCGTCATGACAAATTTTAACTGCGCATTCAGAGGGGCTAGGGATATGGCTTTCTGTCTGAAGGTTCCTCTTGATTTACTGCTTGTATGAGCGAGCAGCGAAGGTTCTGGCGAGACTGCGCGAAAGCGCAGGCTCGCCTGAACCTTCCGATAAGTACTAAAATCGCTAGACGGGGCCCATATTAAAAGGAAACACTAGACTCCTGCTTTATATAAGAAGGAAGATTCCATTTGGTATGTATACAAAAAGGCCTAAAAAGTAATGTATACTGTATGTTTCAGATGAAGCACGTGGTTCAGAACAAGGAGTCCTGGTGCACTGTTTGGCCGGAATTAGCCGCTCTGTTACCATCACCGTGGCCTACTTAATGCAGAAGAGAAACCTGTCACTCAACGAGGCTTACGATTATGTCAAAACATGTAAGCCAAATATATCACCCAACTTCAACTTCATGGGTCAGCTTCTGGATTTTCAAAAGTCGCTTGGTCGTACATTGACATGTTCATGTGAAGGAGAGTGTACACATTTATGTTGTGGTGCAGATCATCCACTCTTAAGTGACCATAGTGATCATAGTCATTCTCCATCTCCATTGTCTCCCACGTGATATCATCTCTCATTAGTTTAGGGTGCTAATTAACCCTTGACCTGCTGAATATTTATATATGCCACACCCACCACTGATTATCAACCAGTCAGATTACTTGATGCAAATTATTGCAACAAATTCATGAGCTGAATGACAAACAATTAAGATCCTGATCAGATGGCTTCTTCAGAAGCCATCTGATCTGGATCTTCATTGTTTGTAAGATGAGGCATATCCGGGCTCAGCAGGACAAGGGTTAAGGTCCTTAGTGTTCAATTTAGGCACGATAAAGTCACCGAAAGCTGGCCAAAATAATAATACAGAGTTGTGTCAGAGCCAGTGCTAACCAATCAGAGTTCTAAGAACAAGTTGCTGCAAAGCTAACTGCTGTATCATGTGACCAGTATTGACCAATCAGGGGAAGCAGAACAGCTTGGGAGAAGTTCAAACAGCTAAAGATTTGTGATCAAATAGAGTATTTTATAAGGAAACACAGTAGATGTATGTCCTATATGTATATATCATTTAATCTTTCATTAACCATTGAATAGCAACTGAGTTTGATATACTTAATAACACCTACTTTTGATTTAATTTCTGATACCAAGTCGTTCTTTGTCCTGCTGAATAAATTAATTTTGCCAAGCTCAATACTTCTATCAGCCAATCAAATTTCTTGATTTAATTTTCATTTTTTTTTTTTTTTAATTCACAAACTGGATGACAGTGTAGTTCCTGATCAGAAGCCATCTTGCCATGATCTACACAGTTTGCAAAGATAGTGGTTATCCTGCTATTCGCGACAACTCAGACCTTTAACCTTTACCCTGCTGTAGGCGACACGCCCTATCTTTGCAAACAGTGTAGATCCAGATCAGATGGCTTCTGAAGAAGCCATCTGATCAGGATCTACACAGTTTGACATTCAGTTTATGAATATGTAGAAATAAGCTGCATCAAGTAATCTGATTGGTTCAAAGTCAGAAATGGGTGTGGCTTAATTGAATATTCAGCAGGTTAAAGGTTAAAAACAGTGTAGTTCCAGAAGAAGAAGAAGCCATCTGATCAGAAACTACTGTTTGTCATTCAGTTTGCGAACTTGAATGAATAAATTACATCAAGTAATTTGATTGGCTGACATCTAAATGGGTATGGCTTAAATTAATTTATGCAGCGGGATAAGGGTTGAACAAGACCAGGGTTAAAATGATTTCAGATTATGTAGGTTTTAAAACCAGAATGGCCAAATACTGTACATGTACATCCATACTATTAAAATATCTTGCGCAGCAAATATTATGCAACAATTACTTGTGTAAATTTCTCTTGGAGCAACTGCTATTTTTCCATGTTTTGGTGACAAATACCTGTAGAATGTAAAAAAAAGCAGGTTCTCTTTCAAAATTTAATGTGCTTGGTACCGTAAAAAAGTAGGACAGCTTGGTGAAAGAAAATATTTGCCCAATGTTCCTTTAATCTTTAAAACATTGACAGATGACATTTTAAAATTCTTTCTTATTTTCAGAGGGAATAAGACTTGATCTACTTGAAAATAATGAAGAATGTCATCTGTTACGTTTGATTGATATGCTAACCCTTCTCTTGCTGAATATTCATTTTAGCCACACCCATCTCTGACTTTGAACCAATCAGATTGCTTGATGTAGTTTATTCTTACAAAGCCATAAACTTAATGTCTGATCTGGATCTACACTGTTTCCATAGATAGGGGTTGTCGTGAACAGCATGATAAGAGCTAAGGATTAATATTTTACCACCACCTAGACCTTAACCCTTATCTTGCTGAATATTCATTTAAGCCACACCCATTTCTGACTTTGAACCAATCAAATTACTTGATGTAATTTATTGCTACAAATTCATAAACTGATTGCCAAACAGTGTAGATCCTGATCAGATGGCTTCCATCTGATCTGGATCCACACTGTTTACAAAGATAGGGGTTGTCGTGAACAGCAAGATAAGGGTTAAAGTGTCACAAAAAAATAAGACTTGACATTTCATGTGATTCACATGAACATTTCATGTGATTCACATGAACATTTCATGTAATTCACATGAAATGCCAAGCCTTATTTTCTCTGAAAAGTAAAACAGAAATATTTGCAAATGATGTCTGCAAATGTTATAATTGGCAGTTTAAGTGTTACCACATTATATATTTGTTATCTGTTGGTCATCAGATTTTGAAATTCATTTGCACATATATTACTTCATAAACAACTTGTGCTTGTAAATGAACTGTTCATTTTCTGAACAAGTATGTCATACAATATTTTTTTCTTACTTGCTCAAAATATACCAAAGATTCTTCACCAGTTGTTCAAAGAATTGTTAGCTTAACGAGCTCATTTCTGGTCAAAATATTAACTGTTCTACTCTGGTATTTTTGCTGAAAAAATGTGAGTATCTTTTGCATTTGCAAAAGCTACTCACATTTTTTCAGCAAAAATATTAGAATATTTGCCATATTAAATGATCAAAACTTTAACAATACTTTAATTAACAAATGACATCGACATCGTTAGCTTTGACCGACTGAGTCCAAGGCCCAGTTGTTCAAAGCATCGTTAACTTAATGAGCTTGTTAGTTGTCAAATTGTTAATTGTTTTAATAGGTACAATATCTAATACTCTTGTATTTTTGCTGAAAAAAATTGAGCAGCAAAAGCTGCTCACATTTTTTCTCCAAAAATATTAGTATATTTGCCATATTTAATAAAAAATAAATAACAATTTGTTAACTAAGAATGTTGTTAGCTACCATGAGATAGCAGAAAGCATTATCAAATTTTCATTACAAAAACAAACATATACAAATATATCGAAAATTTAACCAACCAAAAATGTAAAAAAATTTCAGATGAAAAACTCTTATATTTTTTTATATTTCTGCATAAAACATAGATTGTGGGTACTCGTCAGAATTGCCTCAGTGAGGTGTGCTCTAATGAGTACCCACAATCTAATAAATCTGTATTTTTGACTTCTGAAGAAGCCATCTGATCAGGATTAAGGCTGTTTGTCATTCAGTATGTAAACAGCCACCAAATGAAAATGGCAATTCCTAATGCCAAAACCAGCCATTTTGTAAGTAATTTTCTAAAAATAACTAAACCTGTCACCTCTTATTTTCAAAATGAACTAGATCTATGATTATATTCAGGACAAAAAGGATGGTACTTTTTGTCTTTAACCTTTGAAACGCCATGTAAATAGTTAAAGCAGACTATAGTTCAATTTTTTTAAATAATTTCTGGCAAAATAAAGCTTGACATTTCATGTGAAACATCTGCCAAGCAGACAATACACACGTAATGTCAAGCCTTATTTTCTGTGAAAATAAAAAAAATATGAAAATGATGTCTGCAAATGTCATGTTGGGTTATCTAAGTAAAACTGATAATATACATGTATTTGTTCATGTAGATATATATAGTGCCATAGTTTCATGTTCATATAACCCTGAAAAGCAAACAAGAAATACACTGTTTTTGGAAGACACAGAATGTGATAACTACTAATCCGAAAAATTCGAACACCTCGAGGTCTTGCTGTAATTCTCCTAAAATTTGTTTAACAATCCAGCCAGGAGTCCAAAACATACATGAAAGACCCTGATTTGACTGCTCCTTCAGGAGCAGTCTGGTCTGGAGATGCACTGTTTGCTTAGACCTGTCTGTCCAAATACTTCGGATCATTATGGTAACTGTGACGGGAGCCGGCTCATGAGAAAAGAGTTATTATCGTCAAGGCAACCAGCAAAGACTCAGGTGAGCCTGGGCATACGCGCAGACTCACCAGAGACTTTGCTGCTGCGGACATGTAAAGGAAACCTTGAGGTTGCTGAAGATTGTGCATCTAGCCCAATGGCTGTGCATGCACATTTGAACAATGTAAGCTGGAATATGCTAAGATTACTTTTCATTTTTGCTGAAGTATGGAGATACAATAATCACAATGTACATGCTTAACCCATTGCAAGTGGGGAAACCACTAAAGGGGTACCTTGGCAAACAGTGCAGGCACAGATCAGATGCCACAGAACGCAGCGTCTGATCAGGGCCCTGCACTATTTGCTAACAGAATTTTCCGTCAAAAATAGAATAAAAGTGAAAAAAGGCCTACCAGCCCTTATATGACAAATGGACTTGCAGTGGAAGAGTCCACTAGTATACAATGGGTTAAAGATAATTCTGAACTTTTACTATTTTCTTCATAAAGATATTTTGCAGTACATATTAGAGTGCTTTTCATTTCCCATTCTTCTCCCACTGTCTTTAACCCTTATCTTGCTGTTCACAACAACCCCTATCTTTGCAAACAGTGCAGATCCAGATCAGATGGCTTCTGAATCTGATCAGGATCTACACTGTTTGGCATTCAGTTTATGAATTTGTAGCAATAAATTACATCAAGTAATTTGATTGGTTGATAGACAGAAATGGGTGTGGCTTAAATGATTATTCAGCAAGAGAAGGGTTGTCTTTCAAAACATTTTTGGATCCATTGTCAGGCGACCCAAAGGTACTAAGCCCAGAAGCTTTACGTTGTTGATGTCCATGTGACTGTTACTGATTTGTAGGAAATCCATGGTTAATTTTGTTTGATTTGAGCTTTAACGTCCCCGTCAACACTGTAAAGGTCATTTTGGAGACGTTGCTTCCAGTTTTGTGGGACTTTTACCCGACATTGAGATGGAATGACATCTCAAGCCCTGTCGCCCAATGAAACCAAGAGGGTTTATAAGCATGGACGGTCCGCCTCCCACTGCGGTTCCTGGACAAGCTTAGATCGTCTAAGCGGTTTATCAGTACTAGTGTGCGGGCCGGATTCAGCTCTGCGTGGAAGCATCATGCAGCCCATATATTTCTTCAAGCCCCAATGGGCAGGGGCTACAAATGAATCCATGGTTAAACTACCTGTACTATTGGTCAGTGTGTGCTTTAGGGGGCTGTCTATAGACCTATAGACTCTGAACTGGAATCAGAGGTTGGTTTTGGCAAGCAGTGTTGACCCAAATCAGGTGCAGCAGAAAGTGGCATCCGATCCGGGTCTACCCTGTATGCTTACAGTAAAGGGCTATAAGGGTTAAACAAAATAGTCTTAAGTACCCGTTCAGGACCTTTTTTCCAGCCTTTACTCAGAAACAATTGACCTACTAGTACTGTTAGTGCTCTGATTGTCTCCCTTATGAGGTTTCTTCAGATGAACTGTAAAAATCCTAAAAGTTTTGACACCTTGAGTATTTGCTGTAATTCTCCTAAAATTTTAACAAATTTGTTTCCTGATCCAGCATTGAGTCCAAAAAGTGCAGACAGAATGGCAAACAGTGTAGACCCAGATCAGACTGCTCCTTTTGAGGAGCAGTCTGATCTGGGTCTGCACTGTTTGCTTAGGCCTGTCTGTCCCTATACTTAGAATCATTACGGTAGACCCCTTTTTGGATGGTCTTGGATTGCAAGAGCCGCAAGAGATCTTTGCTCCATTTGTTGGTTATTCTGTTCATGTACTAAGAGGCCTTGTACTTTACTGGAAAGAATTTCCTGGGTTTATTGACCAGATTGACAAAGTATTAACTAAATGTACTTATAGAGCTTGTACTTAAAACAAGTTGTCATCGGCACTGGCATATAACATAAATTGCTAGACGTGACTTTAATAGTGTTACATTTGAGCTGGTTACTGTTAGTGGTATACATTGGCCTTGATCAGTCAGGAAATGGCATATGTTAGTTAGCCTTGGTAATTCAGGAAGTTTCATAACCAGCCTGTTAGAAAGAAACTCTGTGCCATTTGGAAAGGAACTGTAAATTAAGGCTGTGATGAGTGAAAATGTATCTTTTGACATGTGCGTCCAGCGAACAGATCAGACTGTGCATCCACGCAAACACCTGAGAACTGAACTAATTTTGATGCTCAAAAAAGTGCTGAAAATCTGAATGAAAAAATCTCAAATAGTTCCCCAAGATAATTATGTCTCAAATGTAATTAAGTGCTGAGTAGGTGGGTACATTGATTTTAGCAACTTAGATATCTTACTTTTGCACACAAAACTTGGATGCTATTTGGCACTCCTTTTTTGAAATGACCATATTTGGAAAATCAATAATTTGAAACTGATTCCGTCAATGGACTGTCTACTTTTGTTGTTGGAATTATGAAGACAAATTTTTGAGTACTGCAATTATCCTAAGTACTGGGACAGAAAGGCCTAAGCAAACAGTGCAGACCCAGATCAGACTGCTCCTGAAGGAGCAGTCTGATCAGGGTCTGCACTGTTTACCATTCCGTCACCATCTTTTTGACTCCTTGCTGGATTCTGAAACAAATTTGTTAAAATTTTTAGAGAATTACAGCAAGTTCTCAAGATGTCTGAACCTTTAGGATTTTTACGGTATTTGAAATTGTCACATTTTGATGGTTACTCTATCTGAAACTGGCTGAAAGTGTTAAAATTCAAAATTTTTATGTTTCCCCGGATCGCCTTCTCAACATGTCAGGTGTTTTCGTTCACAATAACCCTTATCCTGCTGAATGAATAAATTTGCCACACCCATTTCTGCCAATCAACCAATCAAATTGCTTGATATAATGTATTCATTCACTTCACAAACAGAATGACAAGGAGTGCAGATCCTGATCAGATGGCTTCTTCAGAAGCCATCTGCTTCTTCAGAAGCCATCTGATCTGGATCTACACTGTTTTCAAAAGTAGGGGTTGTTGTGAACAGCAGAATAAGGGCTAATTGATTACTGTTTCTATATGAAAATGATATTTATCTCATAATCCAGGTCATTTAATTTGCGGGGAATATCATACACAACTATTTAATAAAAAGAATGGTACATACCATTCCAATATACATCCTGATCCTTCCTTTCAGTGCTTCTGATTAACTCTTGATATTGCCATATTTTGTATCAACCATAGGAACTTTCACCTCGTTGGGATCTAGTGCAAAAGTACTGTACTGTGGGTTCGAATCTGGCCACCAGAGCTGAGGTGTGTCCTTGGGCAAGACACGTAATGCCACTGCCCCATTACACCAAGGTGTAAATGGGTAGCAGTGGTGTAAAAGTCACAGTCACTCTCCCACACACGCGTGATAACATCCAGAATGAGTTTTCGAGAGCGGTTAAAATAAGCTTGAAGCTTTCATCGCAGTCAAATTAAAATTAGTATAAACCAAAAGTACTGTAATTGTTGCCTGAAAAAAAAGTATCCAAACAAAAACATTTCTATATTGTACAGAAAAAATATTCATTTTGGTTTGGATACAACATTGTTGGGTCCACTTTCAATTGCATTATATCAACTTTTCCAGAAATAGTTTTGTCTCTCCTTTCAATAGGGGTCTACTCTTAAAGAAGCATTGACCCATTTTACTCAGGGTCTCAGCGAAACCCAACAGAAGAAACAAGTTGTCTCCCTTGTGAAAAATGGCAGAGAATGTCTGCTGTGTTAAAATTCCCCTTAAGGGTTTTGTGTGCTGTGAGTGAAGCAGAGCTGAACTTAATAGAAAAGTACAGGGGGGTCAATTGTCTCTGAGTGTAGGTTGGGAAATTAGTCCTGAACTGAGAATTGAACTGTTCGTTTAACCCTTAAATTACAGTATTTTAAGCAAACAGTTTAGACCCTGATCAGATGCTGCATTATGCAGCATCTGATCTGGGTCTACACTGTTTGCCATTGATCCAGTACGCAGGCCCAGTCCAAATTTTACTTATTAGACAGTGCCTTGACGTCACAGGGAGAAGACTACCGGTAACTCTTCTATAAATAACTGGTACCTTGTTCAGTATGGCACAGATAGTCACATGGACAGTAGCATGTGGGAAGATTTTGTAGTTAGTAACTCTGGGTAGAATAATAAACAATCAACCCAAAAATGGATTGTGCATGTATAGAGCATAAATAACATTGCCCAAGATGTTTCTTTTGCTTTCTGTTCCCATAGTTCCACATGAAGGGGAATAATGAGGTTACCGGTAATTGATTTTTTTAGCTCACCTGAGCACGAAGTGCTCAAGGTGAGCTTTTGGGATCAGTCTTTGTCCGTCGTCCGTCGTCCGTGCGTGCGTGCGTGCGTCCGTCCGTCGTCAACTTTTGCTTTAAACAACTTCTCCTCCAAAACTGCTGGACAGATTTTGATCTAATTTCACAGGAATGCTCCTTGGGTGATCCTCTACCAAAATTGCTCAAACTGTTCCGCTCGGGTCAACAAGATGGCCGCCAGAGCTAAAAATAGAAAATTCTTTAAACGACTTCTCCTGCTTAACAAGTGGATGGATTTTGAAATTGTTTCACAGGAATGTTCCTTGGATGACCCTCTACCAAAATTGCTCAAACCGTTCAGCTCTGGTGAACAAAATGGCCGCCAGAGTTAAAAATAGAAAAACCTTTAAAGGACTTCTTCTCCTTAACCAGTTGATGGATTTCGAAATTACTTGACAGGAATGTTCCTTGGGTGACCCTCTACCAAAATTGCTCAAACCGTTCCGCTCGGGTGAACAAAATGGCAGCCAGAGCTAAAAATAGAAAAAGCTTTAAACGACTTTTTCTCCTTAACTAGTGGATGGATTTTGAAATTACTTCACAGCAATGTTCCTTAGGTGACCCTCTACCAAAATTGCCCAAACCGTTCCACTCGGGTGAACAAAATGGCCACCAGAGCTAAAAATAGAAAAAGCTTTAAACGACTTTTTCTCCTTAACCAGTGGATGGATTTTAAAATTATTTCACTGGAAGGTTCCTTGGGTGACCCTCTACCAAAATTGCTCAAACCGTTCCGCTCGGGTGAACAAAATGGCCGCCAGAGCTAAAAATAGAAAAAGCTTTAAACGACTTTTTCTCCTTAACTAGTGGATGGATTTTGAAATTACTTCACAGGAATGTTCCTTAGGTGACCCTCTACCAAAATTGCCCAAACCGTTCCACTCGGGTGAACAAAATGGCCACCAGAGCTAAAAATAGAAAAAGCTTTAAACGACTTTTTCTCCTTAACCAGTGGATGGATTTTAAAATTATTTCACTGGACCGTTCCTTTGGTGACCCTCTACCAAAATTGCTCAAACTGTTCCGCTCGGGTGAACAAAATGGCCGCCAGAGCTAAAAATAGAAAAAGCTTTAAACGACTTTTTCTCCTTAACTAGTGGATGGATTTTGAAATTACTTCACAGGAATGTTCCTTAGGTGACCCTCTACCAAAATTGCCCAAACCGTTCCACTCGGGTGAACAAAATGGCCACCAGAGCTAAAAATAGAAAAAGCTTTAAACGACTTTTTCTCCTTAACCAGTGGATGGATTTTAAAATTATTTCACTGGAAGGTTCCTTGGGGGATCCTCTACCAAAATTACTCAAACAATTTCATGTCGGGTGAACAAAATGGCCACCAGAGCTAAAAATAGAAAAACCTTTAAACACCTTCTACTCCTTAAACAGTGGATGGATTTTGAAATTATTTCACAGGAATGTTCCTTTGATAAACCTCTACAAAAATTGCTCATACTGTTCCCCTCAGGTGAACAAAATGGCCACCAGAGCTAAAAATAGAAAAACCTTTAAACGACTTCTTCTCCATAACCAGTGGACGGATTTTGAAATTATTTCACAGGAATGTTTGTTTCGTGACCCTCTACCAAAATTGCTCATACTGTTCCCCTCGGGTGAACAAAATGGCCACCAGAGCTAAAAATAGAAAAACCTTTAAACGACTTCTTCTCCATAACCAGTGGATGGATTTTGAAATTACTTGACAGGAATGTTCGTTGGGTGACCCTCCACCAAAATTGCTCAAACTATGCCGCTCTGGTGAACAAAACCTTTAAACAACTTCTTCTCCTTAACCAGTGGATTGATTATGAAATTATTTGACAGGAATGAGGTTTGAGGTTTTTAGCTGTGGTGGCCATCATGCACAGTTAAGCAAAATATTTTTAGCAATTTTGTTAGAGGGTCACTCATGGAACATTCCTATAAAATTGCTTCCCTTTAGAGACAGATGTCTTTTGAAAGTTTTGGCCCCCACCCACCTTGGCTGCAAGGTGCTTCTACAGGAGTATTGGTAAACCACTTTGAAGGTTTTAGCCTGTCTAGGCAAAGTGGTGCAAGTGGAACCATCAATGCATTTAAACCCCATTGGTTTCATTGGGCGGCAGGGCTTGAGATGTCATTTCATCAAAAATGACTTCTACTTCTCAAAATGACTTCTACTCCTAAACAGGCAGACTGATTTTGAATTAATTTCACAGAAATGGTCTTTGGGTCAAACCAAAATTGCTCAAACCCTCCACTCCACCATATATTACCCACAATTCCGTTTGTACAATAGGATCAGGTGAGCGATCCAGGGCCATCATGGCCCTCTTGTTTTCTTATTTCTTCATAAATGTGTGTTGTGGGTACTTGTCAGAATCACCTCGATGAGGTGATTCTGACAGGTACCTACAACATAGGTGTTTGTGAAGAGAATTAAGGAAAATATTCTCCAAATTATCCTAGTTGCTCCCATTTATGATTTGTGATTACACACATTATGCCAAAGGAATGACCAGCACATTTTTTTATGCATATCACATTTTGTAGCATCACGACATTAACTTCAGAGAAATGGATACACATAACATTTTTCCCACAGTTTTGTTTTTAACAACGAAGATCTCTAGCTTTTTGTCACGCCCTATATAGAGAGTCCGGTTTTCGGTCTGTTTGCAATCTATCAACAATTGTATCAATCTCAGCATCAACCCAAATGTTCAAGTCCATTTCTCAAGAACTACAATCACAGGTACAACTTGGCCTTTCGGCCAAATTCTTGTGTTAAATCCTGCTAGCTTCAGCAAGCATCAAGCTCATTGTCCCAAGTAAAATATTTCTTTTATCCCTTATCCCGCTGATCATGACAGCCCCTACTTTTGCAAACAGTGTAGATCCAGATCAGATGGCTTCGGAAGAAGCCATTTCCGAAGCCATCTGATCAGGATCTACACTGTTTGACATTCAGTTTAGATCCAGATCAGATGGCTCCTGAAGAAGCCATCTGATCAATCAGGATCTACATCGTTTGACATTCAGTTTATGAAGTTGTTGGAAAAAATTACATCAAGTAAACTGATTGGTTCAGTCAGAAATGGGTGTGGCTAAATTAATTATTCAGCAGGATAAGAGTTAAGGGTGACTTTCTTTGATCAATACACAAAAAAAAAAACATTTTTGAAATAGTTGTTTCTGTTGAATGTGTATCCATTTCTTAAAATAGTTTTTCGCGTAATAGTTTATGGGACATAGTTCTTAAATATCTGTGTACTTATTAATGAAAGCAATTATACAGGCACTTTTTTTTTAGTTTCTTGATTTTGTAATATTATTTCTGAACTTTATTATGTTTTATACGGAATTTACAGGCTTTGGTAAAAATCAGTTTTATAGTGATTCAGTCAGATATAAAATTCTGTATGTGTACATGCTGTAATGCCCACGATTAAGGTGTTTGTACCCTTAACACTTAGCAGACAACATTTTGAAATGTTTTCCTTATTTTTTCAACAAAACAGGATTTGACTAATTCCTTTGGAGACAATTTTTCGCATGAAATGTCAAAACCTGTTTTCAGGGAAAAATAAGAAAAATATCATCAGTTTGTCATCTGCTCTGTTAGCCTACAGAGTGGTAAAGGTTAACCCATTTTGTGCCAAATGGAATCTTCCTCCTTTTATATAGCAGGAGTCCATTTCAAAATTTAGGGGTGTCAGGTGGTGTTTTCTTCAAAACTATTTGGAAATTGGCCGAAAATTTTGCAAGCAGTGTAGGCCGTGAACAGACGCCGCGTTCTGCGGCGTCTGATCTGGGCCTTCACTGTTGCCAACTACCCGTTTTAGGGTTTCCGGTACAAAATGAGTTAAAGCACTGGTCACAATGGGCAGACGGCATTTTCAAACCTTTTTCTTCTTATTTTCAGAAAAAAAAAAGCTTGACATTGCATGTGAATCATCTGCCCAGGAGCAGATGATTCACATGAAATATCAAGTTTTCTTTTCTCAAAAAAGCAAGAAATTAATTGTCATCTTCTCTAGATTTTTCCATCAGCACCTGAAGAGTCCAAAGTCCATCCATTTTTGTATCACAAAACTAAATTTCCACAATCTTGGAAATTACTGAATAGTGTTTTATTATGAGTATACATTAACCTCGCCCATTTTTTATAGAAAATGCATAGACAATGCTACTTAAAACCAGGGCAAGCATAACAAACTCATTTAAAGTCGATTTTTATCTTTTTTTGCCGCGCTTTTTAGCGATAACTTCTTTATTTTTTATTTTTGATCAATAAATCCAGCAAGAAAGTTGCGGAGGAGAAGCTCCGCCAACTTCCCGTTAAGGACTCAGCCTCGATATGGTTTACATTTTGCTTTAAGTACAAATCATTAGAGTGTAGACGGTCAAAAGCATTAAATATGTGGTTTTAGTTGGCAAACCATTTGTAAACCATAACAGATCATTCGCCTTTGATCTGTATTGTTAAAAATTTTAAAATACTACTCCAGTCATTTGACTCTCGAATGTTCACATTGTTTATATGCAGGATGTTGGAATGACCCACATATTTATCCATCAGTCAAGCACTGAACAGATGACAGATCATCAAACCCCGCCGTCAAGGCGGGACCAGTGGAAACAGAAAATTTCATGAAAGCTTGAAATTTCAGAAATCTCCATCTGAGTACCGCTCTGCTCATATAAATTAGGGGCATGGAACCTTTTTGAGAAGTTGGCGGAGCTTCTCCTCTACAACTTTCCCGCTGGATATGTTGATAAAAAGTAAAAAATAAAGATGTTATCACTGAAAAACGCGGCAAAAAAGATAAAAAATCGACTTTAGTGTTCTGGCAACTTCATTATGTAGTACAGTAATAGTATTATTGCTGATAAAATGTTAGTGTGTTGACCATAATGAATGACATGTTTTGAAACTCAGTTTAGCCAAACCCATTTCTGACTTTGAACCAATCAGATTATTTGATGTAATTTATTCCTACAAATTCATAATTTGAATGACAAACAGTGTAGATCCTGATCAGAGGGCTTCTTCAGATGCCATCTGATCTGGATCTACACTGTTTCCAAAGATAGGGGTTGTCGTGAACTGCAGGATAAGAGTTAATAACTTGGTCTGGATGTTGAAAGACTGCTTTAATGTTTAAGACAAGGCTATGGCTACTTAATTGATACAATAGATTAAAAGACATTTTAAAAATTTCATGCTCAAGTGACAACAGATCTTTTCCAGATCATACATATTAAAATGCCAACCGTCATTGGCATTACAATATTTATTAGTTGGCAAAATATCATTTTTTGCTAGGATATTACACCACAACCTCATTAAAACACGGTTCACTGTAGCACAGTTTTGGGTATAACATGATTTCAAGATGGATCTCAAAAATGTATAGATTATATAGAAAAATGACCATAAATGGTCATTTTTCTATATAATCTATACATTTTTATTAGCTCACCTGACCGAAGGTCATGGTGAGCTTTTGTGACAGTAAGATGTCCGGCGTCGTCGTGCGTCGTCCGTCGTCCGTCGTGCGTAAACTTTTTCTTGTGAACACACTAGAGGCCACAGTTTTGGTCCAATTATCATCAAACTTGCTCAGAATGATAATCATGACAATATCTCGGTCAAGTTCGAATTTGGGTCATGTCGGGTAAAAAAGTAGGTCAGTAGGTCAAATCATAGAAAAACCTTGTGAACACTCGAGAGGCCACAATTTTGGTCCAATCATCATCAAACTTGCTCAGAATGATCATTGTGACAATATTTTAGTGAAGTTTGAATATGGATCATGTCGGCTTAAAAAGTAGGTCAGCGGGTCAAATCATAGAAAAACCTTGTGAACACCCTAGAGGCCACAATTTTGGTCCAATCATAATCAAACTTGCTCAGAATGATCATCATGACAATATCTTGGTCAAGTTCGAATATGGGTCATGTCCGGTCAAAAAGTAGGTCAGTAGGTCAAATCATAGAAAAACCTTGTGAACACTCTGAAGGCCACTGTTTTGGTCCAATTATCATGAAACTTGCTCAGAATGACCATTGTGACAATATTTCAGTCCAGTTCGAATATGGGTCATATCGGGTTAAAAAGTAGGTCAGCGGGTCAAATCATATAAAAACCTTGTGAACACCCTAGGGGCCACAATTTTGGTCCAATCATAATCAAACTTGCTCAGAATGATCATCATGACAATATCTCGGTCAAGTTTGAATATGGGTCATGTCCGGTTGAAAAGTAGGTCAGTAGGTCAAATCATAGAAAAACCTTGTGAATACTCAGGAGGCCACAAGTTTGGTTAAATCATTAATCTTGCTCAGAATGGTCATTGTGACAATATCTTGGCTAAGTTTGAATAAAGGTCTTTTCGGGTCAAAAAGTAGGTCAGTAGGTCAAATTAAAGAAAAAACTTGTGAACACTCTAGTTTTACATAGACTTATATAGGGAAAATCTTTAAAAATCCTTTTCTCTGAAACCACAAGGCCTAGGTCTTTTATATTTGGTATGAAGCTTCATCTAAAAGACCCCTAACAAGATTATTCAAATGATAGTGCTGAGGCCAAAAATGTCCCCGCCCCCGGGCCCTTTGGTTTTACATAGGCTTATATAGGGAAAATCTTTAAAAATCTTCTGCTCTGAAGCTGCAAGGCCCAGGACTTTGATATTTGGTATTAAGCTTTATCTAGTGGACCCCTACCAAGATTGTTCAAATTATAGTGCTGGGGCAAAAAATGCCCCCGTTCCGGGGCCCTTTGGTTTTACATGGCCTTATATAGGGAAAATCTTTAAAAATCTTCTTCTCTGAAACCGCAAGGTCCAGGACTTTGATATTTAGAATGAAGCTTCATCCATTGGACCTCTACCAAGATTGTTCAAATTATCGCCCTTGGGCCAAAAATGCCCCCGCTCAGGGGCCCTTTGTTTTTACATAGACTTATATAGGGAAAATCTTTAAAAATCCTTTTCTCTGAAACCACAAGGCCTAGGTCTTTTATATTTGGTATGAAGCTTCATCTAAAAGACCCCTAACAAGATTATTCAAATGATAGTGCTGAGGCCAAAAATGTCCCCACCCCCGGGCCCTTTGGTTTTACATAGGCTTATATAGGGAAAATCTTTAAAAATCTTCTGCTCTGAAACTGCAAGGCCCAGGACTTTGATATTTGGTATTAAGCTTTATCTAGTGGACCCCTACCAAGATTGTTCAAATTATAGTGCTGGGGCAAAAAAAGCCTCCACCTGGGGCCCTTTGGTTTTACATAGGCTTATATAGGGAAAATCTTTAAAAATCTTCTTCTCTGAAACCGCAAGGCCCAGGACTTTGATATTTTGTATGAAGCTTCATCTAGTGGACCCCTACCAAGATTGTTCAAATTATAGCCCTTGGGCCAAAAATCCCCCTGCTCAGGGGCCCTTTGGTTTTACATAGACTTATATAGGGAAAATCTTTAAAAATCTTCTTCTCTGAAACCGCAAGGTCCAGGACTTTGATATTTAGAATGAAGCTTCATCCAATGGACCTCTACCAAGATTGTTCAAACTATCGCCCTTGGGCCAAAAATGCCCCCGCTCAGGGGCCCTTTGTTTTTACATAGACTTATATAGGGAAAATCTTTAAAAATCCTTTTCTCTAAAACCACAAGGCCTAGGTCTTTTATATTTGGTATGAAGCTTCATCTAAAAGACCCCTAACAAGATTATTCAAATGATAGTGCTGAGGCCAAAAATGTCCCCGCCGCCGGGCCCTTTGGTTTTACATAGGCTTATATAGGGAAAATCTTTAAAAATCTTCTGCTCTGAAACTGCAAGGCCCAGGACTTTGATATTTGGAATTAAGCTTTATCTAGTGGACCCCTACCAAGATTGTTCAAATTATAGTGCTGGGGCAAAAAAAGCCTCCGACTGGGACCCTTTGGTTTTACATGGCCTTATATAGGGAAAATCTTTAAAAATCTTCTTCTCTGAAACCGCAAGGCCCAGGACTTTGATATTTTGTATGAAGCTTCATCTAGTGGACCCCTACCAAGATTGTTCAAATTATAGCCCTTGGGCCAAAAATGCCCCCGCTCAGGGGCCCTTTGGTTTTACATAGACTTATATAGGGAAAATCTTTAAAAATCTTCTTCTCTGAAACCACAAGGCCTAGGTCTTTTATATTTGGTATGAAGCTTCTTCTAAAGGACCCCTACCAAGATGATTCAAATTATAGTGCTGGGGCCAAAAGTGGCCCCGTCCCGGGGCCCTTTGGTTTTACATAGACTTATATAGGGATAATCTTTAAAAATCTTCTCTGAAACCACAAGGCCCAGGACTTTGAAATTTGGTATGAAGTTGCATCTAATGGACCTCTACCAAGATTGTTAAAATTATAGCCCTGGGGCCAAAAATGCCCCCACTCTGGGGCCCTATGGTTTTACATAGACTTACATGGGGAAAATCTTCAAAAATCTTCTTCTCTGAAACCACAAGGCCTGGGTCTTTGATATTTGGTATGAAGCTGCATCTAGTGGACTTCTATCAAAATTATTCAAATTATAGCCCTGGTACCAAAAATGTCCCCGCTCCGGGGCCCTTTGGTTTTGCATAGACTTATATAGGGAAATCTTTAAAAATCTTCTCTGAAACTGCAAGGCCAAGGCCTTTGATATTTAGTATGGAGCTTTATCTAGTGGACCTCTACCAAGATTGTTCAAATTATAGCCCTGGGGCCACAAATGCCCCCACCCCGGGCCGGGGCCCTTTGTTTTTACATAGATTTATATAGCCCTGGGGCCATTTGGTTTTGCATAGGCTTATGTAGGGAATATCTTTAAAAAAAATCTTCTTCTCTGAAACTGCAAGGCCCAGGTCTTTGAAATTTGATGTGTAGCTTTATCTAGTGGACCTTTGCCAAGATTGTTCTAATTATAGCCTTTGTTGATGTTTGGTATGAAGCTTCACCTTTAAGACCTCCCTCAACATTATGCACATTAAAACCCTGGGGCCAATAATGGCCCTCTCTGGGGCCCACTTGTTACACTATGGATCAGGTGAGCGATCCAGGGCCATCATGGCCCTCTTGTTTGGATATAACACAGTTGTTTATCTAACACGGTTTCTGTTTTGGACCCCAACAATTGTGTTATAAAGAGGTTGGGGTGTACTTTAGTTTAGTATTTCTGACTGATACAATGTTTATGCTCAGTTAAGTCGAGCTTGAAAAAATGCATATAACACTGTTTTTCAAGGCTTAGTAGACCGCTATTTTGCTCGTTACAAACTGAGAATTTATTATGTGCTAGACTAGTAAAAACAGTATGTTACTGTAAAATTCTGCCATTAAGACCACCCACCATTCCATTATTATGGACAGTTGCCATCTATTCCAAACCGTGACTTCATGGGCTGTACCAAAGGGGACTTTGATCATGTGAGCATGACATTGTGCACTTTATTTTTGTCTTTGCTGAGTGCACATTGAATACCCTTTTTTTATTGGCACAGCCAATTTAATATCTAGTCTTAACCCTTATCCTGCTGCATAAATTGATTCAGTCACTGCCATTTACATTTCAACCAATCAAATTACTTGATGTAATGTACTTATTCAAATTCGCAAACTGAATGGCAGTGTAGGTCTCCTGATCGGATGGCAAACAGCGTAGATCCTGATCAGAAGCTATCTTATCTGGATCTACACTGTAAAGGTAAGGGTTGTTGTGAACAGTAGGGCAACAAAGTGAAAATGCTGATGAGTCCATTTTTGGGCTGTCTTAAAAGTAGAATTTTACATATGCACCACAACCACATGGTAACAGTGTTGATAAGCTCCAATAGTTAAACAGCCATTTTATTACCAAACAAAAATGTATAGATTATATAGAAAAATGACCGAAAAATAATCTACACATTTTTGGGATCCTTTTTTAAACCATGCCATATCCAAAACTGTGTTATAATAAACAGTGTTATAAAGAGGTTTATGCGTAAATACAGTGAAACCTGCATTTAGTACAAGTGCCTGTATTAAGCAAGCACCTGTCTTAAGCATGTTTTGATTATCCCTTAGGTGGTGATTGCATAATGCAGGCTGAACTGTACATTCAGTCTGTATAATGCTAGACCTTGTTTAGAGTAAGGGCAACTAAATTAAGGGTCTTCAGTGTTTGCGAGACCTACTTCCTGGTGGCAAATAGGTAGAAGTGGGATCAACAAACTGACAAGGTAATAGTTCAGGTTCTGTATGGGTTTTTCAACTACCATAAATGAGGCAGGTTAGCAGAAACATGTCTTCAGACATGAGCTGTCAGTAAAGGCTTACACCATCTTGTCATTGTTTGTTGTGAACTAAGGCATTTACTGTATGTATTCAGACAGACAGGCTTTGAGCAAACAGTGTAGACCCAGATGAGATGCCACGTTCTGCAGTGGCTCATGAGGGTCTATACTGTTTGCCTTTCATCCAAGTATTTGAAGACATAACATTGGATAGTAAATTCATAATTATACCGTAAAAAACCTAAAAATTTGGACACCTTGAGGAGCAGCTGTAATTTTCCTAAAATTTTAACAAATTTGTTTCATGATCAACAAGGAAAGGCAAATAATGTAGACCCTGATCATTACGGTACTTGTTCAAATTTAAATTTTAGAACAATATGGTAAGGAGTCGAGGTGTAGGGTAACTATTGTATATGGATGCCTTTTGAACCAAAATTTCTCCATTCAGCTAGGGGAACATGTGTTATGACTACATGAATGCGCAGTCACTTGGCAAACATTTGGTAAGGCACGTTTTTGCCCGCCGCAGCTTGAATGGTACAGTTGAGCCTTGACAAGCTCTGTAAATGTTTTCGTGTCTATGAGCAATTAAGTGTTATTACAAACATTTGACACATTAAATGTCAAAATTTCATTCATAACCACCTTTACTACGCTTGGTTTGTAATAAAACTTGAATAGATTGTTGAAGTGACCTTACCTTAAATGTAAATCGATCTGAATGATTAACAAAATAGTGGTGTTTATTACCCATTATTGAATAATATTATATTGTTTGGGTTATTATTAGTTCCACATAATGCTGTTTATTGAAATTATTAACCATGCAACACAAAAGGCGTTTTGCACATGTAGGTGTTCAGTAACTAGAAAACCCATGTAGGTGTTCAGTAAATAGACAACCTATTTCAAAATGTAGGGCATTGCTACTGATAAGGAGTACAGAGAAAAACTTGAGATATTATTTCTTATTTTTCAGTATGATAACACATTAATGCGTCCATATCTCCAAAATGGTAACTTATCTCATGAAAATTTGTGATATTTTTCTTATTTGTACTCCAAACATAGGTTGTGGGTGCTCGTTAGAACCACCTCATTTAGGCGGTTCTAAGGAGTACCGACAACCTATGTCTTAGAGAAGAAATAAGAAAAATAATGTATACCCCTGTAAACCCCAGTTTTCTCTTTATAAAGTGGGGTTTAAAGGGGTGCTCATTACACGAACGTGTAAACTGATGAATACATGTTGTGGGTACTTGTTAGAATTGCCTCAATGAGGCAATTCTAACAAGTACCCACAACATATGTTTCTATCAAACAAAGAAGGAAAGAAATCTTTTAATTATCCTTGTGACTCGACCTTTTCTTTAGCTGTGATGAAGCTCCAGAGAATGCTTAGATAAGACTGTACACTTAAGGAGAATATGCTTAGATAAGACTGTACACTTAAGGAGAATATGCTTAGATAAGACTGTACACTTAAGGAGAATATGCTAAGATAAGACTGTACACTTAAGGAGAATATGCTTAGATAAGACTGTACACTTAAGGAGAATATGCTTAGATAAGACTGTACACTTAACGAGAATGGATACACCTGGCTGATTTTTCCGCCATTTTTCAAAGGGAGACAACTTTCGGGACTTCCTGTTCACTTTTCTATAAACTCTGGCCCATGAGAAAAGGGGTCTACTCTTAAAGGAAAGAATTTGCTCCTCAGGAGCAAATTCTTTCCTTTAGGAGTTGACCCCTATTGACACGGGAGACAAAAATACTTTTAGCAGGAGTTGCCTCCCCTGAAGATGTATCCATTCCCCATAAGTAGGTTAAGAGTACATGTATTCAACTACAACATGAGGCTTATATGGCCTCCAGGCTTTTCAAACAGAAATATTATTCCTCTTATCATTTTGAACGGATGAAAGTGTTGACGTGCATGTTCACTGGTCAGAAAAACTGAAAATACGATTTCTTATGACGTGGCTAATAACTGAATAAGGAAGGTTTAGTTGATAGATAATCAGTCAAGTCATTCGCTAAAATGAGCCGTGAAAAGCAAAAAAAAATGTCTTCATACATGTTCACCCATTGAAGACTGACAAGCCTGCTCATCCACACAGTCTGATCAGAGTTTTCACTGATAATCATACACATGTTTATTGACTGAAAGTTTCTCATACTGACAGAGATAGCTGTATTTTGATTGGATGGCTACCCAGACGGCGATTTGAAGTCATTGCTGAGCACATATCACCGACGATACATTTTCTTGTGACTGGACTCAAAATTGGTTTTGTCATAATTATGATTGCGAGTGGGACAGAAGACTTACTGGATGAACCACTGAATCAGAAATAATGGGCTATTTTAAAGGGAATCTAAACACTTAAAGATTTTTGTGCTGTCTTTGCAAGGGAGACAACTCCTATGACTTCAAGACTTTGCTTTCCTGTGAATTGGTCCTGTCTGAATAGAGGTCTACTCTTAAAGGAAAGAATTTGCTCCTCAGGAGCAAATTCTTTCCTTTAAGAGCAGACCCCATTTGACATTTGGAAGACAATTGTATTTTCAAAAGAATCACCTCCCCTTTCCCTTAATCCACTATTTGATCATATGACTTTGCTATTACAAAGATTTTTGAGCCAGCACAAGAGAGAACACTGCAACTAGAGTCATTACGAAAACACACCTATTCATTTATATTGAAATTTTTACCACCAAAAATTGAACATTTTCAGATAAAAAAATAATGATATTTTTAATATTTCTGCACAAAACATAGATTGGTGGCACAATCTATGTTTCTGAGCACAAAAAAAGAAATATAATGTATACCCCTTCGAACCCCAGTTTTACAATATAAATGTGGGGTTCAATAACCTTGACGTAGCCTCATGCCAGAAGTTGGGTCTATCGCTATTAGTTGGGCGGACATGTGCTTAATCAGTGAATGCTAGGGGCTGTTTTCTCATTGGTCAACCCTGTTGCTTTACATGAATATGTGCCACAATTTTGTACAGAATATCGAATAATTTTATTGAATATTGAAACAAGATATCGGGAATACCTGAAATTTTGTTGACGTAAAGCTGTTCTTATGCCTATGGTTTCTTGATGAGAATCTGCACTAAAGCAAGTTTTTGACATATCAAGCCCAATTTTCTTAATGTCAGTTACACTGATTGTTGAAGGAACACCGATTTTGATAATAGCGCAAGAAAATAATCAAAACAGTTTTTTGAACATTTTTATTATAACTGGTATAATTTTGTATGTTTGTAATAAGTTTTTGAACTATTAGACAGTTTTTATATATAGTTTTTTTCAAATCACTCATTTCTTCTTACATTTGGTGAGGACCTAGATAATATATAGGTTTTCTCTCGAGTTGTGAAAGCTAGACCACGGAACTTCCCATACCCTACTTTTGGTACTCACTCATACCTCCAGATATGGAGAATTAATGTGGAAAATTGATTGATAATTTTCTTATCTCTTGTAAGTCACATATGGGTACAGTTAGAATTGCCTTGTTAAGGTGAATTTAACAAGTATACTTAATATACAGTAAAATTCCTATACTAAGACCACCTTTGGGACTGTTCTAAGACCACCTATACTAGACAGCCTTTGGGACTGTTCAGACGTGGTCTTTAAGACCACTTTTGAACAGTCCCAAAGGTGTCCTGTTACTGGAGTGTACTAGACACTTGAAATGTTTAATTTTAGGATTACATCCCACTAACAACTATGGTCACATGGAGACCAAACCTCGCTTTAAAGACTCATCCGAAATTCTGGAGAAGCCCAGAATCGAGCCAATGACCCTTGGTTAATGAAGCAAGACACAGGGTATAGAAAAGACAAAGAAAGAATAACTGAAACCTTCTAAATTTATTGTCAAAGGCAGAATTAGTCCTTACTGGTCTTAATTGTGGAACTTCACTAATGTTTGATTGGATAAAGCAGAAGCTGTATTCCTAAATTATCTTCATACTTCATATTTAGAGAAGCCTTCGTGGTGCAGTGGTTATGCTACTCGCCTTGTAAACCAGGGGTCACAGGATCAATCTCGGGCTTTTCCAGACTTTCAGATGAGTCTTTAAACCTAGGTCCCGTCTCCGTATGACCTTCGATGTTGGTGAGACGTAAAACTCAAACACTCACTCACTCACTTCTTATTTAGAGCTGTATTCGTAAAATTCCTGTATGAAGATCACCTTTTGGACTGTTCAAAAGTGGTCTTTAAGACCACTTTTGAATAGTTCCAAAGGTGGTCCCGGACTAGAGGACATGGTGTGCAGAATGCAAGAAAAAAAGAATTACTGCACCTTTCAAAATATGCTTTTTAAAGCAGAATTAGTCTTAATTTTAGATGGTCTTAATTGTGGAATTTCACGGTATATAGGGCCACTGTAAATGAAAGCTACTTAGTGAAAGCAAGCTGAGGTTAATTGTGAAATTATTTTGCATTGTTTTGGGTACACACTGGACTATTGCCTCATTGTAGTAATAATAATAATAATCAACTTTATTAATACAGGGTCACACATTTAGTAAACTGGTACTAATCTTGCATGTGGCCCTCTTTTTTCCTGGGTAGAAACCAGTACTAAGCAATGTGGATAAAGTCTCTTGCTCAAGGAAACAACACTAAGTTTTAAGTCTTGATGTAAGTAGGCATCTAAACCGATACCATATGTTCTTGAGTTTGATGCTTTACCACTGCCTCACAATGCTCCACAAATTCTCTGATGACAGTTTCTCTCATTCATGGAATGTTGAGGCTTATTTTCTCATAAAAATAATAGAACAAATGTTCTTTTTTCTGTTTAAACCTGGTTTTGCACTGAATGGGTTAATGTATGATTCTTGAGGTCCATTTTCATGTATAGTTATTGAGGTTCATTTTCATGTATATTTCTTGAGGTTCATTTTCATGTATATTTCTGGAGGTTCATTTTCATGTATAGTTCTTGAGGTTCATTTTCATGTATATTTCTTGAGGTTCATTTTCATGTATACTACTTGAGGTCCATTTTCATGTTAGGTCCATTTTCTTGTACATAGAAATATAAATGTAGCTATTTGACTTAAACTTTGTATCACTGTTGAATTCTTGTCATGTTGAAATTGGACCATTAACACATTTTATACAGAAAACCCCAAAATGGGATGTATGCAAACAGTGCAGGCCCAGATCAGATGCAAAAAATATCTGAAAAAAGGCTACTCACATTTTTTTCAGCAAAAAATATTAGCATATTTGCCATATTAAAATATTCGAAGTTTAAGGAGAACGGGAATGCCTAGCAGAATTTTTTCACCATTTTTCAAAGGGAGACAACTTTCAGGACCTCCTGTTCGCTTTCCTATAAGCCCTGTCCCACTGAAAAAGGGGTCTACTATTATAGGAAAGAATTTGCTCTTCAGGAGCAAATTCTTTCCTTTAAGAGTTGACCCCTATTGACATGGGAGACAAAAAAATACTTTTGCAGGAGTTGCCTCCCCTGAAGGTGTTTCCATTTACCTTAAATTAAGACACTGTTAGTTGAACAACTAGGTCCATTATGTGCAGTTGCACGGTATGACCAGAGTCTTCAGTGTGTATGAAACCTTCAGAATAACCTATGCACAGGCTGATCTGTGCTGCCACTCAGGTCCTAGGACATGCTTTTTGGAATTGTCAATTGACCCAAAGTTGCTAAGCGCAGAAGATCTTCTTGCTGATGTTCATGTGACTATCACTGGTTTATAGGAAATGCGGATAATCGTTATTTATGGAAAATAGCCACGGTATTCTTATCAGTGTGAGGTCAGAGTGTGGCATGACAGGGTAGAATCTGGACTTTAAGGGGAATGGGAACACCTGACTGATTTCTCCACCATTTTTCAAAGGGAGACAACTTTCAGGACTTCATGTTTGCTTTTCTATAAGCGCTGTCCCGCGGAAAAAGGGGTCAACTCTTAAAGGAAAGAATTTGCTCCTCAGGAGCAAATTCTCTCCTTTAAAGAGTTGAACCCTATTGACATGGGAGACAAAAATACTTTTGCAGGAGTTGCCTCCCCTGAAGGTGTTCCCATTCCCCTTAATCATGTGTTAGGTTTGGCCACAGTACAGGGCGTCTGATCAGAATCTACACTATTTGCTTACAGTATAGGAATGTATAGCTTAAACGAAATGTCTACAGACAGTCTTAAGGCTAGTACATTTTTAGCCATTTTTAAAGGGAGACAACTTTCGGGACTTCCTGTTTGTTTTTCTATAGGCTTAGTCCCACCGAAAAAGGGGTCTTCTCTTAAAAGAAAGAATTTGCTCTTCAGGAGCAAATTCTCTCCTTTAAAGAGTTGACCCCTATTGACATGGGAGACAAAAATACTTTTGCAGGAGTTGCCTCCCCTGAAGGTGTACCCATTCTGCTTAAGTCATTGTTCAGGAACATTTAACTATCTAGCATTAGTTTTGAACAATTGGCCCATGGTGCCTACTCATTATGATGCTTTGGATTTTTATCCACATTACTGCGGATTGTTATAATTATATTCTGTTGAAATGGACCAAGAAATATCTGTTTATTTTCTTGTTAACATGTAAATACTGGCCTTTGTTTGAGTCACGCGATGCATGTACAGTCCTTACAGAACTTGGTGTGTGCGCATGAAAATGGAACAACTTGGGGTGTATGCAACCCGAGAATATATAAATCAGCATGCATACCACTGCAGCCATTTCAGTGTTATCTCTCCTCTGAATGCACAAAGATCCATGGAGAATAATCATAGCAACAAATACAGTCAGAAATGTGTGTGGCTAAACTGAATATTCAGCAGCTTATCTTGCTGTTCACAACAACCCCTATCTTTGCAAACAGTGAAGATCCAGATCAGATGGCTTCTGAAGAAGCCATCTGATAAGGATCTACACTGTTTGGCATTTAGTTTATGAATTTGTAGCAATAAATTACATCAAGTAATTTGATTGGTTGATAGACAGAAATGGGTGTGGCTAAACTGAATATTCAGCAGGACAAGGGTTAATATGAATACAGTTCCCAGGAGTTATCAAGCCAAGGTTAAAAACTTTTTTCAAGCTCAACTCAGCTGAGCATGGTAATCTGCTCATTAATAATTAAAGTACAAACTAATGAGGTGATTTTCCTGCTCAGATCGTCAGTGAATGTCATTTGTCCTGCTCATGAATTTTAATATACCAAGATTTTTTGATCATAAATTTACAAATGCCAACAAAAAAAATGTTGGCATTTTAAAATTTATGAGCAGGACAAATTTCATGCTCAAGTGAAGTGAGCATGAAAAAAGTTTAATAACCTGGGGCATGAAGAGTTAGATGTGTATACAATACAGAGCCAGATGATACTGTTCATGAAGGACGGTAAAAAAAGGCCTAGTTTGCCTTCTAGCTACTCTTTCTTAACCCTTCAAGGTAAAGGTGTTAAATTAGCCCTTTCATCCCTGCGTTTCTGAAATAGAATCTTCTGTCTTTGAATTTGGACATGTACATCCTTGAAAATAGGATTTTTGTCAAACATTGTAGATCCTGATGAGACGGCTCATTTTGACATCTTACCTGGATCTACACTGTTTGTATATGGGCCCCGTCAAGCGATTTTGTTGTATATGGGCCCCGTCAAGCGATTTTGGTACTTATGGCCTATGCGAGCAGCGAAGTTTCAGGCGAGCCTGCGCATCCGCGCAGTCTCGCCAGAACCTTTGCTGCTCGCTCATACAAGCAGTGAATCAAGAGGAACCTTCAGAAAGAAAGCCATATTCCTGGCACCTCTGAATGGCTGGGCATGCGCAGTTAAAATTTGTCATGACGGAATGCTCGAAGACACAAATTCGCTTGGCGGGGCTCATATAGATGTAGCTGTACTGGTCTACAGGATTGAAAGGGTTAAAGCATTAAGGTGAATGGGAACACCTTCAGGGGAGGCAACTCCTGCAAAAGTATTTTTGTCTCCCATGTCAATAGGGGTCAACTCTTAAAGGAAAGAATTTGCTCCTGAGGAGCAAATTCTTTCCTTTAAGAGTAGACCCCATTTTCAGTGGGACAGGGCTTATAGGAAGGCGAACAGGAAGTCCCGAAAGTTGTCTCCCTTTGAAAAATGGTGGAAAAATCTGCCAGGTGTTCCCATTCCCCTTAAGGTGAATGGATAGATCTGGGAAATTTTCTTTTTGAATTGTTTACCAAAAGGGAAATTACTCTTAAAGAATAGGCGTGCCAAGTGGTAGCTTCCTGAGGAAACAGACAAAATATACGTGTTTGAGTACCATAGTGATCATAGGTATTGGGACAGGCAGACCTAAGCAAACAGTGTTGACCCAGATCAGACTGCTCCTGAAGGAACAGTCTGATCAGGGTCTTCACTGCTTACCATTTTGTCTGCACCTTTTTGAATCCTTGCTTGATCAAGAAACAAATTTGTTTAAATTTTAGGAGAATTACAGCAAGTCATCAAGGTGTCCCATAATGATCCTAGGTATTGGGACAGATAGGACTAAGCAAACAGTGCAGACCCAGATCAGACTGCAGTCTGATCAGGGTCTTCACTGCTTACAATTTTGTCTGCTCCTTTTTGAGTCCTTGTTTGATCAAGGAACAAATTTGTTTAAATTTTAGGAGAATTACAGCAAGTCTTCAAGGTGTCCCGATTTTTAGGATTTTTACGGTAATTGCACATGTTGTGTTTGGCAATTTAAGAGTGAACCTATAAAATGCCAATCACGGCAATTGTCGGCTGCTTTGCCATCTGCCGGTTACCCTAAAAGTAATTTTTTGCAAGCAGTTTGGGTACAGATCAGACTGCTCTGGGCCCACACTGCTTGCCTGTATGCAAAAATGTTTTTGAAAAGTTTTAAAAAAAAAATCAGCAGACGACATAAGCAGACGATATTTTCAGATGTAGTTTTCTCAGCATCTTAAGGGCTAAAGGGAAGAAAGTCCTAATGAATCAATGACATTGGACATATCACCAGTAACTGTACTGATTCAGAGGTGGAGCAAGTCTTTTCTTTAAGAGCAGACCCTAAATGAAAATGGAGACAAAATATTTTTTGCAAGAGTTGTCTCCCCTGAAGGTGTAGCCATTCCCCTTAATGAATTGTGTGTGTTTAGTATGAAACTTCCTTTGTAAATATACATGGCATGGAACAATAGTGATATATATTTCAATCCCTTTACTTTGTAGACCAGAGTTATCTTGTAAAATAAGAATTTAGTCTAGATAGAGTCTATACTACTGTTAATTCTGTTGATGTTTGGCATAAGTTTATCTGTTGACTCTTTAGCACTAATCATTACTTACACTATAGTCATAAACAAATAAACATGCACATGCCTTCGTTTTGTTTTTATTTCCTGTACAATATGGACACTGCCTCCTAATTTAAAAGTGACCCCTGTTGGAGAAATAGAGGATCTTACATGAGTGGTCATGTATTATTGAATTTATTAAACGAGTTGAAGAAAAAGGTAAAAATGTGATGCTTTTTTATCCCTTTTCCTCAACCAGTTAAATAAATTTAATAACACATGAGCATGAATGCGAGTTTCTATTCACATACTGAATGACAAAGTGTAGACCCTGATCACATGACTTCTTCAGAAGCCACCTGATCTGAGGTAAAATTTGTCATGAACAGTAGGCTAAGTGTAAAACCGAGGCCCCATCTCCATATGACCTAAGCTGTTGGTGGGATGTAAACCTTACACAGTTGAACTTCATAGCTAAAACACTCTTTGGACAATGAAAATTTGTTTGACACGCATAGTTTTAACCACTGAGAGGAAATCTTAACTCCATGTCAGGAGGCATAATGGGATTAACCCTTTTTGTACCAAATGGACTACTCCTCCTTATATATGGCAGGAGTCCATTTTGAGCTTTAGGGGTGTCAGGTTGTGTTTTCTTCAAAATTTATTTGGAAAATAGCTGAAATTTTTGCAAACAGTGGAGGCCCTGATCAGACACCGCATTCTGCGGCGTCTGATCTGGCCCTGCACTATTTGCCAAGGTACATGTTTTGGGCTAATGTTGGAATGCTGTCATAGAAAAACGTGAACACTCTAAGAGGCCACAGTTGTAGTCCAATCATCATAAAATTTACTCAGAATGATCATCTGGACAATATTTCAGTTAAGTTCGAATATAGGTCATGTCAAATCAAAAAGTAGATCAGTAGGTTATTTTGTCATAACTTTTGAACCGTTTGAGATAGAGCCTTCATATTTGGTATGTAGGTTCCTTGTGACAAGGGCTTCCCACTCATATAAAAAATTGACCTGTGACCTACTTTATCATAACTTTTGAACCATATGAGATAGAGCCTTCATGTTTGGCATGCATGTTCCTTGTGACAAGGTTTTCCCAACCATTCAAAAATTTTGACCCATCACCTTGACCTTTGACCTACTTTGTCATAACTTTTGAAGCATTTGAGATTCAGCTATCATATTTGGCATGTAGGTTACTTGCGACAAGGGCTTCCTAGTCATACATGTGTGTGAGTTTGAGTTTTATGTCCCACCAACAGCTAAGGTCATACGGAGACGGGACCTCGGTTTAAAGACTCATCCAAAACTCTGGAGAAGCCCGGGATCAATCCTGCGACCCCTGGTTTACAAGTCCAGTAGCGTAACCGCTACACCACGGTGGCTTCTCCCTCTCCCTATTCATACATAAAATGATCTGTGACCTTTGACATTTGACCTACTTTATTATAACTTTTGAACCATTTGAGATAGTGCCTTCATATTTGGCATGTATGTTGTGTAAAGGTCTTTCCACCCATACAAAAATTTTGTCTAATGACCGTGAACTTTGACCTACTTTGTCATAATTTTTGAAGCATTTGAGATAGAGCCTTCATATTTGGCATGTAGTTTCCTTATGACAAGGGCTTCCTATTCATATAAAATGATCTGTGACCTTTACCTTGACATTTGACTTACTTTATATTTACTTTTGAACCATTTGAGGTAGAGCCCTCATATTTGGCATGTATGTTCCTTGTGGCAAGGACTTTCCACCCATACAAAAATTTTGACTCGTGACCTTGACCTTTGACCTTCTTTCTCATCATAACTTTTGAACCATTTAAGATATAGCCTTCATATTTGGCATGTAGGTACCTTGTCAAAAGGGCTTCCCACCCATGCAAAACTTTTGACCTGTGACCTTGACCTTTGACCGTTTTTGTCATAACGTTTGAACCATTTAAGGTAGAGCCTTCATATTTGGCATGTATGTTCCTTGTGACAAGGTTTTCCCACTCATGCAAAAAAATTTTGATCTGTGACCTTTACTTTGATCTGTGTCCTACCTAATCATAACTTTGGAACCATTTGAGATAGAGCTTTCATATTTGACATGTATATTCCTTGTGACAATGGCTTCACATCCATACAAAATGTGTGACTTTGATCTACTTTATCATAACTTTTGAACAATTTGAGATAGAGCCTTCATATCTGGCATGTATTTTACTTCTGACAAGGCACCTTACTATATTACCTACCATTTCATTTCTACAGTGTGGATCAGGGGAGCGATCCAGGGCCATCATGTCCCTCTTGTTTTTCTACAGAACCCCTCATGGAGCTTAACCTTTGTGTGAAGTTTACGGAAAACATCTCCGACTAGAGTAGATACAAATAGAAATGGATACAATCAATGTTCAAAAAGTCATAAACTTGTACCAAGTTTGACCAAATTTCAACGATTCATTCATGTGACAGGGTGTAGATTTCTGGCCCAAAATCGACAGTATTTGGGAGCATATGACCTTGAAAATAAGGTCAAGGTCACCAAATGCAAACCAAATCTATCTATCTGTCTGTCTGTCTGTCTGTCTGTCTGTCTGTCTATCTATCTATCTATCTATCTATCTATATATCTATCTATCTTCATATACTGAGTCGGCCATATTTGGCCATTACGTCAGTTGGGTGGGTGGCTAAATTATCTATCTATCTTCATATACTGAGTCGGCCATATTTGGCCATTACCTCAGTTGGGTGGGTGGCTAAATTATCTATCTATCAATCTAGCTATCTTCATATACTGAGTCGGCCATATTTGGCCATTACCCCGGTTGGGCGGGTGGCTAAATTTAGAATTTAGCTTTAAAAAAGGAGAGGACACTGGATGAGTCCTTCAAACTATTTACAATCTGATTAACAGATGCAAACTAAAACGCACACCTCTGCGTTCCAATCTACACTGCACGGGCTTTGAACTCCTCTGCGGAATTGGCATCTACCGCAGACGAGGGAAAACTATTCCACTGAGGAATAGTTCTTGGAAACAAAAAGAATGCTTTAGGGCATATATAGGCCAGGTACCTACGATATTGTGTTATTTACTTTTGGTGCCCTTGTTTGATTTGAAGCTGTCGCAGGGGTTTTTATCTTTATCCAGAGACACTATATCAGAGTGTATCTTATAGAAGAAGGTTAAAGAGGATTGCTCACGATGTGCCTCAAGGGACGGCCACTCCAAGTCGCTTAGCATGTCACCGACGCTACTCTTATTTCGCCATTGCCGACATGCCCATCGAGCTGCTGTCCTCTGAACCTTCTCAACCTGCTGAATCTGAGTTTTAACATCGGGGTGCCAAATGGGTGATGCATATTCAAGTTGATGGCGAACCAATTTTTTATATGCAACATTCTTTGTCTGCCTAGGTTCATTTAAAGACAAATTATGTCTTAAAAATCCTAATTTTGGTAAGTTGCAACGATATGACAAAATTTCGTCTATTCATTCAAGAGATATGGTGCAAAGAAGCCAAAATTGACAGTTTTGGGAGACTATGTCCTTGGAAATAAGGTCAAGGTCAACCAAAATCTAATCAAATCTGTGGTCGGTTGCAATGATATATTGTACCAAGTTTGACCAAATTTCATAAATTCGTTCAAGAGGTAGGGTGCAGACACGCCATTTTTGGCCCAAAATTGACAGCTTTTGGGGGCCTCTGCCCTTAAAAATAAGATCAAGGTCATCAAAAACCTAAGAGGTGTTTTCTCCTGTCATAGGGATGTAACCATACAAGTTAAGTCAGAATCAGTCCATAGGTTCAGGAGATAGAGTGCTTCAGACTACATGATAGAAATGCTATGTTCAAGGGGCAATAACTCCCAAAGCAGGAAAATCAAAGTTACGATTCATATGTTCTGCGCCACGTCTCATAGTACTCTACATATCTGTGAAGTTTCATGAAAATATCTCAAATAGTATCAATGTTCAAACGGCAATATCTCCAAAAGTAGGATAATCAGAGGTATGTTCATGTCTATGAAGTTTCCAATGGTATCAGATGCTCAATGCCAGTGAGACTTGACCATTGACAATTAAGCTAAACCTCCAACGTCTGCAGCAGAATGACAGGGCAGTGATCGGATAGATCTGCAATGTCAAGCCTCAAGACACTGTCACCATCAGGTCCAGTGAGCTATTTGCCCGGTTTGGCAATGAGGACCTGTGCTTCATCCTGAAGGAGAGAGGGCTCCGCTGGTATGGACATGTAGAACTCTCCAACAGTGCAGTTAATACAGCCTTTGACATACAAGTGGGTGGAAAAATGGGCCTACGAGGCCCAAGATGACCTGGAAGCAGCTGACAGAGAGAGAAACTCTCGGCTATGGACCCTCATGATAGACACACCTGGTGTGATCTGGTGCGAAATCTGCCATGCGTGCAGCATGTCAGCTGCCTGGCAGAGGGACCACTTACGAGTATTAGCATCTTTCCCCTGTACCTGCACGTTAATCAAAATCCGATTATGATGATGATGATGATGATGATGGTGATGTTCAGTTGTTGAATAGGATGTCGCATAAGCCGCGGTTAAGTTTGGTGTCGCTGCACGTACAGACGCCGCATAACTGTCATCAAATTATGGCAGACATCGACAATCAAAATCATCTCCGTATATACCTCAAATGACTGCATTTTAAAACAATCCACTCTAAGAAATGAAAGGTGCGCAACAAAACGAATAGGGTAGACGGAAAAATCCGTCCCTTGGATTCACTGTCCGGCGTCACTCGGTCAGTGCCCCTCGGGAAGGATTTTTGTCCACCCCTCACACCTATGTGGCTAAATGGAACTCGTTCTGGAGTGCCTAGAGTGTTCTTTCCATGGCCCCAGATATATTTAGGGTATGCAGTTTTTTATCATGAAGAGGTCATTAGAATCGCCTAAATGAGGCGATTTTATTAAATGAGCCCCGCCAAGCGAATTTGTGTCTTCGAGCATTCCGTCATGACAAATTTTAACTGCGCATGTCCAGCCATTCAGAGGGGCCAGGGATATGGCTTTCTGTCTGAAGGTTCCGCTTGATTCACTGCTTGTATGAGCGAGCAGCGAAGGTTCTGGCGAGACTGCGCGGATGCGCAGGCTCGCCTGAACCTTCGCTGCTCGCATAGGCGATAAGTACCAAAATCGTTTGACGGGGCTCAAATTACAACGCATATAATTCTTGTATAAATATATAGAAAATATACCCCCATTATGCCTCATGGCCTGGCACTTTGTTTACCCTCAGTAGTTTGAACTATCCCTATCTTGAACATATTTCCATGGTCCCAAAGGTATTCGCGCTTTTGAAGTTAGACTCCGTAGAATGTTTCAGTGAACTTAAATAATGTGTCAACCATAGCACCGATGGTTCTGCTTCGGTTCATGACCCATTTTACATTTACTACTGAAAGTAAAGTTATAAAAAGATCGGGCCTCCGGGTGCTAGTGGATAAGGGCGCTGAATCTTAATCATAAGGTCTCTCACTGCTGTAGGTTCGATCGAGCCTGGCTCGGGTCACATGTGAAACGCCAAGTTTTGCAACGGAAGAGCAGGTGGTTTTTCTCGGGGTACTTCGGTTTTCGCCCACCTCTGATTAACGATTGGCTCGACATGAGTGAAATAATCTTGAAAGGGCCGTAAAACCAAAAATAAAAAAAAAGTTATAAAAGAAGTACCCGAAAGGGAAACTAAACGAAAGGCACAACTTGACCCATATTTTATGAGTCAGTGAATTTATAAAATCTGCCACAAACCTTGAGCTAATGCAAGAAAAGACATTTTTAAACACTATCTAGAAGTAGTACTATACATGTTTTATTATTATGATAAGTGATCCAGCTATAGCAAACTGCAAAGAAAAACGTTTACAAGTGATCCGACCCCAAGCATCTGTGATCTCGACATAAGGCAGTTGATGCGTTCTAAATAAACATACCAAAATAATGAGGCTAACCAAGCAAGTTCACAGCAATGTTGAAGCAGATTTGCACGGGTCAAAAACGATGCGCACAAATGCTTTCCAGGATCTTGACAATAGTATACCTATGACGTATCGCTTTCATGGGAAGCTATTCCACCTAAGATGGTTGCAAGCCAAAACTCCAACAGAAGAGAAGATACAAAAAAGGTGCAGATCAAGTATATGACTTTTGTGACAGCTATGATCTCACAATCAGCATGAAAAGACCGAGATGCTTTATCAACGAGCACCTGACACGCCTTACAAAAGCCCACCATCTCAGAGTGCAAGTGGGAGACAAGTTCACCTACCTTGGAAGAACATTGTCAAGAGCGCTTTGATGATAAAGTCAATGCCAGGACTGCCAAAGCTAGTGGAACATTTGGCCGAGCTGGAATCAGACTTGACACAAAACTGAAAGTCTACAGAGCTGTGATCTGTGATGGGGTTTTAGGTACTGACTACACTGCATGCGAAACGTGGACTCTGTAAATGTCACCAACAGCACGGCAAAAGGCTGAGCCACTTTCATACAAGCTGTCTTAGAAAACTTTTAAAGATTAGGTGGCAAGACAGGATGCGGAGAGTACACACCCTTCTGAAACTGACACAGTTAAGATGGACAGGTCATAGAGCCAGGATGCTTCAGGAACGTTAACCGAAGAAAATCCTCTATGGAGAACTAGAAATGGGAAAGCGCCTATGGTGGTCTGAAGAAGCGATAAAAGGACGCCATCAGACAAAGCCTCCCTTAAGGACTTCAATATACAAACAGTCGTTTGGACCGAGCAAGGGTAAATAACCTTTGACCGGGCAAGGCCTCATCAAAAGGGGCGCTGGTGAATATGAGGCAAAAAGAACCAGCGAAGCTGAATAAGAACGTGCTCCTTCAAAGACGTCAACAGACAGAGTCGTGGGAACAAATTGCACAGCACCGAGCAAAATTGAGAGGCATCATCAGAAGGGGCGCTAGTGAATATAAGGCAAAAAGAACCGGCGACGCCGAGCAGAAACGTTATGTTGTCGCCTTTGAAAATATTGTGTCGGCTGAACATTCTCAAAACCCGCACACACCGTCCTTTTTTTTTTTTTTTTTTTTTTTTGATTTTGTTTTGTTTGTTTTTGTTTTTTTTTTTGTTTTTTTCTAATGCAACCAACCTTGCATTTATGGCTTTTGACACACACTCTCATGAACTTATTATTTGGTTATGGCACTTGCAGGAAAGCTCTCGAATGGACAGGTTCCTTACATTGTTATAGAAAACAGCGTGTTGTTGATGATGGTGAATGGGCTCCAGGTGTGTCTGGTGTCCCAAAAAGGGACAGTTCTTGGACCATTGTTGTTCTTCTTGTACATTATTGACATTGTGTCAGAAATAAGACTGTTTGCACATGACTGTGCTTGGTTTCGTGAAATTAGAGAAACAACGGACTCAATGAAACTTCACAAGGACACAGATCGATTAGGATGTGGGCATGAAAATGGGGTATGAGATTTCGGTCTTTCTGTGTGTTTTGAGTTTAACGTCCCACCAACAACTAAGGAGACAAGATCTGCGTAAAAAGACTCACACTAAATCTTGGACAAGCTCGTAATCGGACCCACGACCCCTGGTTTATGAGGCGAGTACTTGACCTCTGCACCACGGAGGCTTCTTCCGGCCCTTTTTAATGCAATTATGCAGATAACTAGGGACCAATAAAACCGAGGCTTCTTACACTTTAGAGGGAACTGTCCTCAAAAATGTAGATTCCATTAAGGATAAACTACACCATGATTAGTCAGTTTTAATGAAGTTTTCAAAAAGGCCACATATATTTACACTTTAACCATCCCAGTGGCGCACAGAAGTTTTGGCAGTGCAATGTCATTGATAAGTGAGTGAGTGTTTGAGTTTTACGTCCCACCAACAGCTAAGGTCATACGGAGACGGGACCTCGGTTTAAAGACTCATTCTAAAGTCTGGAGAAGCCCGGGATCGATCCTGCGACCCCTGGTTTACAAGACGAGTAGCGTAACCACTACACCACGGAGGCTTCTAATGGCATTGATAAGCAAAAGGAAATTTTAGCTGTTAATGGTGGGATTTGTTTTGCTATCAATTTAGGCATGGTGTTCAATGGCCATCGAATTTCCACAGTCAGTAAAGGTTTTCTCTCAGCACCACTTCTCAGGCCATAAATCGTCTCTAACTGCCGCGTGTGTGGAGTTGTTCTTTGTAAAAGAGAAGAATACAAGAGTCCACATTGCCTTACTGGTCCTGAGTAATGATTAGGGTGATCATTCCTGTCATGTTGGGGAGAAAAAAAAGGATATTATTTTTTGAAACCAATTCGGTAACACGTCCGTGCGACATACTTCATGTTTTCAAATTTCAAAATGGTTATTTTTCTGATGCAAATATGTGATATTTTTCTTATTTATTCTGCAAAAATAGGTTGTAGGTACTCGTAAGAACCGCCTCATCGAGGCGGCTCTAACATGTAACCCACAAACTATGTCTTGGGGCAGAAATAGTAATGTATACCCCTGTAAACTCCAGTTTGCTCTATATAAAGTAGGGTTTAGAGGGATGTTCATTACACGGACTTGTTAACGTGATATTTAGCCTTCCTGAAAAGTTGAATTTTGATAATCACTAGTTGTTTCCAGAAGCATTTATGGAAATCTCTGGTATATTTTGAAGAGTCTATCTTGTTGATGGTATTCTGACCAAAATACCCTTTTCCAGCTGATTGATCAAAAGATGAATCGACAAAAGTAAACTGTCGCTAAAATTCGTTTTTCAATGATGAGTGAGTGTTTGAGTTTTACGTCCCACCAACAGCTAAGGTCATACGGAGACGGGACCTCGGTTTAAAGACTCATCCGAAAGTCTGGAGAAGCCCGGGATCGATCCTGCGATCCCTGGTTTACAACTACACCACGAAGGCTTCTATTTTCAATGATGACAAAAATATCTAAGTAGTAAATAAACATCCAACAAGCCTGGTAAAAACTTCAACGTCTTGCCTTTAATTTGATATAAGGATTATGAAAACACACCAAGAAATAAAAGAAAACTAGAAATGCGTCCATAGGACACGAATGCCCCGGCCTGAAAATATGCATATGTTCGTAATAATCCATAGTAAGTTATTGACGATGTTTAAGTTTGGACCCTTTTTTCACATTTGACCTCTAAGTATGACCTTGACCTTGGAGGAAAGGACCTTGGTTATTGTCTCATGATGGCCAACATTTCTGCCAATTAAATCAAAATCCATCCAGAAATAAGAAAGTTATTGACTGCGTTTAAATTTCGGACCCTTTTTTGACTTTGACCTCAAAGTATGACCTTGACCTTAGTGGTACGGACCTGGGTTTTGCACGTGACACATCGTCCCATAATGGTTAACATTTCTACAAAGTTATTTCAAAATCCATCCAGAAATAAAGTTATTGACTGCGTTAAAGTCTCGGGCCCTTTTTTACCTTTGACCTCTAAGTATGACCTTGGCTGTACTACGCGGACCTGGGTTTTGCACGTGACACATCGTCTCATGATGGTTAACATTTCTACAAATCAATTTCAAAATCCATCCAGAAATAAGAAAGTTATTGACTGCGTTTAAGTTTCGGACCTTTTTTTTTACCTTTGACCTCTAAGTATGACCTTGACCTTGGAGGTATGGACCTGGGTTTTGCACGTGACACATCGTCTCATGATGTTTAACATTTCTGCAAAGTAATTTCAAAATCCATCCAAAAATAAGAAAGTAATTGACTGCGTTTAAGTTTCGGGCGGACGAACGAACGAACGGACAAACGAACGGACGGACAGGAACAACGCTATATGCCCTTCCACCATTCTTCGAATGGCGGTGGCATAAAAAATGTTATTTAAAGATGACCACTGTTGTAAGATGCAGTCTATCCTAAAGTACAATTGCGTGACAACCACGCTTGACTTGAGATGGATTATTAGCAACATGAGGTCTAAGGCAAATAATTTATCGGTGTCCTCAGGGAGTTAAAGAGTCGATTTGTTCGCCTAATCTTTGAATATGTTAGTTGTCTCTGGTATCTACAGGGAAAGACCCTTCAAGAAGAAATAGAGAAAAAAAACTTCAGAATAAAGCTGCTAGATTTTTACTGGCAATTTATATAGGTATGGCTGGAATACAAGTAAAATTCGGTGTCTTTTAAGGCAGTATATAAGGATCTAAAGGGTGCCGCCAGCCCAACCGCCAGCATTCTTATTCCACTAATTAGGCGCTACAAAAATCATCCGACCCATTGGCGTTTCAGACCCCTACTGCAAAAACTGACATTTGCAAAGGATCCTTCTTCCCTCGGACCGTAAGGGATTGAAATTCCCTTCCAGATTCGATTATTGTCTGATAGTGTAGCTACGTTTACTTGCTTGATGAAATCAAAGTCTAATTAACTTCCTTTATCAAAGATCCTGGTGATTAAATGCCATTTGACGTGTCACCTGTAACAATTCTGATTCAGATCCACCCTTTTATGTTCCACCACAAAACGTATTATGTTATACCCTCTGAAATTTTGAGTGTGCATCCGTCCGTCCGTCCGTTCGTCTGTCTGTTAGCGCTTCAGCAGTTGTGTCCACTCCATAACTCGGGAGGTATGTACGGAGATGGTTTATGGAACCAGTAACCATGCCAGTCACCATGCAATACGCATGCGCCGACTGGAGTGCTGGCTCCACGTTTTGCATTTCCGGCCTGATTTCCTACTTTCGATTTATTATTTACGACCAACTGACTGACAACCTGTTCAGCTGAGAATACTAAGTCTTAGGTTTATCAAAGTAATAATTAATTCTCATGATCCACACACACTAGAAATAAGACTGTGTCATATGTTAATTTTTACACAATTTGTATTTGTAATCATACATCCTCTATCAGCTGAATTGTCCGCTGGAGAGAAAATTGTCAATAAATTCGTCATGGTCCTAGTACGGCAAATGTCACTGTGAAGGTAGGGTATTGTATCCCGTGGTGACTGGGAAGTATGGCAAGCCATTTTAGTATTTATTATGGAGTGTGTGTGTGTGTGAATTCGGGTTTAATGTCCCTTTCAACAATTTTTCAGTCATATCACGACGGTGTCTGGTTTTGACAGGGAGCTCAATGCTCACTTTTATAGTGCTGCCTCACTGAAGTATCATGTCCAAGACACATTACATGATACCACACCCAGTCACATTAGCCTGACACTGGGTCGACCAGTCCTAGCTCTACCCCGTAAATCTGAGTGCCGAGCGAGGAGCAGCTAGTACCATTCTTAACGACTTTGGTATGTCGCGGCCCGGACCTGTGACCTTCCGTTCCCCGGAGCGGACACTCTACCAACTGAGCTATCGGGGCCGGTCTATTTATTATGGATTGTAGATATCTTATTTATTATATAAGATATCTTATATATTATATAAGATATCTTTTATATATATATATATATATATATATATATATATATATATATATATATATATATATATATATATATATAATAAATAGGATATCTTATATAGCATATAAGATATCTGATATGTTATATAAGATATCTTATATGCTATATTAGATATCTTATATAGGATATAAGATATCTAATATAGGATATAAGATATCTAGTATGATATATAAGATATCTTATTTACCAAAATATATAAGCTATCTGATATGCTAAATAAGATATCTAATATAGCATATAAGATATCTTATATAACATATCAGATATCTTATATATTATATAAGATATCTTATGTAATATATAAGATATCTTATGTAATAATGGAAATAAGATAACTTATATGATATATAAGATATCTCATATATTATATAAGCTATCTTATATGTTATATAAGATATCTTATTTGGTATATTAGATATCTTATTTAGCATATCAGATATATATTCCAGTAAATAAGATATCTTATATCCTATATCAGATGTCTTATTTAATATATTAGATATCTTATATAGCATAATAGATATCTTATATAATATATAAGATATCTTATTTACCTAACTATTTAAGATATCTTATATGACAAATAAGATATCTAATATATTTTACCAAAAAAAATAATGAAGTCTCCCCGAAACTGCCAACGAATGACTACCCCCATTTATGCCTAACATTCCATAACCCATTTTGTACCAGAAACCCTGGCAAACAGTGCAGGCCCAGATCAGATCGGGGCCTACTCTATTAATAAAATGTTCAGCTATATTCAGATTACACAACCTCTCATCATGTGTCATACCTAATTTTTGAAATGGGCTCCTGTCATAAATAAGCAGGAAGATTCCATTTGGTAAGAAAAAAAGGATAAAAGGGACAAAGAAAAATTGAACTAATTATGCGAAAAGTAGAGGCAGAAACCAGGCTGAATATATGGACAGTCTGGTGAGAGTCTTTGTTTTTTGTTTCTGTCAAAATACATGCAACGAGCAGTGCTTGGCATAACTCAAGTTTGAAGTTAATTAATACTTCCACTATCTTGTAAGGGAGGGTTATTAAATTAAACAAACAAAAGCAAGCTGGATTTATTCTCTCTATCAAAAAAAAAAAAAAAAAAGAAAAAGATGTAGTCTTTAATCTGATCGCACCTGTTTGGGAACCCCGTTTTATTTATAAACACATATGTACAATTACAGTTTATAATTAATAATTAGAATTTCTCCAGTCCTCTGCAGCAGCCTAATGGAGAGAGGTAGTGACTATTATTTGTCATTTATTTCCAATTTATATAAGATATCTTATATGTTAAATAAGATATCTGATATGCCGATTAAGATATCTTATATACAAATATAAATAAGACATCTGATATAATATATCAGATATCTGATATGTTATATAAGATATTTATATGCTATATAAGATATCTTATATAGTATATGAGATATCTTATACAGCATATAAGATATCTTTTATGTTTTAGTAAACAAGACATCTTATATGTTATATAAGATATCTTATTTAACATATCAGATATCTTAAAAATCATATCAGATATCTGAATTGCAGAATTAAATAAGATATCTCATATAGGATATAAGATATCTACTTAAGGATATAAGATATCTTAATTGTTATATCAGATATCTTATATAGGATATAAGATATCTTATATCCTATATAAGATATCTTATATCCTATATAAGATATCTGATATAATATATCAGATATCTACATTCCCTAATAAATAGTAAAATTGCTTGCCATAGGGAAGGAACGTTGCATTCATAATTTCTTTGCATCAAACAAAGTATCCTTTAACAAATCCTTACCTACCTTCATTTATGAGGTACCATTTTACTATTTAATTGAAATTCAAGATTTTGTTTGTTTTGGATATTTTGTTTGTTTTGGAGTTTAACGGCCCAGTCCTAACTATTTAGGTCATTTTTAAGCTGGTCAGTTTACCATTCCATACTTTTCGTGGGCAAGCTTATACGTAAGCTGTTAACCACATTTCGAAAACACTGCCTATACAAATACATCGTAAAGTTTATCGCCACAAAAAAGGAAACTTTAAAGATGAAAAATTGTGATATTTTTCTTATTTCTGCTTAAAATAGAGATTCTGGTTACACTTTAGAACCGCTTCACCGAGGCAGTTCTAACGAGTACCCACAATCTATATTTTGGAGCAGAAATAAGAAAAAAGAGGTTTACCCCTGCCAACACAAGTTTTACTATATAAAGTGGGGTTCAAGAGGGTCAAAAGTTATAGACGCGTTTCATGATTAGTACAGTGCACATTCTTTCACAGAAACGGACAACTGCCCTTCTTGAATCAGCAGAATGGAGCAAATGACTGTAAAAAGATTTCATGATCCATGTCCAGGAAAGAATGTTGCCGACACGGACAGGACTCGAACACGTGTCCTCTTGATCACCAGTCAGACCTACATCTCACTGAGCTACCGAGGTCAGCTTGAATTTCAAGAAAGTTATTAATAAAATTTCTGATATCTATAATAAAACTATTGGATTGCAATAAATATTATTAGATATGTATATATAATATTAGATATCTATTATCTATTTTGTGATATACATAATACATTTAGGGACATCTATAATTCGAATTATAGATATCTGTTATTCGATGGAAAGATGTTAAATATTTAAGAAAATATAATTACATTTATTGATATCAATAATATAGTTTCTTTTATTCATTATTGAAAATTGTGACATCTATAATTCAGCCTTTTAAATGATATCCATAATTTGATTTTTAGATATCTATATATGCAAAGGAATTATATATGTATATATCTATAAATTGAAAAATAGATATCTATAATTTGAACATATATTAGATATCATTATTATAGATATTATTTATAGATATCATTATTATAGATATTATTTATAGATATCATTATTATAGATATTATTTATTGATATCTAACAATAATTATTGATATACTATAGTTTATTACAGATATCTATAAATCAAATTATAATTATCAATAAATCAAATTATAGATATGAACAATTAACGTTATTGATATCTATAATTATCTGTATTTTTTGCTATCATAAAATGAAATTCATGATATGTTATATATATTTCTTGATATCAATAGATTTGTTATCTGATATCAATAATTTCTTTGCATATATAAATATCTAAAATATGCATTATTGATATCTATAATTATCTGTATGTTTTGCTTTCATAAAATGAAATTTGTGATATGTAATATATATGTCTTGTTACTAATAGATTTGTTTCCTGATATCAATAATTTCTTTGCATATATAAATATCTAAAAATCAAATTAAAGAGATCATTTAAAGGCTGAATTATAGATACCACAATTTTCAATAATAGATATCATAAAATATATTATGGTCATGAATACATGAAACTATTGATATTTTAAAATGCTCTTCAATATTTGTTATCCATATATCAAAATAATAGATATCTACTATTGAAATTATTGATAACCCTTTACTTATTATGGATATCATGAATTAAATAATAAATATCTAATATCAATAATGTTAATTATCTATAATTTGATTTATAGATATCTACAAATTGATTTATAGATGTCTATAACAAAGATATAGGATATCAATAAATACAATTACATGTCTTTAAATAATATTAGATATGTATTATTTATTTCATTATATCCATAATGTGTTAAGGGATATCTATAGTTCCAATTATAGATATCTTTTATTCGATATAGAGATATCAAATATTGATGAACATTTCAGGATATCAAGAATTACATTTATTGATATCCTTCATATATTTTCTGATATCCATTATTGAAAACTTTGATATCTATTATCCAGCCTTGAAATGGTATCTGTACTTTGATTTTATGATATCTATATATGTAAAGGAATCATGGATATCATTAGACAAATTTATAGATATCAAGAACTATATATTACATATCATTGATTACATTTTATGATGTCAAAATATTGATAATAATGTTAATCATACATATCTATAATTTGATTTAAAGATATCTATAATTTGATTTATAAATATCTAAAATACAATTACAGATTTCTCTGAATTGTATTAAATAGTAATATCACATCATGCCTCATACACTTGTCATGATGACTCAAACCGCTGTCACTATGACTCGCAAAGCTGCCATGATGCCTCATAAACCTTTCGTCCTGACTCAAACACATGCCACTCTCTATCACTTTGACTCGTTTAGCTCTTGCTATGACTCACATTGACCCATACAGCTGTCACGGTGACTCATACGTCTGTAACCATGACTTATAATGCTGTCACGAGTTGCATACAGCATGGATCATACAGCTGTCACGACTACTTAAACACTTGTCAGCATAACTTATAAAGCTAATGACTAATACTGCTATCACCATGAATCATACGTCACCATAAATCAAACAGCTGTCATCTTGACTCATACAGCTGTCAGTGATGCGTGCATCTGGCATCATGGCTTTTACAGCTGACACCATTACTCATAGAGCTGTCACAATGACTTATATAGCTATAACCGTGACCGGAAGCACAAAGCAGCAAATATTAACATTACCACAGTTATGTTTTAACAATCTAATTAAAAATAGTACTGTTGCTCTTCATAAACAATTATATTAAAAAAAAGAGTTCAAATAATAGCTATATGAGTCCAAGTCGTAGCTTTATAAGTCATCGTAAAACATGTATGAGTCATATTGACAGCTGTTGTAGACATGGTGACAGTTGTAGTAGTCACGGTGGCAGCTGTAGGAATCATGATGTGAGTCATGTTGACAGGTGTATAAGTGATGTTAACACTTTCTGTTCTAATTGGTTTCATATACACATGTAAACTGATTTACTATGTTATTTTTCATATATATTGTGTATGTCATGTATACTTTGCAATGTATGATTCCACTGATATTGTAATCAGTATTTCATAAATATAAAAAAGAACTATCAACAGGACTCACATAGCAAAAAACATTCATTCCGACAGCTTTCACCATGAATCCCAAAGCTATCTGAATGACTCATATAACTGTCATCATGATTCGTGCATCTCTAAGCGAGATTCCTAAAACTATCCCCTTGATGAAAGCAGCTGTCACCATGGCACATGCATCTGTCTCGGTGATTCATACAGCCATCAGTATGTCTCATCCAGCTATAAGCATGACTCATATAGCTGTCGCCAGGGGTCAGTGACACCCACAGCTGTCTCCAAGGTTCATACAGCTATCACAATGACCCATATAGCTGTCATAATGACTCTCATACTGCTGTCACAATGGCTCATGCAGTTGTAACCATGGCTCATACAGCTGTCTACATGGCTAATACAACTATCACCATGACTCATTCAACTATCATCATGACTCGTACTGCTGCCACCATGACTGATAAAGCTGTCATCATCACTCATACAGCTATCGCCATGAGGTATGCGGACAGCACTTTCATAGCTGTTATCATGGCTCTTCCAGCTGTCTCTGGGGTTCTTACAGCAATCACCATGACTCATACCGCTGTCACCATTACTAATTCAGCGATTGTCACGTCCTATTCAGCTATCACCATGAATACAGCAAACATCTACATATCTACTGTAGATATTGCAATGACTCATACAACAATTAGATCACTCACACAGCTGTTACCATAACTCATACAGCCATCAGCACGACTTCTACAGCTATCACCAGGAATCATACAGCGCACACAATGACGCAGATATCTTAATTTCACATACAACTGCCACCGAGATTTATTGTTTCTCCTATAGCTATCAGCATGAACTATGCATTCGTAGCCATTGTTCATACAGCTGTCACGACGACTTATATGACTGTCACGATGTCTTTCAGCTGTAACAATGACTCATAGAACAGTCGACATGCCACATACAGCTGTCACCATGATCCGTACAACTCTTATCACTGAGTATATACAGATATCAACATGTTTCATACAGCTATCGGCATGGCTTGAACAGCTATCACGATGACACATACAGCTGCATGCCATGATGGCTCATGCATCTGTCACAAATCATGACTCATATACAGTCATGACTATGACTGCCACTACCATGATGCATACAGCTATCACAATGACTGATTCAGCTGTCAGCGGGGATCATACAGGTCTCATCATGCCTCATACACTTGTCATGATGACTCATATGTCTGTCATTATGACTCACACAGCTGTCATTATAATTCATACACCAGTGATCATGACTCAAACACATGTCACTCCCTGTCACTTTGACTCGTTTACTATTGCTATGACCTACACAACTGTCAAATTGCCCCATACGGCTGTCATGAAGACTCGTTCGTACGTTTGTAACCATGACTCATCACGTTGCCACGAGTTGCATACAGCATGGCTCCTACAGCTGTGACAACGCCTCACAGTTGTCAGCAAAACCCATGAAGCTAATGACTAACACTGCTGTCACCATGAAATGAACGACACCGTAAATCAAACAGCAGTCATCTTGACTCATACGGCTGGCACCATGTATTTTACAGCTGACACAATGATTCATAGAGCTATCATAATGACTTATATAGCTTTAACCGCGACTAATACAGCTATCACATTGACAAATACAGCTCTCTCGGTGACCCATATCATTACAAATACAGCTGTAAAGATGGCTGACTCATGTAGCTGTCACCATGACGCACATAGCTATAACCATACAGCTGCAGCTGTGACCATGACGCCTATATCTATCAGCACGACTTATGTAGCTTTCACCAAGGCTCTTATTGCTACTGTCATGACTTCTACAGCTGTAAACATGACTCCTATAACTACCGCCATGACCTATACAGCTGTCATCAGTACCAATGTGGCTGTTAACATCACTTATACACTTGTCAACATGACTCACACAGCTATCACCATGACTCCTTCAGCTGTCACCATGACTACTACAACTGTCACCATGACTGCAACAGCTGTCCGTATGACTTATACATCTATGACAATGACTAATAAAGCTGTAACTAGGACTCATATAGCTATTATTTTAAATATTTTTATAAAATATAAATATGTCCATGAAGAGCAACAGTACTATTTGTAATTAGAATGTTAGAAATATCTTCATTACTATTTACATATAATATTTACAACATTGTGCTACTTTGGCCCATTGTATTTAAAATAGTCTTTCTGTGCTAATTGGTTGCACATACACAAGTCACTGATTTACTATTTTATTATTTCTTATATATTGTGTATCCCTTGTATGCTTTGCAGTGTATGATACTACTGATATTGTTTTCAGTATTTCATTTATAAATAGCAGAAATATCAAGCTGACTAACACTGCTAATACCTTCATTCATACAGCTTTTACCATGACTACGATAGCCATCACAATGACTCTTATAACTGTCGTCATGATTCATGCATCTCTAAGCGTGATTCCTACAGCTTTCACCGTGATGAAAGCAGCTGTCACCATTGCATATACTTCTGTCTCCGTGACTCGTACAGCCATAAGTATGTCTCATACAGCTGTATGCCAGACTCATATTGCTGTCATCAGGAATCATTGAGCTTTCACTTTGACACTTACAGCTGTCTCCAAGGCTCATGCAGCTATCATAATGACCCCAAACAGCTGTCACAATGACTCTCATACTGCTGTCATCATGACTGATACAGTTGTAACCATGGCTCATACAACTATCACCATGACTCATACAACTATCATCATGACTCGTTCTGCTGCCAGCATGACTGATAAAGTCGTCATCGTCACCCATACAGCTATCGCCGTGACGATGCTGACAACACTGTCCTAGTGCTGTAAGCATAACACATGGAGCTGTCATCATGGATCATACAGCTGTCTCTGTGGTTCTTACAACAATGACCATGACTCATACTGCTGTCGCTATTTCTACAGTAAAGTAATTATCATGCCCCATTCAGCTGTTACCATGACTAACACAATGTCTTGGATATCTTAATTTCACATACAGCTGCCACCAATACTTATTCTGTTTTCAACAGTTATAGCTTCTATAGCCATCAGCATGGAATATGCAGCTGTATCCATTGGTCATACATCACCTTAAAGGCTGTCACAATGACTCAAACAGCTTTCTTTACGATTTCTATAGCTCTTACAATCACTACTCCAGGTGTCAGCATGAATCTTACGAAGGTAACCATGACACCTTGTCACCATGACTCATACAGTTACCACCATGACTCGCATCCCTTCCACTAAGACTTATATAGCTTTCATGGTGTCTAATACAGCAATCACTATAACTAATACAGCTGCCACGACGACTCATAGCATAACTCATACGGCAATCACGATAACTCGTACAGCTATCAACACGACACAAACAGCTATTACAATAACTCATAGAGCTATTTCCATGACTCGGATATCTCTCAGCACGACCTTTAAAGCTTTCACCAGGACACCTATAGCTACCACCTTTACTCATTCAGGTGTTACTTTGACTTTTTAGCTATCGCAAACACCTATACGGCTGTAACCATTACCAATACAGCTGTTAACATCACATATACAGCTGTCACCATGACTCACTAATCTATCATCATGACTACTGCTACGAGTGTCAGTATAACTACTACAGCTATCAATATGACTAATGCATCTTTAAAAATGGCTCATACGATCGTCATCATGGCTTATATAGCTATCGCCAATGCTTACAACTTCCACAGTGACTCTTACAACTGTCACCATAATTCATGCAGCTTTAAACGTGATCCCAACAGCGATCACCATGGCGAATGCAGCTGTCACCACAGCTCATATAGCTATCTCCATGACTCATAGACCCACCAGTCTGTGCTCATACAGCTTAAAGCATCGCTCATATTGCTGTCGGCAGGGGTCTCTGGTCGGGCTCATCGGAGTCTAACTGTTGGTTTTCTTTTGCTCCAGCATTTCAGTGGTTTCTTGCTGTCGAGTCCTCACCGTTGTCTCACCTCTGTGGTTCTTTGATTTCTGTGTTCACGGAGATGTTGCACTGATGAGTTAGGAGGCCTTCATGCGGACTGAACAAAATTTTTTGTCTACATCGCGACGGAAGTAAGGGCGAGGATTGTGGCCACGTAAAATCGATTTAAGCCCCCCAGTGGAAATCTTCCACTGGCCGTTCCAAGGCGGCTCTTCTGTGGCGATTTATTTATGTTGTTGTTTGTTACTTTCTGTGTGTATCACTTGTGTCTTTTAATTTTGGATGGCCATATGGCCATTTTGTGGGAAAGTAACTGTCCATATGGCCTTCCTTTGTTTAGGTTTCCATTATGGTCTGGTCGCTTAATGTTTGTATTTCTTTCCCTTTGGTGTCTTTTATGGATGGAGTAAGTTAATTGTATCAATTCCTGATCTTTGTTTTACTTCTACTTTTCATAAGCAAACACTATGTCTAATACAGCTGTAACAATGAACCAGATGACTACGCCTAAAGCTGTCTTCATGCCTCATAGAGCTGTCAGGATGACTCGAGCGGCTGTCACAGTCACTCATTCATTGACCACCATGGCCCATAAAGCTATCATAATGACTAATACAGCAAGCTCACGCCCATCGGGACTTTGAGAAATAAATCGGTATGCAAAGTGCTTCCACGCAGAGCTGAAACCGACCGCACGTGAGTACTGGTATGCAGCATAGGTCTAAGCCTGTTCAGGCAAAACGGTGCGAGTCGGACCGTCCATGCATATAAACATTTTGATTTCATAGGGCGACAGGGCTTGGGATTTCATTTCATCTCAATGTCGGGTAAAAGTCCCACAAAATTGAAAGCAACGTTTCGAAAATGACCTAAATAGTGTTGACAGGGACTTTAAACCTCTATTCAAACAAACAAACAAACAAACAAAAGACTAATAGAGCTATCTCAATCACTCAAACAGCTATCACCATGAGGGTTGTAGCTATTACCATAACTCATACAGCAATTAAGATGACTCATACAGCTGTCACCAGGACTCACATAGCTATCACCACGACTTTTATAACTATCACCATGAATTATACAGCTACCGCCATGATTCATACAGATATATTTATTCACATACAGCTGTCACCACGACACACAGCGCTTTCAATAGCCATATCTCCAAAACTGTCACAAAGAACCATGCAGCTGAAACCAATCGCTCATACAGCTGTCCATATCAACATGACTCACACAGCTTTCCTCACGACTCCTACAGCTGTCACCATGACTTCTTCAGATGTCATCATGTCTCATACGGCGGTCCCCATGACACATACAGCTGCCATCATGACGCATACAGCTGCCGGCACGACTTCTACACGAATCATACGGCGCCCAAAATGACTCGGATATCTTAATTTCATATACAGCTGCCATAAAGACTTATTCCTTTTCAACAGTTGTATCTCCTGTAGCTATAAATTATGCAGCTGTAACCATTGTTCATGTAGCTATCAACATCGCTTATAAGGCTGTCAACATGACTCACACGGCTTTCTTTATGACTTCTACAGCTGACACTATGACTACTTCAGTTGTCACCATGACTCTAACAATGGTACCCATGACATCTATAGCTGTCGGCATGACTCAAACAGCTGTCAACGTTGCTCGCATCCCTCTCACTAAGACTGATATAGCTTTTATCGTGTCTAATTCAGCGATCACTATAACTTATACAGCTGACACGACGAGTCATATCATGACTAATACAGCCATCACGATGACTCATACAGCTGTCAACACGCCACCACGACACATGCAGCTATTACCATAACTCATACAGCTTTTACCATGACTCCGATATCTATTAGCACGCCTTTTAAGCTTTCACCAAGACACATACAGATATCGCAATTACACATTCAGATGTCACCTTGACTTGTATAGCTATTGTTATGACCCATTACCAATTCAGCTGTTAACATCACACATACCATGACTCACAAATCTGTCATCATGGCAACTGCTGCTTTCAGTATGACTACTACAGCTGTCAATACATCTTCAAAATGGCTCATACGGCTGCCATCATGGCTTTTACAGCTATCACCGTGACACTTAGAACTGTTACTATAATTCATGCAGCTCTCATCTTGATCACTACAGCTGTCACCATGATGAATACAGCTGCCATCTTAGTTCATGCAGCTATCTCCGTTACTCATACAGCCATCACTCCGTGCTCATACAGCTATGAGAATTGCTCATATTGCTTTCGTCAGGGGCCATAAAGCTTACACAGCTGTAACAATGAACCACATGACTATGCCTAAAGCTGTCTTCATGCCTCATACAGCTATCAGCATGAATCAAACAGCTGTCGCAGTGACTCATTTAGTGACCACTATGACCAATATAGCTATCACTATGACTAATACAGCAAGCCCCGTAAACCTCTATTCAAATAAACAAAGGGAAGACAAATACAGCTATCACAATTACTCGTTCATATATCACTTTGATTCTTGTAGCTATTTCCATAACGCATACAGCTATTAAGATGACTCATACAGCTTTCACCGTGACTCACACAGCTATCACCACGACTTCTATCACTATCACCATGATTCGTACAGCTACCAACATGACTCATACAGATATCTTAATTTCAAACACAGCTGTCACCAAGACCCATAACACTTTCATCAGCCATATTATCTAATGTACTGTCACTATGATTTGTGCAGCTGCAACCATTATTCATACAGCTGTCCATATCAACATGACTCACACAGCTGTCCTCACGACTCCTACAGCTGTCACCATAACTGCTTCAGATGCCATTATGTCTCACACAGCGGTTGCCATGGCATATACAGCTGTCATCATGACGCATACAGCTATCAACATGACTAGCATAAGTCTTCACAGTTGCTCACACAACTGTCAACATGACTAATACAGCTAGCCCCATGACTTACAATGCTATCATCATGACTCATTGAGCTGTGACCACCATTAAAGCCTCCGCGGGTGTAGTGGTTAAACTACTCGTCTTTGAAACCATGTATCTTGGGGGTTCGATTTGAGCAGATAATGTTATCGTTTTGCAGATTATATTTTCCTTTCCTTTATGCTATACGCCTTGCAAACTATATTGCTGTGTATGAAGATACTCAATAAAACCGAGTCTCCGATTTTCGTTCTTTATGTGTTCTTTGTTTCCAAAGGCAACCTTTACCTCACTGCAGCTGTTGTTAAGTGCCGTGTGGCGGCCGTAAAAGTCTCCCTGTGCTTCATCATAGGGCAGATTATATTTTCTTTTCCTCTGGGATCATTGAGCCTATTTTGTTTACTTTGAAAATCGAATATCGCTTAAGCCGGTGTTAGGCATATGCAGCCTTGCAAACTATATTGCTGTGTATGAAGAGCCTCAATAAAACCGAGTCTCCAATTTTCGTTCTTGTATGTGTTCTTTGTTTCCAAAGGCAATCGTTTAGCTTTTTATTCTCCAGACTTTTGGATAAGTCTTTAAACTGAGGTCCACTTTCTATATGATCTTAGTTGTTGGTGGGACGAAACATGCCCCAGCACGCATGCACACACACACACACACAAACACGCACACAAAGCTGTCACCATGACTTACATGTATACTGCTTCCACCATGACGACTACAGCTATCACTACGACTGATAAATGTACGTATCACTACCACAGGGACACATTCATTTATTACCATGGCTCTTATAGCTATTACTAGGACTTAAACAGCTTCCACCATGACTCCTAAAGCTATTACCATTACTCATACTGATATTACTGTGACTAATACAGCAATCACCACGACTCACACTGCTAGCGCATTGACGACTAAAGTTATCACCATGATTCATACAGCTGCCACTATGATTCATACAACTGTCCCTATGACGTATAAAGCTGCCAGAAGACCAATACAGTTGTCACAATGACTCTTTCAGCTCCTGTCATAATTCAGAGGTTGGTGCTATGGTTATGACTATACTACTGCTGTCACCATGACTCCTTCATGGGCCAGTCTGGCTTATACCACCATGGCTCATACAGCTGTCCCTATGACGTATAAAGCTGCCACAAGACCTATACAGTTGTCACAATGACTCTTACAGCTGCTGTCATAATTCAGAGGTTGCTGCTATCGCTATGACTACACTATAGCTGTCACCATGACTCCTTCATCGGCCACTCTGGGTCATATCACCATGACTCATACTGCTGTCCCTATGGCGTATAAAGCTGCCACAAGACCCATACAATTGTCACAATGACTCTTACAGCTGATAAGCCCCGCCCATAGGGGCTTGGAGAAATATATGGGCTGCATGATGCTTCCACGCAGAGCTGAATCCGGCCCGCACACTAGTACTGGTAAACCGCTTAGAGGATCTAAGCCTGTCCAGGAACCCTTTTGGTTTAATTTGGCGACAGGGCTTGAGATGTCATTTCATCTCAATGTCGGGTAAAAGTCCCACAAAATTGGAAGCTACGTCTCCAAAATGAACTTTAGAGTATTGACGGGGACGTTGAACCTCAAATCAAAGAAACAAACTTACAGCTGCTGTCATAATTCAGAGGTTGCTGCTATCGCTATGTCTACACTATAGTTGTCACCATGCCTCCTTCATCGGCAACACTGGCTCATATCACCATGACACTTGCAGATGTCACTATGGTTCATAAAGCTATCATAGACTCATAGAGCTATCATCATGTCGCCTTAAGCTGTCACCATGGCTAATAAACTATCATCCTGATTCACACACCTTTCATCATGACTCACACAGTTATAAGCATGGCTCATATAGCTTTCACCATAGGTCATACAACTATCACTATGACTATCCCCAAGAATCACATAGCCCAGATAATCCTGCACACTACGATTTTCTGTTCCATGTTGTAGTACTTGCTTCCAAAAGATTATCACTTATATATGACATTTTAACTTCACCACAGCTGGTGTTTAGGGAATGTGTGGCGACTGTCAAAAGTCTCCCTGCCCTTCGGCATAGTTTGGGTTATATGTTCTAGTCCTTTTCGATCATTGATTCCACTGCTTAAATTTTAGAATATTTGAGGGTCACTGGCTAGGCCTAAATGCGGAAACTAGCTAGTCCGTCCCATAAAAACTTGTACACTACGGCTTTCGGTTCCGTATTGAGCCCTTGGTTGCTTTCAAAGGATTACCCATTATATAAAACATCATACAGTTATTAACCATGTATCAAATGGCTATCACCATGTCACCCGCAGCTGACTTCCTGACTCATACAGCTATCATCATGATTCATTTAGCTGTTATCATGACTCATTCAGCTATCCCCAGAAATCATATTGCTATCACTGTTACGCCTGTATTACCTTGGCACATACAACTATCACCATGACTCATACAGCTGTCACCATGACTAATACAGCTACCACAAATACTCCTGCAGCTGTCAAGATTATTCATCAATGATTAACATTCTGTCTCATGAATGAATCAGTGAAATTTGTTCAAACTTGGGACAATATATCATTGTGACCGACCTTAGATTTGATTAGTTTTTGATGACCTTGACCTTATTTCTAAGGTCAAAGGTCCCGAAAACTGTCAATTTTGGCTTATCTGCACCGGTGTCTTGAATGAATAGCTGACATTTGGCCAGACTTTCTAGAACATTATTTGTACAATATGTCATTGTAACCTACCAAAGATTTGGTTTGCTTTTGGTGACCTTGACCTTTTTTTCAAGGTCACAGGCCCTCAAAAACTGTAAATTTTAGGTCAGAAATGGCTTACCAGCGCCCTTACACATGAGCGAATTGTGATATACTTTTATCTACTCTGTAAACAGTAGATATTTACCGTAAACTTCGCATAAATGTTACGCACCATGAGTGGGTCTACAGAAAATATGAATTTTTTTGTAATTCTGGTTTACTTCCTTTCGGAGATATGGCCCTTTGAACATTGAAAATAGTCACCTTATTTATGTATTAATGTCAACTTTATTAAGGGAAAGACTAATGCACCTTCACTTTGAATTCATTTTGACAGTGTTTATGGCCGCCCATCGGGGCTTGAAGAAATAGATTGGCTGCATGATGCTTCCAGAGCTGAAATCGACCACACATGAGTACTTGTAAACCGCTTAGAGGATCTAAGCCTGCCCAGGCAAGGCGGGGCGAGTGGACCCATCCAAGGTTATAAACCCTATGGGTTTCATTGAGAAGTCATTTCATTTCAGTTTTGGGTAAAAGTCCCACAGAATTGGAAGCAACTTCTCGAGAATGACCTATACAGTGTTGACGGGGATGCTTAACCTCAGATCAAACACAAATTGTTATGACACTTGCTTGATGAAAATTAGTGGCAAGGCATAATGCATTGCTTTTATTTTTCTAATGGCATACTGTACTTTTTTTTTATTTGAGGTTTATCATCCCCATCAACATTGTAAAGGTCATTGTTGGAGATGTTGCTTCTAGTTTTGTGGGACTTTTACCAGACATTGAGATGAAATGACTTCTCAGGCCCTGCCACCAATGAAACCAATATAGTTTATATGTATGACGGGCCCAACTCGCACCACTTTTTCCTGGTCAGGCTTATAACCTCTAAGCAGTTTACCAGTACTCATGTGCGGTCTGTTTCAGCTCTGCGTGTAAGGATCATGAAGCCCAGTCTATTTCTTCAAGCCCCCATGTGTTGGGGCCAGTATACATTTTGATTGTTTTCATACAGCATGCCTTATTGATCTAATTTGTATAATTTCTACATTTAGGCATGATATAGTGAAGCTGGAGACTAAAGATCGCTGCCATGAGGAAGGTACAGTACAATATTTGAGAAACCAAAGGAATTTTGTAAGAACATTTTTTACACGAAATTAGGAAAGCTTTGAGTGAGTTGACTTATGATTACAGTTTGCCAATTAGACGTGTGCCATTAATTGTTGTAGTCTCAAATATGTTATGCTATCAAATTGATAGGAGTTGTTTAGATGATTCCATTTAAATGCCAGTTAAAGTTAATGGGGCTTGACCAGAAAATATGCCAAAATAGGATTGGTTCAGCCGTTACATATTTTAGGTGAAGCTTTAGACCTATGCTATAAAATAAAAGTGAAGTCATTGATCTGGAATCGATACAATTACCTCACACCTCCCATCATTGACAAGAAAGTGATGTTCCATGTATCATGTACTTGTAATAACATGATTATACTAAATCGTTAAATACAGATATAAAATCAGACTAAAGATTTTTTTCTCACCAGAGCCGAAGGCTGTGGCAGATCTTATAGATAGGCAGTTGTCCGTCGTCTGCGTAGTATATCTGGCATCAACACTTACAGACAACATCCCTTCTGAAGCCACTGGTCCGATTGAGATCAGATTGTATCTGTAGCATCCTTTGGTGATAGTATTTAAAGTTTATGTTTTTTATGAAATAAGTGTGGTTGCTATAGAAACTCTGAGTTTCCCTAGACTTCTGATGGGGAAAATTGAAAAATTGCATTAACTGCCAAGCTTTTGCAGATATTTTGACAAAACTTATGTTCCTCGTGTAGTCTAGCATGTGCCAACTGATTTTGGGCATAATGCTCCTTTTTAGCTCGCCTGTACTAAGTACATGGCGAGCTATTGTTGTCACCTCGGTCATCTACGTGCGCGTCTGCATTTGTATTTGTGGGATCCTTCCCGTCACACTGCGTTAAAGTTATTCAAATGCTTAAATCTCAACAGCCACTCATATTTGGAGCTTAAGTACCTTGGAGGGTCTTCTGATGTTCAAAGAGAACAGATCGCTGGGTTTATGCCCCTGAGTGGACCTAGGGGTCAAAATCTAGAACTCCAATGTAATTCTATGTTTAAAGTTTTTGAAATGCTTATATCTCAACAGTCACTCATCACAAAACATTCATACTTACAACTTTGATACCTGGGAGTGTCTTCTGAGATTCCAAGACAACACACCCCTGTGTTCATGCCTGGAAATGGGGATGGGGTGGGGCTAGGGGTCAAAATCTAGGACACCTTTGTAATTTTATTGTATACGTTTCTATTATGCTAACAAGTTTTAGACACAATTGGTTATACATCAACCAATCAAGTGACATTGGTTCACGTGTAAAAGGGTGAGGGAGATGATGACCTACCTTTCAGGGTCCAGTGATTTTGCCTTATACACTGAAGACTATTAGTAGGAGAAATGTCAAACCTGGGATATTAGTTCTATGTGACTCCATGATTGACCTCAAAATATATCTAGGCCACTGTGACCTATATATTTAATGGTTCAGCGATTTTGCCTATTATCTCGAATACTATTTGATGTAAAAATGTCATACCTGGGTTATTAGTTCCAAGTGACCTGCTGATTGACCTCAAAATATATCTACATCAGTGTGACCTATATGTCATGGTTCAGTGATTTTGCCTATTATCTTTAATACTATCTGATGGAGAAATGTCATACGTGGATTATTAGTTCCATGTGACCCGATAATTGACCGCAAAATATATCTAGGTCATGGTGACATACATTTCATGGTCTAGTGATTTTGCCTATTACTTTTAATATTATTTGATGGAGAAATGTCCAACCTGGGTTATTAGTTCCATGTGACCCCATTATTGACCGCAAATATATCTAGGTCAGTGTGACCTATATTTCATGGTTCAGTGATTTTGCCTATTATCTTGAATACTTTTTGATGGAGAAATGTCATACCTGGATTATTATTTCCATGTGACCCGATAATTGACCGCAAAATATAACCAGGTCAGTGTGACCTATATTTCATGGTTCAGTGATTTTGTCTATTTTCTTCCATGTGACCCCATAATTGAGCTTGAATTATATCTAGGTAAGTGTGACCTGTGTTTCATGGTTCAGTGATTTTGCCTATTATCTTGAATACGATTTGATCGAGAAATGTCTCACCTGGATTATTGGTTCCATGTGACCAGATGATTGACTTAGAAATATATGTAGGTCATTGTGAGCTATTTTCATGGTTCAATGATTTTGCCTTATAATCAGACACAATTTAATTCGAAATGTAATATCTGGAATTATGTTCCATGCATCCCAGTTATTGATCTCAGAATATATCTAGGTGAGTGTGACCTATATTTCATGGTTCAGCAATTTTACCTTATATCTTGAAGGCGCGAAACAGGCGAGCTATGCTGTCATGTGACAGCTCTTGTAATTTTTTGCCAAACCAAAATGCCCAAAAGAACTAAAAAAATCATCTCCCCAGAAACTAAATGCTCTATGAGGCTGATGCTCAATGGACATATTCACCATATTTTCCCTTACAGGTTTAGTGTTTTTTCTTTTGTTTTTATTTTTCATGAAATTCTGCTCATTATTTTGGTTGCTATGGCATCTTAGAGGTTACATAGCCTTATAATGGTGAAAATAGAAGAATGGTATTTACTGCCGAGTCTTGCAGATATTTTGACAAAACTTTCATATTAATATCCTTTATGCTGTCATCTATCTGATTTTAGGCCTAATGTTCACTTTTATTTGTTGCTTGCTGCCATGGAAACCGAAATGCCAAAAAAAAATACTTAAAAAAAAAAAACAACAAAACAACATCTTCTCAGAAACCATATGGGACTGAGACTTTATGGAAATATTTACAGAATTTGCCATATCATGTTTGATATATTTTATGAAATTCGGCTCTTTAGTTTGGTTGTTATGTCAACTTAGAAGTTCAATAGACTTGTAATGTGGAAAATTGAAAACTGGTACTGACTGCCAAAATATAAGTGAAGGCAATGATCAGGAATAGATGCAATCAACCCACAGCTCCCGTCAGAGACACCAAAGGGAAAGAAACACAAACATGAAACAACAGACCCTAATGGAAACATCAACTGCGGAAAGCCAAAACGGACAGTTACTTTCTCACAAAAGTGCCAACTGGCTATCCAAAACAAAATAATATACGCGACACAAACACTTGAGACAAACCATAACAAAAATAAACTGCGACAGAAGAACCACCTTTGAACGGTCAGTAAAATGAACTCCGCTCCGCTGGGGGAGGGGGGAGGGGGGGCCTTAAATCAATTTTTCACGGCCACAATCCTCGCGATTACTTCCGTCGCGATTTAGACAAATAATTTGTTCAGTCCGCATGAAGGCTTTCTAACTCATCAGTGCAACATCTCATACCTATATTGGTATTACGTGAAAGTACATCAAGTACATGCTTTTGATGAAAAGTCATTCTTGAAAGGGGCCCCGGGATGTGGCCAGTTTAGACCCAAGGGACATGATTGGCACAATTTATGTACGGGGACCACTTGACATTGCTACATGCTTAATATATATGCTCTGCGCCTAGTGGTTTCAGAGAAGAAGAATTTTTAAGCTTTTTTCCATTATAAGTCTATGAGGGCTAAGGGGCCCGGGGAGTGGCCAGTTTAGACCCCAGAGGCATGAATGGCACAATTTATGTAGGGGACCACTTGACATAGCTACATGCTTAATATGTAAGCTCTGGGCTTAGTGGTTTCAGAGAAGAAGATTTTTAAAGCTTTTTTGTCCATTATAAATATATGGGGGCTAAGGGGCCCCGGGGCTTGGTCAGTTTAGACCCCAGGGGCATGACTGGCACAATTTATGTAGGGGACCACTTGACATTGCTACATGCTTAATATATATGCTCTGGGCCTAGTGGTTTCAGAGAAGAAGAATTTTTAAGCTTTTTTTTCATTATAAGTCTATGGGGCTAAGGGGCCCGGAGAGTGGCCAGTTTAGACCCCAGAGGCATGAATGGCACACTTTATGTAGGGGAGTACTTGACATAGCTACATGCTTAATATGTAAGTTCTGGGCCTAGTGGTTTCAGAGAAGAAGATTTTTAAGCTTCCTTTCCACTATAAATCTATGGGGGCTAAGGGGCCCGGGGGCCTGGCCAGTTTAGGCCCCAGGGGCATGATTGGCACAATTTATGAAGGGGAACCACTTGACATTGCTACATGCTTAATATGTAAGCTCTGTGCCTATCGGTTTCAGAGAAGAAGAGTTTTTAAGATTTTTTTCCATTATAAGTCTATTGGGGCTAAGGGGCCCCATGGCGTGGCCAGTTTAGATTCCAGGGGCATGATTGGCAAAATTTATGTTGGGGACCACTTGACATTGCTACATGCTTAATATGTAAGCGCTGGGCCTAGTGGTTTCAGAGAAGAAGATTTTTTTATTTTATTTCCATTTTAAGTCTATGGGGGCTAAGGGGCCCCGGGGCGTGGCCAGTTTAGATCCCAGGGGCATGATTGGTTAAATTTATGTAGAGGACCACTTGACATAGCTACATGCTTTATATGTAAGCTCTGTGCCTAACGGTTTCAGAGAAGATTATTTTAAGCTTTTTTCCGTTATAAGTCTATTAGGGCTAAGGGGCCCCACGGCGTGGCCAGTTTAGACCCCCAGGGGCATGATTGGCACAATTTATGTAGAGGACCACTTGACATTGATTGCTACATGCTTAATATGTAAGCTCTGTGCCTAGCAGTTTCAGAGAGGAAGATCTTTTCAGCATTTTTTATTATAATTTTATGGGGTATAAGGGACCCCGGGCGTGGCCAGTTTAGAACCCAGGGGCATGATTGGCATAATTATTATGTAGGGGACCACTTGACATTGCTACATGCTTCATATGTAAGCTCTGAGCCAAGTGGTTTCAGAGAAGAAGATTTTTTAAATTTTTCCCATTGTAAGTCTATGGGAGCTATATGTTGCCATGGCAACAATAGTTTCCATCTGATCTGCCCCAAAACATAATTCATCTTTTCCCCCACCTTTTATCCTTGTCTTGCTGAATAAATAATGCCACACCCATTTTTGACCATCAACCAATAAAAGTACTTGATACTAGAAGTTCAATGAGCCTAACCACTCACCTGAGGAACGTTTTAGTTAGCTGTTTGTCTCATGGTCTTTGAGCATATTATTTTTTGAAGTTCTTCCTTATGGGACACGGCATTGTCAGTTTGGACTCTAGGGGCATGTTTGGTAGGATTAATGTAGGTGACCAGTTAATGCTGCAAAATACTAAATATTTAAGCTTTTGACCTTTGGTTTCAGAGAAGAAATTCCAACCTCCGTAGCTCAGTCAGATGCGCATCTAACTGGTGATCAGTTTAGACCCCAGGGGCATGATTGGCACATTTTATGTAGGCGACCACTTGACATTGCTACATGCTTTATATGTAAGCTCTGGGCCTAGTGGTTTCAGAGGAGAAGATTTTTTAAGTTTTTCCCATTGTAAGTCTAAGGGAACTATATGTTGCAATGGCAACACCAGTTTCAATCTGAATTGCCCCAAAACATACTGCAGCTTTTCCCCCAATCGGATAATGCTTCCCATGAAATTTAATCATGATTGGCCAAGTGGATTTAAAGATATATTTATTTGAAAATATGAACGGACGCCGGACCATTAGCATACTAATACCTAACATGAGCCCTTGGCTCAGGTGAGCTAATAATACTAGCGGTTACAGAGAAGATTATTTTTTAAGCCTTTCTTTCCATTATAAGTCTATGTGGGCTAAGGGGCACCAGGATGTGGCTATGATTGGCACAATTTATGGAGGGGACCACGGTGTGGCCAGTTTAGATCCCAGGTGCATGATTTGCACAATTTATGTAGAGGACCACTTGACAATGCTACATGCTTATATGTAAGCTCTGTGCCTAGCGGTTTCAGAGAAGAAGATTTTTTAAGCTTTTTTTCATTATAAGTCTATGGGCGTTGAGGGACCCCGGTGTGGCCAGTTTAGACCCCAGGGGCATGATTGGCACAATTTATGTAGGGGACCACTTGACATTGCTACATGCTTAATATGTAAGCTCTGGACCTAGTGGTTTCAGAGTAGAAGATGTTTTAAGCTTTTTTAGCTCACCTGACCGAAGGTCATGGTGAGCTTTTGTGACAGTAAGATGTCCGGCGTCGTCGTGCGTCGTCCGTCGTCCGTCGTGCGTAAACTTTTTCTTGTGAACACACTAGAGGCCACAGTTTTGGTCCAATTATCATCAAACTTGCTCGGAATGATAATCATGACAATATCTCGGTCAAGTTCGAATTTGGGTCATGTCGGGTAAAAAAGTAGGTCAGTAGGTCAAATCATAGAAAAACCTTGTGAACACTCGAGAGGCCACAATTTTGGTCCAATCATCATCAAACTTGCTCAGAATGATCATTGTGACAATATTTTAGTGAAGTTTGAATATGGATCATGTCGGCTTAAAAAGTAGGTCAGCGGGTCAAATCATAGAAAAACCTTGTGAACACCCTAGAGGCCACAATTTTGGTCCAATCATAATCAAACTTGCTCAGAATGATCATCATGACAATATCTTGGTCAAGTTCGAATATGGGTCATGTCCGGTCAAAAAGTAGGTCAGTAGGTCAAATCATAGAAAAACCTTGTGAACACTCTGAAGGCCACTGTTTTGGTCCAATTATCATGAAACTTGCTCAGAATGACCATTGTGACAATATTTCAGTCCAGTTCGAATATGGGTCATATCGGGTTAAAAAGTAGGTCAGCGGGTCAAATCATATAAAAACCTTGTGAACACCCTAGGGGCCACAATTTTGGTCCAATCATAATCAAACTTGCTCAGAATGATCATCATGACAATATCTCGGTCAAGTTTGAATATGGGTCATGTCCGGTTGAAAAGTAGGTCAGTAGGTCAAATCATAGAAAAACCTTGTGAATACTCAGGAGGCCACAAGTTTGGTTAAATCATTAATCTTGCTCAGAATGGTCATTGTGACAATATCTTGGCTAAGTTTGAATAAAGGTCTTTTCGGGTCAAAAAGTAGGTCAGTAGGTCAAATTAAAGAAAAAACTTGTGAACACTCTAGTTTTACATAGACTTATATAGGGAAAATCTTTAAAAATCCTTTTCTCTGAAACCACAAGGCCTAGGTCTTTTATATTTGGTATGAAGCTTCATCTAAAAGACCCCTAACAAGATTATTCAAATGATAGTGCTGAGGCCAAAAATGTCCCCGCCCCCGGGCCCTTTGGTTTTACATAGGCTTATATAGGGAAAATCTTTAAAAATCTTCTGCTCTGAAGCTGCAAGGCCCAGGACTTTGATATTTGGTATTAAGCTTTATCTAGTGGACCCCTACCAAGATTGTTCAAATTATAGTGCTGGGGCAAAAAATGCCCCCGTTCCGGGGCCCTTTGGTTTTACATGGCCTTATATAGGGAAAATCTTTAAAAATCTTCTTCTCTGAAACCGCAAGGTCCAGGACTTTGATATTTAGAATGAAGCTTCATCCATTGGACCTCTACCAAGATTGTTCAAATTATCGCCCTTGGGCCAAAAATGCCCCCGCTCAGGGGCCCTTTGTTTTTACATAGACTTATATAGGGAAAATCTTTAAAAATCCTTTTCTCTGAAACCACAAGGCCTAGGTCTTTTATATTTGGTATGAAGCTTCATCTAAAAGACCCCTAACAAGATTATTCAAATGATAGTGCTGAGGCCAAAAATGTCCCCACCCCCGGGCCCTTTGGTTTTACATAGGCTTATATAGGGAAAATCTTTAAAAATCTTCTGCTCTGAAACTGCAAGGCCCAGGACTTTGATATTTGGTATTAAGCTTTATCTAGTGGACCCCTACCAAGATTGTTCAAATTATAGTGCTGGGGCAAAAAAAGCCTCCACCTGGGGCCCTTTGGTTTTACATAGGCTTATATAGGGAAAATCTTTAAAAATCTTCTTCTCTGAAACCGCAAGGCCCAGGACTTTGATATTTTGTATGAAGCTTCATCTAGTGGACCCCTACCAAGATTGTTCAAATTATAGCCCTTGGGCCAAAAATCCCCCTGCTCAGGGGCCCTTTGGTTTTACATAGACTTATATAGGGAAAATCTTTAAAAATCTTCTTCTCTGAAACCGCAAGGTCCAGGACTTTGATATTTAGAATGAAGCTTCATCCAATGGACCTCTACCAAGATTGTTCAAACTATCGCCCTTGGGCCAAAAATGCCCCCGCTCAGGGGCCCTTTGTTTTTACATAGACTTATATAGGGAAAATCTTTAAAAATCCTTTTCTCTGAAACCACAAGGCCTAGGTCTTTTATATTTGGTATGAAGCTTCATCTAAAAGACCCCTAACAAGATTATTCAAATGATAGTGCTGAGGCCAAAAATGTCCCCGCCGCCGGGCCCTTTGGTTTTACATAGGCTTATATAGGGAAAATCTTTAAAAATCTTCTGCTCTGAAACTGCAAGGCCCAGGACTTTGATATTTGGAATTAAACTTTATCTAGTGGACCCCTACCAAGATTGTTCAAATTATAGTGCTGGGGCAAAAAAAGCCTCCGACTGGGACCCTTTGGTTTTACATGGCCTTATATAGGGAAAATCTTTAAAAATCTTCTTCTCTGAAACCGCAAGGCCCAGGACTTTGATATTTTGTATGAAGCTTCATCTAGTGGACCCCTACCAAGATTGTTCAAATTATAGCCCTTGGGCCAAAAATGCCCCCGCTCAGGGGCCCTTTGGTTTTACATAGACTTATATAGGGAAAATCTTTAAAAATCTTCTTCTCTGAAACCACAAGGCCTAGGTCTTTTATATTTGGTATGAAGCTTCTTCTAAAGGACCCCTACCAAGATGATTCAAATTATAGTGCTGGGGCCAAAAGTGGCCCCGTCCCGGGGCCCTTTGGTTTTACATAGACTTATATAGGGATAATCTTTAAAAATCTTCTCTGAAACCACAAGGCCCAGGACTTTGAAATTTGGTATGAAGTTGCATCTAATGGACCTCTACCAAGATTGTTAAAATTATAGCCCTGGGGCCAAAAATGCCCCCACTCTGGGGCCCTATGGTTTTACATAGACTTACATGGGGAAAATCTTCAAAAATCTTCTTCTCTGAAACCACAAGGCCTGGGTCTTTGATATTTGGTATGAAGCTGCATCTAGTGGACCTCTATCAAAATCATTCAAATTATAGCCCTGGTACCAAAAATGTCCCCGCTCCGGGGCCCTTTGGTTTTGCATAGACTTATATAGGGAAATCTTTAAAAATCTTCTCTGAAACTGCAAGGCCAAGGCCTTTGATATTTAGTATGGAGCTTTATCTAGTGGACCTCTACCAAGATTGTTCAAATTATAGCCCTGGGGCCACAAATGCCCCCACCCCGGGCCGGGGCCCTTTGTTTTTACATAGATTTATATAGCCCTGGGGCCATTTTGTTTTGCATAGGCTTATGTAGGGAATATCTTTAAAAAAAATCTTCTTCTCTGAAACTGCAAGGCCCAGGTCTTTGAAATTTGATGTGTAGCTTTATCTAGTGGACCTTTGCCAAGATTGTTCTAATTATAGCCTTTGTTGATGTTTGGTATGAAGCTTCACCTTTAAGACCTCCCTCAACATTATGCACATTAAAACCCTGGGGCCAATAATGGCCCTCTCTGGGGCCCACTTGTTACACTATGGATCAGGTGAGCGATCCAGGGCCATCATGGCCCTCTTGTTTCCATTATAAGTCTATGGGGGCTAAGGGGACCCGGGCCGTGGCCAATTTAGACCCCAGGGGCAAGATTGGCACAATTTATGTAGAGGACCACTTGACATTGCTACATGCTTAAATGTAAGCTCTGTGCCTAGCGGTTTCAGAGATGAAGATTTTTAAGCTTTTTTTTATTATAAGTCTATGGGGGCTTAGGGACCCCGGGACGTGGCCAGTTTAGAACCCAGGAGCATGATTGGCACAATTTATGTAGGGGACCACTTGACATTGCTACATGCTTCATATGTAAGCTCTGGGCCTAGTGGTTTCAGAGAAGAAGTTTTTTCCCATTGTAAGTCTATGGGAGCTATATGTTGCCATGCCAACAAGAGTTTCCATCTGATCTGTCCCAAAACATACTGCATCTTTTTCCCCAACCTAATTGAAATTTAATCATGATTGGCCAACTGGCTTTAAAGATATACTTTGTTGAACATGTGAACGGACGACGAACGACTGATACATGTACGTTTCACTCATACAGGGACACATTCATTTATTACCATGGATCTTATACTATTACCAGAGGACTTAAACAGCTTCCACCATGACTCTTAAGGCTATTACCATTACTCATACTGGTATTACTATGACTAATACAGCAATCACCACGACTCACACAGCTAGCACATTGACTCCTAAAGTTATCACCATGACTCCTACAGCTGCCATGATTCATACAGCTGTCCCTATGACGTATAAAGCTGCCACAAGACCCATACAGTTGTAACAATGACTCTTAAAGCTGCTGTCATAATTCAAAGGTTGCTGCTATCGCTATGTCTACACTACATCTGTCACCATGACTCCTTCATCGGCCACTCTGGCTCATATCACCATGTCTCGTGCATATGTCACTATGGTTCATAAAGCAATCACCATGACTTATAGAGCTATCATCATGTCGCCTTAAGCTGTCACCATGGCTAATAAACTATCATCCTGATTCACACAGCTTTCATCCTGGCTCACACAGCAATAAGCATGGCTCATATAGCTTTCCCCATAGGTCATGCAACTATCACTATGACAATCCCTAAGAATCACATAGCCCAGAAAATCCTGTACACTACTACAACCGGCCCGATAGCTCTGTTGGCAGAGTGTCCGCTCCGGGGAACGGGAGGTCACGGGTTCGATCCCGGGCCGCGACATACCAAAGTCGTAAAAATGGTACTAGCTGCTCCTCGCTTGGCACTCAGATTTACGGGGTAGAGCTAGGACTGGTCGACCCATTGTCAGGATAATGTGACTGGGTGTGGTATCATGTAATGTGTCTGGGACATGATACTTCAGTGAGGCAGCACTATAAAAAGTGAGAATCGAGCTCCCTCTCGCAACCAGACACCGTCGGGATATGACTGAAAAATTGTTGAAAGCGACGGCAAACCCGAAATCACACACACACTACGATTTTCGGTTCCGTGTTGTAGTCCTTGCTTCCAAAGGATTATCCCTTATATATGCTATTTTAACTTCACCACAGCTGGTGTTAAGGGAATGTGTGGCGGCCGTAAAACGTCTCCCTGGCCTTCATCATAGTGTGGGTCATATTTTCTTGTCCTTTTGGATCATGGATTCCACTGCGAATGTTTGAGAATATTTGAGGGTCACTGGCTAGGCCTAATTGCGGAAACTAGCTAGTCTGTCCCAGAAAGACTTGTACACTACGTTGCAATCACCATGTCAACCGCAGCTGTCTTCATGACTCATACAGCTTTCATCATGATTCAGTTAGCTGTCATCATGACTCATGGAACTGTCACCATGAGTTAAACAGCTGTCATCATGACACATACAGCTATCCCCACGAATCATATAGCTATCTCGGATACGCCTGTATTACCTTGGCCCTTACAGCAATCACCATGACTTATACAGCTATCAGCACGACTAATACAGCTACAACAACTACCCATGCAGCTGTCAAGATAAATCATCGAGCTCTCACTATAGCTCACACAGCTATCACACAGCTTTCACCATGAATCATATTTTAGAATAATTACTCTTATAGCTATCACCATTTGTTATACAGCTATCACCATGATTCGTACTGCTGTAATTATGTGCCATACAGCTGTCCCCATGATTCATATACCGTAGCTACCATCATGAATCATATAACTACTCTTACAGCTGCCATCTTGGCTTATACAGATATCAGAGTGACCCATGCAACTGTCAACAAGGCCATTAAACTGTAAAAATCGACTTATACAGCTATTACTATGACCAGTTAGTGTACTACATGTATCTAACAATCTTCAAGCAAAAAATGCATGTTGGAGAGGTACAGATAAACTCCTCGTTTTTCATCACTATAAGAATATAAAAATATGCAAGTGTATATATATATATATAACTGCGGCCTCTGCATTCATCTTGTGGAAGGAAGTTCATTCAAATTTAACTGTGGAATTGACTTCACGGTGCATGAAAACATGACCTGCGAAGTCAAAAACGTTAGCTACGTGATAATGTGCAGGGGCTGTAGGGAGGAATACATTGGGGAAACAGGCAATTTTCTGCGTACGCGAGTCACTATCCATAACCAGCAGATTAGAGACCCCCGTACCAGAATGCTGCAAGTCAGTGGGCACATCGATGAATGCGCTGGCGACTTGAACCCTAAATACTACATCTTCCCCTTTTATAAGATGTACTCAGAAAGTACAACACTACGACGGGCTAAGGAAAACGCATTCATCAACAGTTTAAAACCCAAATTAAACAGGACTAGTTAGTATGTAAAGGAATTTGATAATTTAGATAGATATGATGCCATCAGATAATTCAAATTCTGTATGCATTTATATTTTGTTATGTATGTATTTTGAAATCGCAGCTTGAAGTTAAAACAGTTTCTAAAGATATAATTACATAAAAACAATGTATGTTCATATACACACGGGCAGATATATGGTTATACATTGAATCTCATTTATGTTATTCAACTACCGGAAACGTTATTAACATCAGGCGGAAACGTTACTTATGACGTGACGTTCGTTGCTAGGTTATTCAATGTCTTCTTGAAAATCTGCAAAGCAGTGAAACCGCGGTAGAAGCAAATCAATTATAGTGTTTTTGGACATCGGAATAGTTTATTTCTCTCTCTCTCTCTCTCTCTTGTGATAAATGTTACAATTTTTAAAATGTCGGCAAAATGTACATATCTGTCCATGTTCACTAAAGAAGTTGGAGGGGCATATTGCTTCTGCTTCGGTCGTCCGTCTGTCTGTCCGTTTTGATGCGTAACATATCATAAGAACCGCGTATGCTAGCGTTTTGAAATTTTATATATGGATTCCTCATGGACAATTAGGTGACGCGATTTTTTTTCTCATCCCCTTTCGAGAGTTATTGCCACTTGATTTTTTTTTGTGGGGGGTGGATAAAATCTTGTCAGCAAAATATCTCAAAATTCATTGGAGCTAGAACCTTGAAAGTTAGTGAATAGATTTGTGGTGATGAGTTATGACCCTTTGTCACTTTGGGTATTTGTACATTGTACCTCTGTATGTTTTGTGATGCAAAGCATAATTTAAGAACCGCGTGTGGTAGGGTTTTGAAATTTCATATATGATCTTATCAGGAGTATATACCTTTTCAGGAGTTATTGCCCTTTGAATTTTTTCTTATAAAATCTTGTCAGCAAAATATCTCAAAGACTATAAGAGCTAGAGCCTTGAAAGTTGGTAAATAGATTGGTTGTGATGAGTAGATGACCTGATGAACTTTTGATTAAATTCCGAAAAATACTTCATGAGTTATGGCCTTTTGTCACTTTGGGTATTTGTACATTGTATGTTTTGTGATGCATGGCATAACTTAAGAATCGTGTGCCAGTGTAGTGGATAGAGTGCTGGACTACGAATCAGATTGTCGATTATGAATCAGAGGGTTCAAATGTTCAAGAGTTCAAATGCCAGTGGAGGAATGGAATTTTGTTCTCTTTTGTTCTTATTTTCTTTTTTCTTCATATATACACATTAACAGTTATCATCTCCCTCGCACAGTGAGTGAGTGTTTGGGTTTTACGTCTCACCAACAGCTTAGGTCATACTGAGACGGGACCTCGGTTTAAAGACTCATCCGAAAGCCCGGGATCGATCCAATCTCTCTCCCTCGCACAACCAAATTAGAAGTGGAGGCAATGAGATCTCAGGAATCGATTAAATCAACCCACAGCTCCCATCAGAGACACCGATGGGAAAGAAACACAAACATACAACAACAGATCCCGATAGAAACATCAATAGCGGAAAGCCAAAAGGACAGTTACTTTCCCGCAACATGGGCAATAGGCTATCCAAAATAAAATAATATAAGCGGCACAAACACCCAAAGACAAACCATAACAAAAATAAACCGCGACAGAAGAACCGCCTTGGAACGTTCAGCGGAAACGAATTCCACTGGTGGGGGTGGGAGAATTAAATCGATTTTACGTGGCAACAATCCTCGCCCTTACTCCCGTCGCGATTAAGACATAATTTGTTCAGTCCGCATGAAGTAGAAGTAAAACAAAGATCAGGAATTGATACAATTAACTTACTCCACCCATAAAAGACACCAAAGGGAAAGAAATACAAACATTAAGCGACCAGACCATAATGGAAACCTAAACAAAGGAAGGCCATAAGGACAGTTACTTTCCCACAAAATGGCCATATGGCCATCCAAAATTAAAAGACACAAGTGATACACACAATAAGTAACAAACAACAACATAAATAAATCGCCACAGAAGAGCCGCCTTGGAACGGTCAGTGGAAGATTTCCACTGGGGGGCTTAAATCGATTTTACGTGGCCACAATCCTCGCCCTTACTTCTGTCGCGATTTAGACAAATAATTTGTTCAGTCCGCATGAAGGCCTCCCAACTTATCAGTGCAACATCTCCGTGAACACAAAAAATCAAACAGCCACAGAGATGAAACAACGGTGAGGACTCACAGCAAGAAACCACTGAAATGCTGGAGCAAAAGCAAAACCAACAGTTACATTCTGATGCCCAAGTTGTTAGGGGATGGGGATATTGGATTTATACATGCATGCATGAGTGTGTGTGTGTGTGTGTGCATGCATGCATATGTGTGTGCATGTATGCATGCATGTGTGAGTGCATGCATGCATGTATGTGTGCATGAAAGTCTACATTAGTGTGTGTGTGTGCATGCTTGCATGAGTGTGTGTGCATGCATGTGTGCTTGCATGCATGCTTGCGTGTGTGCACACGCATA